>ML682084.1:2637010-2652369 GCA_007922195.1 Podocnemis expansa
GCTACTCTGTATCACCCAGTGTATCTCTTTTCCTTCTGGGTTGTTTGAACTTGCTTTAAGAGTATCATTGTGTTTTGTAACATTGTATAAAGTTAATTGGTAGCCTTAGAAGTCTTAAGTTAGCTGTTAAGGTTGTTTCCTTTAGTTCCTAGCCTTTAGAATTGTTTGGTTAAGTTGCCTTTGCCCTCCCCTCTGTAACCTCCCCAACTTAAATGAACTTTTTCTCTTTAACTTTCCCTGTCCCCTCTTTACTTCTGGAGCCCCCCCGTGTGCCCCAACTTCCTTTCTGCCCTTGTCCCCTGTCCCGCTGCGGCTCCCGTGTCTCTTTTCCCCTCCGCCCGCTGTGGCTCCCGCGGCTCTTTTCCCCCACTGCCTTGCTGCGGCTCCCGTGGCTCTCCTCCCTTTTGCCTCCACGCCAGCCGCCGTGGCTCTTGCCGACTCCCCGCAGCCGCCACCAGCTTTCTGCAGCTGCCCCATAGCCCCGCCACTTTTCCGTGGCTCCCTGCAGGCTCTCTGCCGCTGCCACTGCATTTCTGGGGCTGCCCCACTCCCCTTTTCCCCTGCCACTGCTAGGGG
This sequence comes from Podocnemis expansa, assembly GCA_007922195.1. Classification (NCBI taxonomy): domain Eukaryota; kingdom Metazoa; phylum Chordata; order Testudines; family Podocnemididae; genus Podocnemis; species Podocnemis expansa. Next base: position 2,637,587 of record ML682084.1, read on the forward strand.
CTGCCTCTGCCTTTCCCGCCAGCCGCTTCCCCCGAACCCCTTCTGCCTTCCCTACCATTGTGCCCTCCTTTGCCTCCCTCTCAAACCCCTGAATCCCCTTTCAGCCTCTCCTGCTTCTCCCCATTGCCCACACTCCCACACACCTACAGCCCCTCTCCTGCCTCTGTCCCCTTTACCCCAACCCCCAAGCACCTCCTCACCCCGCTGCCTTTCGACACCCACCACCCACTTGCCTTCACTCCTCTTCAGGCCCCAGCTTCCCTATTGCCTATCTTCTTTGCCACTGCCGCACACTAATTTGCATTGTACCCCCCCTTTTCCTATAGTGTATTAAAGTAGCCTTTAGGTTTTAGTGAGTAGAGCTATAGTGTTAGTAGGTTAGTTGAAGAATCCCATTGTTCCCCAACCTGTCCCCACTCCCAAAAGTTAGGTAGCCCCCAACACTTTACAGAAACCACTGTGACAAACATGACATACACCAACCACCGCTCACCTTACCCTATACTCATTTTAATAAAGTGTACCCCAAATCCACCCCATACCCCACGGGTGCAGTGGTTGCCCCCCAAGATCCTCAAACCTCCAAACCTGCTGGCAGGGTCAACTGCAAAGTTCAATAGCAGCACTATACTTCTACTGATTAAATAGCATTCAACATGTATTAATTCTTCTTTGTTGTACAGTCAAATTCTACTTATATTTCAGTGCAATCTTCATGAATGACTCTATGGGTATCTGAGCCCATTAGACAAAAGTAATTGTTGTGAAGGGCAGAGGACAGAAAATTGTGTTTTAAACTTTCTGAAAAAAAAATCTCTCACCAATAAAGATTTTACTTTGTATTATAAAAACCAAATATTAATATTTAGAATTTATACAGGGCCTGACCCCAAACTGAATAAACTCAATGGGATGTCTTCCATAGTATCTTCTGTGCATGGACTCCAAAGCACTTACTGAAACAGGCTCTGATCTTGCACTTTCTGTCCCCATGAATTCTCATTGATCTGTTGTGATTCTGAACAGTTGAAAAGGTGTCCCTGTGTGCATCTCCTCACAGGATTAAAATGAGAGCAGTATTTTCCCTTACTATTACTCGCATTTTAAAATTAATTGTGTCTGAGTCCTCAGACCTTTTGTCTTCACTGTCCATAAGTATTTTAGTGAACAAGTTTACTGGCAGAAATATTGGCAGTGAAGCGGGGGCATGGTAGGTGCTGGGATGGGGTGGGAGGCAGAACTGCAGCATGGTTGGGGAGAGCAGAGAAGCAGCAGCGTGCTAAGAGACAGCAGGGAAGCAGCAACAGAGGGTGGGGGAGAGAAGTGTGACATGGTCAGAGAAGCCATAGCATGTTTAGATTTTCTTATAGGCCCTAATGCAGCGTACTCATTGTTAAAATAAAATCATGTTTTACAAGTCCTAAACATGATGTGGAATACTAAGAAATGAAATAAAAAGGAAAAAAGTATAAAACTGAACAGATTACTTTCCATTTTTGGCACAACTTACTGCTGTGAAGCATCATATTCCACAATTAAATTCAAAATGTTGTGCAATACTTAGAGATCAGCATCTGAGAGAGCTTTTACCTGCTGTATTGACAAGTTACTGCCCAGATTTTTTAAAAAAAACTTGCCACAAGCCTGTAGTGTTCTACATCTAGCGACAGCTAAGCTTTTGCTGTATAGGCCTAGTTTCATGGTAATCTTAAATAATTATTAAAATCTGACATTAGTGGGTCAATATTTGCCCTATTTTTACAATAAAATTAAAGTGTGCAATGAATTTTATGCTTAGTAATTTTGGAGTAGGTAAAAATATGTGGTTATATGCCTCAGTGCGGCTCTCGAAGGTTTAATAATCGACTTGTGCGGCTCTTGAGTTCTGTAAGTTTGGCCACCCCTTTTCAGCAAAAAAAGCAAGGGGTCCTGTGGCAATTAAAGACTAATAGATTTATTTTGCGCATAAGCTTTCATGGGAGAAAATCCCACTTCCTCAGATGCTTCGAAGATGAAGGAACTTAACAGAATCTGAGGAAGTGGGATTTTCTCCCACGAAAGCTCACGCGCAAAATAAATCTGTTAGTCTTTAAGTGCCATGCGACTCTGTTTTTTTTTGCTGGACTAGACTAACACAGCTGCCCCTTTGCAACTTTGCTGGGAGAGAGCTCTGTTTCCCTCTCACTGACCCCCTGAGCCATGCTAAACATGATACATGTCTATGCACAAGCAAGAAGTTGTAGGAAACATGCTATCATACTACTCATGTAGAATAGGTTAGGATCATCCATAAAGAAACATAGCATGGTGTAATTGCTACAAATCATACAATCAGTGTATGAGTGAACAGGAAAATCTTGATATCAGGGGTTTCAAACATGCAGCCCGTGGGCCGCATGCAGCCCCTAAATCTATTTCCTGCAGCCCGTGAAGACATGATTGTTACCCATATTTGCAATATTGTTGTATGAAGAGGTTCAGTGCGGCCCTTGGGCTAATGTACTAGTCCTCACGCGGCCCTCGTGGTGATTTGAGTTTGAGACCCCTGATATAGCTCATAACTCAGGATGCACAAATATGCATCCCATGACAGCAGGGTACTGCACACATGGAAAGACAGACAGCCCTTGTTCCAAAGAACTTACAGGCTAACCAATGAAGGTATAGAGAAAGGAAGTGATGTGTCACAAGTCCCATAGGAGGTGAGAGACAGAGCTGGTCTGAAGCCCAGGATGTTTCCTGGATTTTTAAGATTTCATCTGAAAGACTCCTGCACAGTAAACTGCTTAAAATTCCACCTGGCTACCTCATAGGAATAGCAAGCCAAGGTGATCCTGCTACAGTTCAGACCTGCAGGAGTTAAACCTGGTGTTTAGATCACTAAACCTGTCTTTCCTGAAGACAAATTCCAAAGATGTTTCTGTGAGTCATGTGCCACATTAGTCTTTAAAAATGCCTCAAAACTGCTTGTTTTGCTGTTCTTTGCTCTGTCGCCTTTGGGAAATCATGTGTATCAGCTAAGTTTTCAAAAGCAGACACTGATTCTCTCCCCCCACCTCTCCCCCGCATTGCCTCAGTTTTTGGATGTTGACTTGAGATACCTAGGGACTGAGAGAGAGAGCAAAATTTTAGTAAGTTTGTACATGATAAATGTTACTTATCAATTAAATTTAAATTCATCAATATTATTTTATGTTCATATTTAGATTAAATGAATGAATTAATGATGCTATTTGAATTTTAGGGTGTAAATGCACTTTGGAAAACCTTTTTCAAGTTACATGAATGAGACTGGGGGGGAAGGGGGTTCCCAAAGCAAAATTTGGCTTGGAGCGCCACAACCCCTTGAGCCAGCCCTGGTGCCACAGCAGAGAAAATGTTGGGAACCACTGCTCTTCTCAACCACTGTGTCAGGACATATTACTGTGTTGCCACACAATGGTAAGCATGTCACAGAGAGCCAGCAGCCACCTGCCAGAGCTGGAGCACCACAGCTGCTTACCCAAGGGTCTGCAACACTAGCTCAGTGAGCCACATGCAGCTCCCTGATTGCCCCCTTGTGGCTCCCTGGCAATCTTGTCCAGGGAGCTAGGTTTGCGGTAGCTCTCCCGTCTCCCCAGACCAGCACAGGTGAGTACCCGGGCCGGGAGAGCAAACAGCAGCTGGAGGAGGGTGAAAGAGAAGGAAGGGGGGAAGGAGAGGGAAAGCAGAGGTGGGAGAGGTGCGGGATGGATGGAAGGGGTGATGGATTGTAGGTAGTGAGTCTGGCAGGTGAGATGGTAGTCTTGCACCCTGGGGCTTGCATGCTCAGGTCAAGTCAAATTTGTCTCCTCTCTCTGTCTCATGCCTCCTCACCCTATGCACCCCCCATAGGGCAGGAGGGACCCCATTGCTACCTCTCAGCTGCCGTAGGCTGGGCATCTTTGTAGGGGCACTCAGGTCCCCTGGCCCTGCTGTTGGGCTGCAGGGGAGTTAGAACTGGGGCCTATCCCCTGCCTAGTACTTTATCTAGCAGCGCCCCGATAAGAGCTCTTAATGTATTCCAGAATCTCCTCTTTTTTCAGAGTCCACCCCAAAGTCTCTACTTCTGCTTGTTGCATCTCATGAATGTTCAGCTTTAGACAAAGGTGCTTCATTGTGTGTGCAACAAAGATTAGTGGCAGTAAAAACGCATTCAGTTCAAAATCAGACTGAAATTATATGAAGAGTCAGATGGCTTCAGCAAAAAGTCAACTCTTGAGAGGTATTTTGCACAAAAATATGTTTCACTCACTGAGAAACATCCAACTGGAGATTTCAGGAAGAGGGCAAATGAGGAGCTACCACACAAAGCGAAGCAAAGCAAGCATAGCTTTTCACAATGGATGAAGACACCAAATAGCACTACTTGTGCTAGCTTCACAACAACCCAAATGACTGTGAAACATGTACATCCATTCACAGATGGTGATTATATAAAGAAGGGCTTCATGGTAGGAATAGAGGAATTTTTTGCAGATTCCCAAAACAAAAAAAGAAGTCATTCAGAAATGTAAAGATATACCATTGTCTGCAAAGACAGGGACTGATCAATAAAAATGGCCAGAGACATTAATAGCCAGCAGATTGGGGACATAAACTCAGCTCTGGCCTACTCAAGCATGTGTGATGAATCGTGATATTGATGACATGGCACAGTGTGCCCAAAAGTAGCTCATTGAACTATTGCTGCTCAAAGGCCAAACACGGGAAGAGGATATTTTTACAGCAATTATAGATTGTCTGAAGGCCAAAGAAATCAATACAAGCCACCTGGTCTCTGTTACAACTGTGGGGTGTCAAGTACAAGTGGGGTACATAAGGGGTTTGTGACTCTGCTGCTGAAAATCTGGATCGAAAGGTGGTACTGTTTCACTGCACAATCCACCAAGTGGCCCTTTGTGCACAAACATTTCCAACTGAGATCATGCAAGCGATGACCCTGGTCGTGCAAACTGTCAACAAAATAATAGCAAAGGGACTGAACCATTGACAGTTTTGTGAACTTCTGGAACAGGTGAACTCTCAGTATTCCCACCTGCTTTTATACAATAAGGGACGTTGGCTGTCAAGGGGAAAGCTGCTGATGAAGTCTGATGCCTGTCTTGAAGAAGTGACGCCGTTCTTGCATCATAAAGGCCAAGAATATATGGAACTTGAAGAGCTGTGGCTGCAGAAATTTTACTTCATGGTTGACAACACCTCACATTTAAACAGCACTGGAACTAGGAATTTTGGTGCCCAGGGTGCCTCTGGAGTGGAACGTCCCCTTAGAAGGAGCGGTGCCTGGTGCAAGAGATACAGAATGCACCCTTTGATTGGGCAGGAAAATGGAGCCACACCGGGGTGTCTGGGACAAAGCCCGGTTGCCCCACCCTAATTATGACCCTGCATTTAAATGACCTCAACAGAAAGATGCAAGGAAAGGGGAACACAGCTATCTCACTTTCAAAAGAAGTTCTGTCATTTGAGCAAAAACTAACTCTTTGTGAGAGACCTGAAAACTTGCTTACTGGTTCATTTCCCATCACTGAAACAATTCAAAGAGCAGAATAATGAGCTTGACATGAAAAACCTCAGAGATGTGATTCTAAACAATAGTGTAGTGGCTAGCACCTCTGCTTATCCTGGGTTCAATTCCCAGGGGGTTAGACTTGATGATCTGGTGAGGTCCCTTCCAGCCCTTTGATTTGGTAAACATGCAACACTTGTTTGCTGTGCGATTGCAGGAATGCAGAGACAAGAGGGCAACTTTAATGTTTGTTTTGAACCCCCTTAATGCTGACATGACTTCACTTCACTTTTCTGCTTTTGTGAGAGTGAAGCAACCAGATTGCGAGCTGGAATTGGCCAATCTGTGGACCAAGGAGTTGTGGACTTCAAAATTCAGTGGCTTAGTGACAGATATTGAAAATCTAGAAAGACAAAAGTCTACCCTGGCACTAAAACACAGGTGGAAACAAATGTGGAATCTCAGCAAACAGGATCAGCTTGTGTCTGACGTGTGAAATTCCTTACCAAACAGCTACAGCAACCTGAAGAGATATGCATTTGGCATTCTTTCCATTTCTGGATCAACTTACCTATGTGAACAAGTGTTCTCAAGCACGAATTACATCAAAAGCAAACTCTGAAGCCAACTGAATGATGAGAGTTTAGTCCTGCTTGAAAATGAAGACAGCGTCATACAGGCCTTGTATTCAACAGCTCTGCAAAGACACTCTTAAACAGATATTGCCCTGAACTGGTAAGCTGACTGGAGAGTCTTAAGGATTTTTAAAATAACTGTGCCAAAGAGGTTATAGATTTAAAAAAAAAAAACAAAAACAAACCAACAACAGTTTCATTCGTGTGAATTCACATTCACAAAAAGTTTTTAGAATCTAATGATGGTCCTCAAAAAAAAATCAATGGGATATCAAGATTTCACAGAGAAACAGCCAAAATTGAATGACTATGCAGATTAGACTGTGTGAAAGCAGGACTGAATCGTGATTATGGCTTCTTTTGCCATTATAACAGGTAATTTGACTTCACCCTCCTCTGTGTGCTGTTTCCCAGAGTTTGAATCTTTACAAATGCTCTGATTTGCTGTTGCAGTGTAACCTGATCCCATGTCTCACACTCCCCTGCATTTATTTTCATCCCATTCTGTAAGTTTCCTCTCTTTAAAGCATCTGACGAAGTGGGATTTTCTCCCATGAAGCTCATGCAATAAATAAATCTGTTAGTCTGTAAGTGCCACAAGACTCCTTGCTTTTTTTGCTTTACTAGACTAACATGGCTGTCCTTTTGGAACTAATTGTGTATTGAACATATTCCCAGGCATATATTCATGTGACTGCTGACATCCTAAGAGGGAGGGACATACGCAAACGAGAGGGGGCAAGAGGAAGCATTATGTAATGGAGGATTGAGTCATTGAAACACATCATACACCGTTAAAATGTCTGTATGTAAATTTGTTTATTAACATCATTAAACATAATTTCATTAAACAAAATCAATATGCATCTCTATTATTCAGTTTCTTAACCAGGAGCATACCCATTGCGGTTCTCAGAACACTTGGTTATTAAAGGAATTTTTAAAAATGGCTCTTCTTATCTTTTGGGTTGCCAACCCCTGCCTGTACCATCTGGGGGGATGGGTTTGGCACTGGGGACACTGGATTTGGCATTGGTGGGGGTAGATTTGGCCAGGGGGAGGGCTGGTGTGTCCTGTAGGTAGGGTCGTGCATGCTGTCAAGCATATTATAACCCAGAGAAGGTTAAGAGCCACTATTCTAGAGTATATTAGCCAGAATTTATATAAAAATTATGATAGAGAGAGACATTAGGACTCCTGGATTCTGTTTCTGGCTCAAGCACATCCCTGCATGAAAAGCACTTTGCTTTTTTCTGTGCCTCAGTTTCCCCATATTGAAATTAAGGATAATAGAATTTATTTTGTTGTAATGTTGTTGTTGTCTTTCTTTTTTTTTTTTTAAATAAGACCTTTGAGTTCCTGGTATGGCAGGTGCTACTGAGAGAATAAGAATTTCATCATCAGTCATTGTTGGCACCCTTAAATTAGACAGGCAGAGCAGGGGAGAGCCCTGAAGCTTGAAGTTTATTAAGGCAAACTCCAAGGGGGTCACCATGTCTGTTTACTTCAGCAAAACAAAAAAGGAGTCCTGTAGCATTTTTAAAGTCTAACAAATTGAGAGACTCCAACCTGTAACTGCAGAGCCAGAATTCATATGCAAACTAAACACCTTCACACTGCCTTTGAACAGGGATTTGGAATGGCTAACTCATTACAAAAGTTCCAAAGGGGTAGCTTTGTTAGTCTAGCTTAGCAAAACAAAAAAGGAGTCAGGTAGTACTTTAAAGACTAGCAAATTTATTTTTTGCAGAAGTTTTTGTAGGCCAAGTCCCACTTCATCAGATGCCAGAGTGGAGAAAACTTGCTTTGAAAAAATCTTACAGTATGGGAATGAATGATAAATCCTGTGATTACATTTCACTGCATCAGGTTAGGTTACTTCAGCAAAACTCCACTCTGGCATCTGACGAAGTGGGACTTTGCCCATGAAAGATCAGGCAAAAAATAAATTTAAGTCTTTAAAGATGCCTTAAAAAAAAAAAAAAGATATTTTTCCTTCTAGTACCAATTCCCACTTTCTCCTCTTTTACTTATATCATCGTGGCCCTCTTCCACATTGTTTGCATCAAAAACAACTGGTTTACTTTGCTGAGATAGACAAGCAGCTGATCCCTCTGGAACTGTTTGAACTGACCTTGCAACCCATCCCTTCTCTGTATGTAGAGATGAAGATAACATAAAACATTTTCCATTTCATGCATCTAGTGAAGTGGGATTGTGCCCATGAAATCTTACACAATTAATAAATTTATTAGTCTTTAACAGTGACATAGGACTCATTTTCTGTTTTATCTTAAGGCAGGAGCTACAACTAGATTCAAAAAACAAAACGGTGGGTTACTCATCAGTAACCGTCCTTCTTCGAGATGGGCTGCTCAGATCCATTCAGTAATAGGTGTCTCCGTGCCGGAGCACCGGATTGTTCAGAAAAAACTTGTCCAAGCCTGTCAGAAGAGGAGAGGCAGCCACCGCTCCTCGCGCCACCCGCATTTATATATACAGCCGCCTCCTGACCCCTCCTCAGTTCCTCAGAGTCGCTAACTCCAGATGCGGGGATGGAGGGGAGGGACCTAAATGGATCCGAGCAGCCCATCTCGAAGAAGGACGGTTACTGGTGAGTAACCCACCATTCTTCTTCAAGCGCTGCTTGGATGCATTCAGTAATAGGTGACTACTAGCCATGCTGATGGATGGCGGGTGGAGTTGGTTCTTCCACCTTCAGCACAGCAACATGCCCCATAAGGTAGAGGCCCAGTAACAAGATGCTCGCCAGAGTCAAGAGGTGAGCAGGCCTTGACGGGCCCAGAAGAATCAAGAGCTGAGGGCCAACCCACTACAGGGGCAGGACCGAACCCACCAAGGTATAACACATAAGCAGGTCAGAACAAGGTCACCGTAACTGGAGTAAAGGACGCAACCTAAACATAAAGGGTTGCGTTAGGTGTTCCGCATAAGTGGAAATGTGGAGTATGACCGGCAAACTATAGTGTCTGGTCACAGATCTTGCCATGTGGACTCAAAGGAAAATGCTGAATGCTAACAAACGTTAGTCTAGCCGTACTGGCCGTGTCTCGCACAAGAATGAAGAAGGGTAGAGACTGATCACCCAAAGGCTTAGCTGGAGCCAAGTGGTTATGGACTGATCTGGGAACTACTGGGTACGCAGGAAGTAGTAAGGAGGTGACCATACCCCTTATCTAGGTCGCGACCAAGCATAGCCGCCTGACTAAAACGAGTGAGAATGAGGACACAAGGTTGTAAGATGGGCTTGAGAATGACTGAGAAGACCACAGGACACTAAACAGCAGCATATGGGATCAAGCCAAGCAGGACGGAGGCTTACAGTATGCTAGCTATAAACCGGCTAATACAGGAGCGCACGTTTCAGCCGAACAGGCACCAGGACCAGGTTCTCGCAGGAGAGAGGTTCCAGTGAGGTCACCAACAGCCAGGTGGCCTGAGGCATTGCTGATGAGTTGGTCCTTCTAGGGCCCATGGGAGCAGAAGAATGCACAGGAAAAACCTCGCTGGGCCTATAAGGTTGCAGGGTTTGCATCGTGGGAGCTCTCACTAGCGCGTGAGGGAGGAAGAAAAGGGGCGGGGAAAGAAACGTCTGCTACCATTCGGTCACCCCATCAAGGACCAAAAGATCCGAAGGAGTGCCGTGTAAGGTCACGGTCTCAGTACCTACAGCACTTCCTGGAGGGATAACGCTACCATTCTGCCATGCCAGGGTTGCCAATGAGAAACTCCTCAATACATGGATATCTGAAGAACCCCGACACCAAGGGAGGTTCCTTCCTATAAATTAGGAAGTGAAACCGTTACAGGGTGGCAGCTGCCGCATCTCAAGGACACTCCAGAGTCAGAGAACCGAATGAAGTTTTCTCCCCGGCGGGAAGCCGGAGGGCGAATAAAAGGGAGTACAACCCCAAATTGTTGGATGTTGTAGGGAAATAGGTTCTCTGTCTATCACACCAGTGGGCAGGCAGTGGGTGTGAATGGGTCCTCAAGATTAGAAAGGGAACCGCAAGACTACTGGGCGCCACCAACGCACATGGGAATAACTGCAGTAGCACTAAAGGTCTATGATCGACATAGTGAGACGATCCCAAGAAAAAACATGGTGGGGGGGCACGTGTCCTGTCAGGGGACAGGACCGAGAAGCAAGAGAGGTAGTTACAAGTGCCCTGGGATGAAAAGGACCCCTCTGTCTGACATGGACAGCTGCCCAGAAAGGCATCTGGTAAGGAGAGGAGGAGTATGGGTGGGAGAACTCTCGAATGGGCGGACCCTTCATAGTTTCCCAACGTAGGGTTGTGACTAGGTGTTCTTTCTTGGGTTCCCAGTCTGCGGTTTGAAGGAGGTGCACTCAGCCCATGCTTCTGGGTGAGGGCGGAAGAAAATTGGCTACCTCGAAGGGGAGGCAGACAGAGGGCAAGGGTTCCTAAGGTGGGGCCCTGGTTCTCACTAGATCACTAGAAGATGAGGGTGAGGAACCATAGTTCCCATAAGGAAGGGAAATGGAGGGGTGGGCCATTCATCTTGGCCCCCTACCAAGGTAAAGATCTGCTCTGGCTACGCAGATGTGTCCCCTTCAGTGAGCAGGAGATATTCCTGTCGAATTGGGGGTGGGGTTGCAGCAGCTGGTGCCCGCCAAACCGATGGTGCAACCAAGGGTATCCCCTCCCTTTCCCCTGACCCAGACACGAGGGGGCCTACCTGGGAAAGGCATCATGGACACAGGCACAGTTCTGTTGCAGGCAGCCTTTGAATACGCGCATCTCCAAGCCTCCACAGTGGGCTGGGGCTACAACAAAATGTGCCTCCATTCCTCAGTGAGGTGTTGGGGTGGGGAACGCGGTAGGGGAAATGTCTGGGAAAGGTGGGGTGCGAGGAGGCGAAAGAAGGGCGGTTTTTCATCTTCGGGGGAGTCACTGCTTAAGGGGTGGAGGAGGGTTAAACCACGCTACTGGGGTACCATCGGCATAGGTGGGCGTCGTTGTATTGTTGGGGCCTTGGCACCCTGATCCAAGGTCTGCTCTCGCAGTGGTGGAGAAAAAGGGGAGAAACAAAAAAGGGTTGGGAGTGATTCCCACAGAACCTCCCTTCCCCCAGAGGGAAGATGGGGGGGTTGTGGCCACCTACGGTGTTGACGCCCTGACGCCTCTGCACCTGAGGATCAAAATGGGGTGGCAGTGAGCAGAGGGGCTCCTCCCTGTGAGAGGGAGGGCAAAGACCCGACCCCCGCAGTGGATAAAGTGGGAAGGAAAAGAAAACTGCCCTGCTTTGAGAAGATGGGGAATTCGGTGGGGGACTAAGTTGGGGGGGGTCTGGGAGGGAGGAGACCAAAGTATTTAGCCTCTCGCTGAGGATCCCACGCTGTGCCCACCATGGAGAAGGTTTCAGGGGGAAACAAGACATTCCCCTCAAAGGGCAGGTCGAGAACTGCCTGCTGTGCATTTGGGAGCGCTCTAGCCTCCCTAAGCCATGCCACCCTGCAGATGGTTACCGCCAAGGCCATGGTGCGAGCAGCTGTGTCCACCGCATCGTGTGCCAAAAGGAAGAGGTCTTGTGAGATTATGTTGCCTTCCTCCAGGAAAGCATTATACTCTTCCCTAGCCTCAGGTGGAAGCAGACTTCTAAATTTTTCAAGTGACTCCCAGACATCCAGAAAATATCTACTGGTTATAGCCTGACTATTTGCCACTCGTAATTGGAAGGCCGATGAGGAATAAACCCTGGAGGGTGGGAGGAGGTCCCTGGGGGGCTCCCCGACCCCCACTGCCATCTGGACTACATCCCTCAGGGGAACTGGGTGGCCAACGAGGGAGCGTTAGCCCAACTCGGATACCCGATACTTCACGCTCACCATATCCGACACCAGGGGGACGGAACTTGGGCTCTGCCACTGGGACCGTGCGAGGTCCCATACGCTTGGATGGGACAGGACTGCTAAGGGCGCCATCGAGGCGAAGGCTGGCCCAAAGAGGGTATCGGGGGGGAGACTTAAGAGCTCCACCTCCATGCCTAAATGGGCCGTGGCCCGGCACAACAAATCAAAATGTGCCAAAAGGTTCCCCGTGTAAGACCCCAGTGCCGGGGAGAGCATGGTGCCAGGAGCCTGCCATGGAGAGGAGGGAGTTCCCTGGGGGGACCATTCTTGTGGCCAAAAAGGGAAGGGTGATGGGGCTGATGTGCAGCGCTGAGGCTGTTTGGAGCCCCTGGAAGGTCCCTCCTCTGGGCTGGAAGCAGGGGAGGGGGACCGAGATTCTCGGGCCAGTACTGGTGACGGCGAAGTGGTGCCAACCCCCGCTAGATTGGAAGATGGGGGGGCTGTGCGGTGAGGGCGAGTGTCCTGAGTAGACCCAGGCCTTTGAGATGAAGGCCAGTTTGCCCCTTCTGGTTGGAAGTGGGGCGGGGGGTGTTGGGAGAACTAAGAGGGCTTGTGGTGCCTCCACCGCTTCCGGGGTGGACAGGACGAGGATCGACTCTACTTGAGTTGAAGGCAAGCCCTCGCTGGGGAAGGGAGGGCTGCCTGGGTGGGAGGACTCCCGCTCCTGCGGCACTGGGTTCTGCAGTGCCAACGGTGGAATCGGCTGGTGCCGGGGTCAGCTCGGCACCAGCAAAGCCAAACTGTACTGTGCCATTGGTGCCGGAGATGATACGGCGCGGTGCCGGGCTGAGAGCGACCTCGAGCAACACTGCGGCGCTGAGGTGCTGAGTAGACACTGTGGTGCTGGAGTCGGCACTGAGGTGGTGCAGCAGCGGCTACTGGTGGTATGGTGCCATGTAGGCTCTGGCACCGAGCTGAGTCTCGGTGCCGTGCATGAACCCGAAACCTCGAGTGAAGGGTGCTGAGCCTCCTCTGAGGCTAGAGCGCGGTGTTGCTGTTCCCTCTCCTTCTAGGTTTGAAGGAGAGACAGATGGAACAAGCCAAGACCATATGGTCTTTGCCCAGGCACCTAAGGCACTTCCCGTGGGGGTCGTCCCAGGGGAAGGCCTTGCCGCACTCGGCGCTGGCTTTAAACCCTCGCATCGTTCAGGTCCGGTAGTGGGAACTCTTGTGGTGGAGTTAAATCCATGAAGAGATGCTCCCAGCTGGACAGTGAGTTGAGGACAAAGGGACAGGCTGCTTACGGTTTGCAAGGAGCCAATGTTCCAATTCCGACATGCAAGGTGGAAGAAGTGAAACTCAGGAGGGGTTGGGAAGTGGCCATATATATAGCTGCAGATGGCATGAGGGATGGTGGCCGCCTCCCCTCTTCTGACAGGCTAGGACAAGTTTTTCCCGACCAATCTGGTGCTCCGGCACGGAGACACCTATTACTGAATGCATCTGAGCAGCGCTCAAAGAAGAATAATGCACTCCAAGTGCCTCAGGAATGTTTCACTCTGAAGTGGTGGTCAGAAAATGAGGAGGAAGTTGGGAAACGCAGACCACATGGGGAAACTGCAAGTATGCCAGAAGCTCATTTAATATTTATATGACCTCTCCAGGCAACTTTTTTACCCCCTACCCCAGCTTGTGCACCCAACTCCTTCTGAGGGAGAGCCCCCAGCTAACTTCTGCTCCCGTCTCCATGAGTCTGACGCAGCTGTTTGCCCAGGGCTTGAAATTAGGAGGGGAGCGTATGGTGTGTGTGTGTTGAAGCGCTCCCTAAATTGGTACAACCTTGTTACTAGCTGAAGGTGTTGGAGACTTCAGGTGTAGGTGGATGTGTAGGGAGGGGTGTTGGGGTGCTCACTAGATTGATATAACACTATAACTAGCTGACAACTGGGGGGGGGTGATAGGAAATTCAGGGGTGCTGATGTGCTCACTAAATTGGTATAACATTCTTATTAGCTGACACCTGGGAGGGTGTTGAGAAATTCAGGGGGTTGGTGGGAGGCTCACTAAATTGGTATAACACTGTTACTAGTGGAGAGCTGGGGGTTGTTGGGAAATTCAGGGGGTGCTGAGGTGCTCACTAAATTGATATAACACTATAACTAGCTGACAACTGGGGGGTTGTTGGGAAATTCAGGGGGTGCTGAGGTGCTCACTAAATTGATATAACACTATAACTAGCTGACAACTGGGGGGGTGTTGGGAAATTCAGGGGGTGCTGAGGTGCTCACTAAATTGGTATAACACTGTTACTAAGGGAGAACTGGGGGGTTTTAGGAAATTCAGGGGGTGCTGAGGCGCTCACTAAATTGGTATAACACTGTTATTAGCTGACAATGGGGGGTGCTCACTGTTGAGAGAAAAGCTTGTTCTCTGCTCTGGTCAATGATGGAGCTGGACAACAGGAGGAAGAATCACCAGTTTATTGACACTCAGAGCTACTGAGTGCAGCCGGCCCTGAAGGACTGGTGCTAAAAGGGTTTTATACCCAGGTACAACAACTTAATTCAAGGAAATCTAAAAATGGTTAATATATTCAAGGTAAACAAGATTAATACATTTATTAGTACTATATAGGGATAGTTTTCATACATATTCATATAAGATAGGAGAATTAGTAAAGGTCAGGCTGGCTCCTCAGAGCCTGGCAATGGAATAAACAGGAGAAATTGTTGATAAATAGGTGACCTCGAGACTGGTGCAGTTTCCCTAATCTTCTGCTTAT
>ML682084.1:2652469-2700438 GCA_007922195.1 Podocnemis expansa
GGCACTCACTAAATTGCTATAACACTGTTATTAGCTGACAATGGGGGGTGCTCACTAAGTTGGTATAACACTGTTACTAGGGGAGAACTGGGGGGGGTGATAGGAAATTCAGTGGTGCTGAGGCACTCACTAAATTGCTATAACACTGTTATTAGCTGACAAGGGGGGGGCGCTCACTAAATTGCTATAACACCATTCCTAGCTGACACCTGGGGGTTTGAGGCATTCAGGGGGCGGGGGGGGTGTCAGGGAACTCCTTGGCCGCCCCCGAGGAGAGCCCCCCACAGCCGGAGGCCAGGCGGGAAGGGGCAGCTGGTCACGAAGGTCCGGGCCCCAGAGCCGAGCTGGGCCGGGTCCCGACCCCCCCGTCCGCCGGGCGGGCTCAGGCCAGA
The DNA here is from genome assembly GCA_007922195.1 of Podocnemis expansa. Classification (NCBI taxonomy): domain Eukaryota; kingdom Metazoa; phylum Chordata; order Testudines; family Podocnemididae; genus Podocnemis; species Podocnemis expansa. Next base: position 2,652,862 of record ML682084.1, read on the forward strand.
CGGGCGGGGCGGGGCGACGCGGCGGGGCGGGCTCGGGGTGACGCGCAGGGCGCGCGGCGCGCACGAGCCGGGCGGAGCGGAGCGGAGCGGGTCCCGGGTCCCGGCCCCGGCCCTGCGGCGCGCGCGGCGAGGATGCCCTACCGGAGCACGCTGCTGCACCTCTTCGCCGGAGGGTGAGCGCGCGGCCTCGGTCCCTGCAGCCAGGCGGGCGGGGGCTGGTTTCCGTGGCTGTGGGAGGCCCCCGGGGCCTCGGGCCAAGGTCACGTCGTTCCCCAGCCGGGGAGAGAGGCGGCAGGCGGGCCCGACTGAGTGCACGCTTTGGGGGCCGCCCCGCTCTGCCTGGTGCCCTGGGGCCGCTAGTCAGAGGTCAGGGGATGCGGCCTGGCTGGCTGCCGCCCTCTGATCCGCAGCCTCAGCTGGGCATCGCTTCTGAGCCTCCCCCCGACTCCTTCCAGCTCAGCTTTGGGACAGGCCCCGTGGCTCTTCCCTCTCCCAGCCCTGCGGGCGTTCGCCGGGCTGTGAGGCGGAAATTGTGTGTTTGTCCTTCCCCACGTGCCTGGCCGCAGGCCTGCTGCTGGGGTATTTACTAGGCTCGCCTAAAGGCCTTGCTCTCCGGCTCGGGGGTCCGTCCTCACATGCTTCTTTGCTGAGCCTCCTGAGCGCTGGCTTCCTCCCACACTTCTGGGCTAGAAACCCCCATATCGATCGCCTCAGCTCCCTGACTCTGCCATTCTCGTAGCCAGGTGGGGACATGAGGCTCCACTTTCCCCAGCTTTCATGTTACATCCTCACCCTGTGATCTTCCCCTGCAGGGGTGGCTTCTGTATACCTCACCTCTCGCTATCCTCTGCTGAAGGGAGCACAGTGGTGGGGGAGTCAGGACCACTGTTCCCTCTAATTACTTGTATACTGTGTGCGCAAACAATTCCTTTGTGTGCACAAAAACCTTTCTTTGTGAGCAGCAATATTAGCACTATTGAATTTTTTTGTGTGCACTTTATTTTGTTGTGTGCACAAGTTTCATGACCTGTGTGTGCACACACGTGCACAGCTTAGAGGGAACAGTGACCCATTGCTCAGATTCTCTGCTTGAATCTGCCTCCGGGTCTCGCGCTCATTGTGGCTGGAGTGGAACATGAGACGGGGTGATACTGGTTCCCCACTCCCAAGAGCAGCTGTTAAAGGGTTCAGTGCAGAGAAAGAGCCCTGTCCTTTCCCATGCCCTGGTGACTGCCAGTGTCTCACTCCTGGCCCACATTCTCCCTCCTGTTCCAGTCTCAAGCACAGGCTCAGTCAGGCTGGACATGCATGTGATGTCTTGTGCAAGCTGACAGGGCTGCAGGTGTGAAGGGTTCCTCACCTGCAAGCAGAAGAGAACCACAGCTTGGGCAGAGAACGGGGTTGTTCGATAGTTAAGCCAGTTTTTTCACTTCAGGAAACTGGGAGTGGGGGTGCAGAGGTAGAGGGAAGTTGATGAATGACAACTGGATCAGGAAAGTCAGTCCCTGCACATCTTGGCTATCCCCTGCCACCCCCCAAAAAACAAAAAGCCCTCTGATTAGAAAAATAAGGGACAGATTCCTGCATATCTTCTGTTTTAAATTATGATCATGCTCTTCCACTTGGAATTCTCATTTGGCTAATTATAGAAGAGAATGGGGTCTGGTGCAAAGGAGGAAGAGGGCACCTGGAAGTCAAGAATCAAGTTTTGTTCCCAGCCATAGGAGTTGAGGAGTGACCAGTTGTGACCTAATATCAGGTGTGTCACTGATTGGCTGTGGGACCTTAAGCAAGTCTTTTTTCCTATTCTTCTCTTAATATAGCAGGGGAAATAGTAGCTATATGTCTGATACGGGGGGGGGGGGGAGAATATACCTAAATTATTAATGTTCTAAACTATTTTGGGATGCTCCAGTTATGGTGCCAGCAAAGAGCAGACTATTATTATATGTTCAGATATGTTTTCTATTTGCCCTTTGATTTCACAATGTTCAGTATCTGCATCTCCTGGGAACTGCCAAATTCAGTCCAACCAACAGTTTTAGTCCAGTCTTCTGTCTCTGACAGTTGTTTGTACTAGGAGTTTCAGAGAAAGGGAGAAGAAACCCTGCAACTGGCTCATTCATGGAATGATCGGTTACACCTCCCTCCCCGACTCCCAGCAGTTTCTGCCTGAACTCCAGTGGCCTAGAGGTCAGATTGTTCACCCTGAACAGGAGCTGTAATAGCCCTTCCAAACTTCAGGAGGTTTGTCATATCTCCTTAATCTCCTTTCTGAACTAGTCTTTTCAGTCTCTCGTACCGAATCCTCTCCAGACCTCACAACATTTTTGTTCCCCATCTCTGTACCTTCTCTCTGTTTCTTCTATGCCATTTTACAGAGGGGGTGACTGGAGATGGACACAGGGTTCTATGTGAGGCACCCATGGTACTTTTCTAAAGGAATTGGAATAGCTCCAGTGTTAATCCCCATGACTTTCATCTGCATCCTGACATTTTGTTGGATTTTTTGATGCCCATGGAGGACAGGGTTTTACTGAATTCAACAAAGACACCAAGGTTACAGTTAATCTAGAACCCAGTGAGGTGTAGGAGAAATTAAAATGATTCCTTGCAGTGTATGTTACATTATATTTATCATGCACATATCTAATCTTACTACTGTTTTGCCTGTTCACCTAGCTTGGTTAGGTCCTTCTGTTCTGATTCAAGTTCCCCAGCATTCATCAGTTTTCTCCTGACTATGGTAATCTAAATAATTGTTGGCTACAAAATTTTACCACTTCACTGTTTATCACTTTGCTTTCCTGATCATTAGCGAAACAGTGTAAATCGTAGTGCAGACCCTTGAGGCAGTGAATTCCTAGCTGTTTACCTTTATGGAAACTGGCCATTTATTCTACTCTTTATTTTCATTCCAATAATCTTGGGGTGAGTTTGTTGTCTGCAGTGCACGTTTATGTTTGTGCCGTGCTTGCTGCTTGGCAGAAGTCTATCCCGTGGTTTGTTTGGGGAAAGGTGGGCTGATCCTAGCAGCCTGCTATGCAAGGCTGAGAACTTATTAGTGAAGCTATGATCCTCAAGCCCCTTTAGCACTCATCAACCCTTAACCAACAGGCAAGGTTATTTACTCAGGTAGAAGCAGGGTTTAAAAAGACCACTCCTAAGTGATTGGAGGCAGCTAATGTGAGTTTTACAGGGGAATTTGGGGGAAGGGGGAGGTGTACAATACAATTCATTAATATTCTGTAAACTTATAGACAATAACACCTCTCGTCCCCTCCCCAATTAAAGAAAAAATAAATAAAATGGAGAGCTATAGGAGTAAAAAGACTACAGGCAGAAGCCCAGCAACAGAGTGGGGGTTATTCAGTTTATTGCACTAAATGCCCCATGGTCTGCTCTATGTTTGTGTGCATTCGGTGCAAGGAGCTCCTGGCTCTAAGAGATTGCATACAGGCTTTGGAGACCAGAGCGTCTGAACTGGAGGAGATAAGGGAGACAGAGAGGTACGTAGATGAGACTTTCCAGACCAGTAGAACAGTCCCACCCCTGATCTGACAGCCTCCGTGCAGTTGAGGAGGATGAAAGTCTCCAGGGAAAAACATCAGAGTGAGTGGCTGGAAACAAACAATCGGACAGTTGGAACCCTCAGTCCAGATGATGTCATGGAGGATTCCTTTCTACGGGAGTGAACTCCACTTATTGGGAAAAGACGGGTCATAGTAATGAGGGACTCGATCATTAGAAACATAGATAGCTGGGTTTGTGATGACAGGGAACTGCATGGTGAATTGTCTCCCATGTGTGAAGGTTGAGCATCTCTCAAGCCTTCTATACAGAGCATTCATAGTGCTAGGGAGGAGCCCGAGGTCAGGGGCTCATGTAGGCAGTGTTCCCTCTAAGGCAGCTAAGCAACTTACGTTGCTCACTGCGCCCCTGCTGGGGGGGGGCAGTTTGTCCCCCCCAGGGGGCCTGATCCTTCCCCTCCCTGCTCTGCTGGTCCCCCCCCCCCGGTTGGCCAAATCCCACCCCTTCACACCCCCTCCAGCTGGCCCGACCCCATCTTCCCTCCAACCCTCTGCCCCCTTTCATGGCTGGCTGGCTGGCCCTGCCCTGTCCACAGTTGCCCCCACCCACCTACCCACTTACCTGGCCTCTGGAGGAAGCCCTCATTGAGCATTGTCTCTGTGCGTGCTCAGCAAGAGCTTAGTCCAAGTGGGAGTTTTAAAAACTCCCAGCTCAGAGCAGCGCTCAGCCGGCCGGAAGACTCCGTCTTCCAGCTGGGTAGGAACTGCAGCACTGGCAGTTTTCCCCGTGCTGGGCAGCTGCTGGGGCTGCGCAGCCATGCGGCTGTACAGCTTAGAGGGAACATTGTATGTAAGTACTAGTGACCTAGGGAAAGATGGTAGAGAGGTCCTGGAAACCAGGTTTAGGCTGCAAGGTAAGAGATTGAAGGTCAGAACCTCCCCATAACACTCTGAAATGCTTCCAGTTGTGCGCACACACAGCCAGTTAGACAGGCAGAACTACAGGATCTCAGTGTGTGAATGAGGCGATGGTGTAAGGAACTGGGGAAACTTTTAGGAAAGGGAGATCCCTATAGAGGAAAGATGGGCTCCACCAAAACCAAAATGGAATTGTATTACTGGCACTTAAAATTAAAAGGTCATAGAGCAGTTTTTAAACTAAAGGGCTGGGGGAAAATTGACAGGTGCAAAGGAGCACGTGGTTGGGACTGTGATATCTTTTAAAGAAGATCTGTTAATGGAGATTGTCTACCCTTTTAAGAAGGAGAGAATGGAAAAGGACAAAATATGGGTATGAGCTGATGAAAAACTCTCAAATAAAAAAGAATCCCATTCAGTTACATCACATGATGGCGGACAGCTACAAATGACTTTAAGTGCTTGTATACAAGTGCTAAAAATCTAAATATTAAGATGGGTAAACTTGAGTGCTTCATATTAAATGAGCCTATTATACAATAGGTATCACAGAAACTTGGTGGAGTGAGGATAATCTATGGGACACAATAATACCAAGCTACAAAATAATTCAGAAGGACAGAATAGATCATACCAATGAGGAAGTGTCATGATATGTGAAAGAAAGCAAAGTTAAATGAACCAAACTCTGCCATGGAATCTCTCTGTGTAGAGCCCTGTATATCTATTTGATAGCCTCTTTTTTTTTGGCAGATGGTGGATCTGCTGTGGATCTCAAAGACAGGGAAGCACCTGTTTGCAGCTCATAGTCTTTGAGGCTGCTCCCCTGCTTTTGAGATGGGGTTGGAGGCCGGCTATCAGCTATTCTAGTTGGAGCCTGATGATTGTCTGGTGATTGGCAGGGGAACCCTGTGGAACAGGTCTTTGGTGGGGCTCCTTTTTGAACTAGCAATCAATCAGCTGTTCCATAGGACTACCCTGCCCGCTGCCAGTCAGCTGTTGGGGAGCTGCCTGGAGGGACTGGCCCATGATCAGCGGAGGAGGCTGCAGCCAAGCTGGCCTCCAAACAGTTGATTGGGAGCCCCAGAACTGCGAGTACATCTGGGTGTGAATAACAAGGTTGCTCATGGAGGTTGAAGGCAAACAGATTGGGATGGAGAAGGATCGGATGTGGCTCCACATTTTCATATCCACATAGGGCTCTATTTGTGGATAGTGATTCCATGCTTAAGTAATAAGAATAAGCAGTAGGATATTCTACCAGCCACCTGACCAGGATGGTGGCAGTGACTGAAACACTCGGGGGGGTGAGAGGCTATACTATAAAAAGCTGAATAATGACGATGTAGGATTTCAGCTATCCTCATATTGACTGGGTACATATTACCTCATGACAGGGTGCAAATACAAAGTCTCTTGCACCAGAAATGACTGCTGCTTGGAGCAGCTAGACATGGAACCCCTAAGAAGAGTGACCATTCTTAATCTAGACCTAGATGGAGCACAGTCTGGTCCAAGAGGCAACTCTAGCTGAACTGCTTGGTAATAGTGACCATAACATAATAAAATTTAACATCCTGAGGGATGGGATAGAGCAAAGCAACTTAGCGGAGTAGCATTTAATTTCCAAAAGGTGAACTACACACAAATGAGGGCATTAATTAAACAGAAATTAAAAGATACAATGTTGAAAGTGAAATCCCTGCAAGCTGCATGGCAACTTCTTAAAGACACTGTAATAGAGGCTCAATTTAAATGTATGCCCCAATTTAAAAAGTATAGTAAGAGGGTCAAACAAAAAAATGCCACAGTAGCTAAACAATGAAGTAGAAGAAGCAGATAGAAAGAAAAAGGCATTCTTTATAAAGTAAAAGTCAAATCCTATTGAGGAGAATTGAAAGGAACATAAACTCTAGCAAGTGAAGTGTAAAAATATGGGTAGGAAGGCCAAAAAATATTTGAAGAACAGCTAACAAAAAAAAGTAAAATCAAAAAAATTATGACCTACCTGAGAAGCAGGAGTCCTGCTAAACAGCAAGTGGGGCCGCTGGACGTCAAGATATAGTACAGACTCAAGGAAGATAAGGCTATTGTGGACAAACTAAGTGAATTCTTTGCATTGGTTTTTGTGGCTTCTGTACCAGATGACTGGTGGACAGCTTAATGTGATACTATTTTTTAAGAAAGACTCCAGAGGCAATTCCCGCATTTATAGGCTGGTAAGCAAACTTCAGAACCAGGCGTGCTGGTTGAAATTATAATAAGGAACAGAATCTACCAGAGTTCTTTGAGGGGGGTCAACAAGCATGTGGACAAGGCTGATCCACTGGATGTACTGTACTTAGATTTTCTGAAAGCCTTTGACAAGGTCCCTCATCAAAGGCTCTTGTGTAACATAAGTTGTCATGGGATAAGAGGGAACATCCTCTTTTTCTGGTGAAAAGATAGGAGACAAAGGTTAGGAACAAGTGGTTAGCCACACTTACTACCACGGAGGAGCCACCACTGCTGCCTGCCCAAACCTTTCCCCAATGATGTGCCATGGCTGCCAACGCCATAATGGTCTTTTCATTGTTGCCTCTGGCAGTGAGCCACTGGAGTGCATCACCTTTGAGCTGTTTGCAGACAAGGTTTTAAAGACAGCAGAAAATTTCTATGCCCTGTCCCGTGGAGACAGAGAATTCAGTTACAAGGGGTCCTCTTTTCACGGAATCATCCTTAGGCTCATGAGCCAGGATAGTGACTTTACATGCCATAATGGAACTGGTGACCAATCCATTTATGGGGAAAAGTATGCTGATGAGAACTTCCTTCTGAAGCATAGTAGGTCCTGGCATCTTGTCTGTGGCAAATGCTGGTGCCAACGCAAATGGATGCCCGTTCTTCATCTGCACTGCAGAGATGAGTGATTGGGTGGGAAGCATGCTGGCTTTGGCTGCGTCAAAGATGGGTGAAGAAGGTAGAGGCAGTGCCTCACTTTGGATCAGGAGGGGGTAAACCAAACAAGATGGTCACCATTATTGACTGGGCAGCTCTCATAAAATTCCTTTCTTTCTTAGCCAACCATTCCTTCTGTGGGTGGGGCTAAAATACTCTGGTGTGATTTAGCCCCCTGTAATCCTTGTGTTCCCGACAGGGCCGTAACTACGGCGGGGCAAATGGGGCAAAGCCCTGGGTGTAAATTTGAAAGGGCTCCAGAATAGACCCTTCCCAGCCCTGAGGAGGCATGTACCTTAAAGGCGTAGTCCTCTGAGAGCCAGGAAAGGCGCTCCCCGCAGGGAAGGGAACGTCCCCACTGTTCCTTTTCAGCTCTCCCCTAGGCAGGGGCCATTACACATTGGCACAGGCATCACAATAGCCAGCGCAGCAGGGAGCTGCAGCCAGGCTGGGGAGGGGAGTTTTCAAATCTCCCAACGTGCCCCTGGCTTGAGATGGAGCCTTCAGCAGTGCCTCCTCCTATAGGTAGCTTCTCCCTTAAGCATAGGGGTTTAACTCGTCACCTACCAAAAACCCTCTGGTTTCTCCTTCCCCTTGTTTAAAACAAGCAAAAAAGAAAAATGCCAAGAATTTCTTTCCTTTCTTTTCTTTCCTTCCCTACTCCCTGACCCTGCCAGCAGGTTCGAAGATTTGAGGATCTTGGGGGGCAACCACTGTACCCGTGGGGTACGGGGTGAATTTGGGGTACACTTTATTAAAATGAGTATAGAGTAAGGTGAGCAGAGTAAGGTGAGCAGTGGTTGGTGTATGTCGTGTTTGTCACAGTGGTTTCTGTAAAGTGTTGGGGGGTACCTAACTTTCGGGAGTGGGGACAGGCTGGGGAACAATGGGGTTCTTCAACTAACCTACTAACACTATAGCCCTACTCACTATAACCTAAAGGCTACTTTAATACACTATAGGAAAAGGGGGGGTACAATGCAAATTAGTGTGATGCAGTTGCCAGAGAAGATAAGTAACCGGGAAGCTGGGGCCTGAAGAGGAGTGAAGGCAAGTGGGGGGGTATCGAAAGGCAGTGGGGTGAGGAGGTGCTTGGGGGTTGGGGTAAGGGGACAGAGGCAGGAGAGGGGCTGTAGGTGTGTGGGAGTGTGGGCAATGGGGAGAAGCAGGAGGAGCTGAAAGGGGATTCAGGGGTTTGCGAGGGAGGCAGAGGGGGGCAAAATGGTAGGGAAGGCAGAAGGGTCTCGGGGAACAGTAGCTGGGAGGGCAGAAGGGGTTCAGGGGAAGCGGCTGGCGGGGAAGCAGAAGAGCCCAGCACGCCGCAGAAAAGCGGCTGGGAGCCGGGGAGCCGCGGAAAGTGGCGGAGGACGGGGAGGGCTGGCGGGCTGCCGCGGGAGCCGGGGAAAAAGCGGCGGAGCCGCTAGAGAGTCCGGCGGGGATCGGGGGAACCGGCAGCGGCCGCGGGAGTGGCTCGGGAGCCGGGAGCCACAGAGAGCCGCAAGGGTAACGGGGCGGGGAGAGCAGCTCCGGGGCTGAGAGCCACAGGGACAGAAGGAAAGTTGAGGCACACCGGGGATCCCAGAAATGAGGAGGGAACAAGTAAAATTAAAGAGAAAAGGTTTATTTCAGTTGGGGAGGTTACAGAGGGGAGGGCAAAGGCAACTTAATCAAACAATTCTAAAGGCTAGGAACTAAAGGAAACAATCTTAACAGCTAACTTAAGACTTCTAAGGCTACCAATTAACTTTATACAATGTTACAAAATACAATGATACTCTTAAAGCAAGTTCAAACAACCCAGAAGGAAAAGAGATACACTGGGTGATACAGAGTAGCAAGAGGCAATTACAGACATGGGGACAGGGGAGCTCCTAACACAAACTGGAGCTGCAAGCAAACAGAAAGGTACACACGCAAGCCTGGAAAGCTGGGGAGAGCAGTTCGAAGGCAGCAATAAAGAAACAGAAAATTTTAGAGAGGGATTGCAGGGCAGACTCTTACCACTCCTAGCAGCAAGGGTAACAGCATTACAGGCTGGAGAGGGAGACTCATAATCGGCCGGCAGTTGTACTCGTGGGGGAAACTCGTGGATACACTCTAGGGGGAACTCGTAAGCGGTGGAGGCAGCTTCTGGTTGATTGATTTGACTTGACTTTGATTTGATCAGGCCAGGCTAGATGTTGAGCCCTGCTTTATAGCCATTCTTGTGACAAATAAACAAGTGTGGCACTTAAAGACTAACAAATTTATTTTTTGCATGAGCTCTCGTGGGAGAAAATCCCACTTAGCCAGATTCTTATGACAGAAATTCACCCCGACCCCTTTCTTCTTGCTTTCTTTAAGAGTTTCTTGTCAGCGTCTTTAATAAATGTTTTTTGAAAACTGTGATCAGCTAGTTCTCTTTAATACACTAATTTATTGATAAATTCAAAGAATTATAAGTCTTTCCTTTGCAGAGGCTATGATGGTTTGTTCCTGTTTATTATGGTCACTCAAAAAATATGTAATACTTCTGTAAATTACCATTTCAGCCCGTTTTCTTGGTACAGAAGTAAGACTTACTGATCTTTAATTGCCAGCATTGTTCTTTGTTCCCTTTTCAGGGATTGGTACACAGTTTCTACTCATCACTACAGTAGTCAATTTTAATAAGGTTACACATTCCTATTCGCAACTCAGTCCCTACGTTCCTAAATTCCTCAGAACTCATAGATGTACTGGCCAACCCTGGTGACTTGTTCTTTAATTTACCAGTTTATTACAGCATCTCCTCCTTTGAGACCTCAGTTTCTGGCGGTGCCTCGGCTTTATTACCGCAAAAGAGCAGGTCTGTGATGGTCTCTCTCCAGCATCCTTATCAATAAGGACTTGTGTGAAAAAATTTCACCATTTCTTTACAATGTCCTTAACCTTCTTAACCGACTCATAGATTGTAAGGCCAGAGGGACCATTGAATCACCTGATCTGACCTCCCGTATAACACAGGCCGTACCTTTACCCTGTATTGACCAAACCGTATCTTCCAGAAAGGCATCCAGTCTTGATTTGAAGAGTTGGAATCCTTTGAAGATGAGCAGTCCACCACTTCCCTTGCTTGTTGGTTTGCTGGTTAAACACCTTTGCTGATGATGCTTTTGTGTCTCAGCTCTAGTTTGCATTCTCTCTGTCTTTAGCTGCCAGTCGCAGGTTCTAGTTAGGCCATTTCCCAATAAATTAAAGATCCCTTGAGTACGTGGTAATGTTTTCCCATAAAGGTACACAGATACTAAACAAGTTGCATTTCAGTCTTTTAGATTGGTCTCTTGAAGCCTCTCATTATAAGTCATTTTCTCTAGCCCATGGATCCTTTCTGTGTGACTTCTCTGCACTATCTCTGAATCTTTCAGCATCCTTTTTAAAGTGTGGAAGATACCAGAATCAGATGCAGTGTTCCTAGATTGGTCTCACCTATACCATGGATCTGCATAAATTCACTTCTTGTCCTGTTCACTGCTTCCTCATTTGTATATCTTAGGGTCATATTAGGTCTTTTTTCCACAGCATCTCTCTGGGAGTTCATTAACTTGTTGGTTCACAATGACCTTTAAGTCCTTGATATGGTCACAGCCTCTCTAGGAGACAGTCCTCCATTCTGTAAGTGTGGTCTGCATTCCTTGTTTTGAGTTACAGCTTTTGCCTGTATTAAAATATGTTTTGTTTGTCTGGGCCCAGTTTACCAAATGATCCAAATCGCTTTCTGTGGCTGGCCTGTCCTCATTATTTGTCACACTGCCAAATTTGTGTTGTCTGCAGACGTCCTCAGCAGTGATTTTTATATTTACTTCCACATCATTACGGAAGATGTTAAACAGCATCAGGCCAATAACATCAATCCCTGCAGAATCCTGCTAGAAATATGTTTTTGAGATCTGTCTGTTCTTAATCTATTTAACATGCTTTGGTCCTATAGAGTGCTAGTTTTTAATCCAAATGTAGTGTGTAAAATCAAATACCTTACAAAAGTCTAAGCTACTACACTTGTGTAGTTTTCTTTTTCAACCAAACTTATAGGCTCATCCAAGAGTGAAGCCAGATTAGTTTGACAAACTTTTTTTTAAAATCTGTATTGATTGACATTAAATTCCCATCCTTTCAATCTTCACTGATTGAATCCCATATCATTATTTCCCTTATTTTGCCAAGGTTTGATGTCTGGCTAACCATTCTATAGTATCCCAGGCCACCCACTAATATTGGTGCAACATTAACTTTAACACTCTTCTGCTCTTTTGGAATTTCCCTGATCTTCAGAATTTATTAAAAATTAATCTCTGTGTGCCAAAGATTTCCTCAGCCAACTCGTTTAGGGTGCTTGGATGCAGATTATCTGGACCTAATAATTATAAAATTTGTATCTCTAGTGGATGGTATGTAACATCCTCTTCAGTTCTTAAGGGACTTTAGAATAGGGATGGGCAAAGTGCAGCCCCCAGGCTGCTTTCGTCAGGCCTTCCAGCTGGGCCTGACCAGAGCACAGCATCTGCTCTCCTCTCCCAGCCTTGCCCTTTCTCCTTTTCTCCTCCCACCACTGAGCCCGCAGGCCAAAAAGTTTGCCCAGCGCTGGACTAGAAACTATTTGTCATCATCATGTGATAGGAATCCGTCAAACTGCTTCTTTCCAGACACAGAACAAAAATGTTTATTGAACACTTCTGCCTTTTCTGCCTCGTGATCCATTTAACCATCCCCATCTAGTGTTGGAGCTATGCTATTGTTAGAATATCTCTCATTCCTGATATACTTAGTCCCTAGCCTTGCTCATCAGCCGTGTATATTTGCTCCATCAGAGAACCTCTCAAGCCAAGCCATTTAGCCTTACTGATATACAGCTCTGCATTTCCTTTGGGGCTCCCTTTTGGTTATTAATTAGCTTCTATAATGCACCTAAGGATTTTAATTTCTTTAATTTTGATGTTGTGGTCTTTTTGACTCACTTCCTTGCTTTATTTTTAATCTAAAGGATAGCATCACTATGCCAGTTTTTAGTGTCTTCCTTCCCCTTAGGATGTTGAACTCCATGAGGTCATTGGTACTAAGCAACTCGACTACAGTTATTGAGCAAACTATGTTACACACAGCTAAGTTAAGAACAGCTTCCCCTCTTGTATGCTCTAGTAGTAGCTATTCCAAGAAGCTTTATGGTACTGAAAAATTGTTTTTCTAAACCATGTCCCATTATGACATTTGCCTGGTTGAAATCACTCATTTAATAGCATTTTATTGGACTTTGTTGCCTTTGTGATCTCCCTCACCATTGTGCACACAACAGCACTTCTCACATCTGGAGGAAGGGAGCGCAGCTGTGCTTGTGTATTTGTGGTGTTATGATTTGGGAGTTGCATCCTTACCAGCTAGTTTTTCCCACTGGAATCGATTGATTCTAGCACTGCTCCCTCCCATTGATCACCTAACCTGTTTTCAGCTATAATTCATAGCTAGGCTCTACAGTATCTCATTAATTTGTAAGTCAACTTTGTTTCTGTAATGCCTTTTATATTAAGTGCCTCTTCCATGGCAAGACATTCTGGTTCACCTGACTTTTGCCTTCACGTTCCTCACTCAGATAGGTTTTGGTTTTGCCTGCATGTTTACTGCTGTTTAACTCCATGCTCTGATGCATTAAACAACTGCCTGGTTTTACTGCCGAGCCCTCCAGACTATGTGACGCTCAGTGGTCCAACACCAAACCCAGGGTGGGTTGACTGTTGAGTCCCATGTTTGTCCTACTATTAGCTTAAATCTCCACAGCCCCATGAAATGGGACCTCAGTGTTTGTCAGAGTTGTCTTTTGAACCTGACTCTGGCTCTCTACCTAAATTGTGTCCGGTATCTGAGCTCTCGTGAGCTGTGCCTCCTGCTGATGGTAATTGTAGATATTGATTCATGACTCTGAAAGGCCTCAGGGCTGCCCAGAGCCTCCACCAGTACCTTTCCCACCAAGCCAAAAACAATCTAGGTCAGGAAGACAGGGCTGGAGTGCATTGCTGATGCAGAGGGGCAGCTGCTAACAGTTGACATTGCCATCTGCGGGTAGTTACAATTTTTAACTATTTCAGTTACTGGAGTTTACTACAGTAGACTTACAGAGCCTCTTCCTGCTCCACAAGTGAAGGCCATAAGTGAATGTAACTGTAGGGGGTCTTTGAGCTGTGCAGACTGTGTCACGCCATTCTTCAGAGATCCAGCCACGCAGATCAGAGCCCCTGCTATGGGAGTCCTCTGTTCCCTTGCAGCTCTGCTGATGTCTGTCACTTCTTCCCTGCTGTCCACCTTGAGGCTCCCCACACCCGATTTGTAACCTTGCTGGGTAACGATTTCCTCTGTAATTATCAGTTTGAATTGTCAGAACTCTTGGACTCAAATACCCATCATGCTATCTCTTTCCCAGGGACCTCTGGTCAGAATTTTACCCTCTATGTCCCCTGAGATACAATACAGAGGGTAAGTGTTGAGGAACTGGGAGAAAGAGATTTAAAAAATCCCAAACCCAAGGAGATTTTGTCAGCTACTCAGGCCCCTCTCACCCACACACCACAACTGTGGGCAAAGACCACCAACTAGAATTCGTTCCTTGTAAACAGCAAATCTTTCAGGTTGTAAAACAACCCAGGTTGTTATGCAAGATCACTGCCTTCAGCCAAAGGCCCTGATTCCACAAACCAAGGACACCGACTGGGGGACCTTCTAATTGTCTGGTTCTAGGCAGACCTGTTGTCAGCCTGTCTTCCTCAAGGGGGCTAGAGAATGGGATACAGGGCCTTTCATCTTTGGGGCGCCAGTGCCAGTCCAGGTCGATAGCAACCAAAAGTCATTCCCATTTGATGTCCATCGGGGCTTTTATTTTAAATGAGTTTGGTGAGTGTCGGCCCAGGCCTCCGGGGCACAGCAGTGTTGTTAACTAGCCCTTGAATGGCAGCTTCAGCAACAGCCGAGGAGTGAATGGGTCACACACTGACATGCGGTTCCTACATGGCATGTGGGACAGGTGCAGTGTGTGTGGGGGGAGCTTACCCTACAGGGCGCCCATGTCTAGGGGTGTGACATCAGCTGCTGACATCCGTCAGGAGTGTCCTGCTGTGGGACTGGGCAGCAGAGCTGCTTGCTATGAACAGCTGTAGTGCAAAGGCCATGAGTTTAACTCCTCTCCATGGACTTTGGACTTAGCTTGTCCCAAATACTGACACCTGAGCAGGGCTGGCCAGGACATATCGTAGCCAGAACGTTATCAGCACCGTGTGACGAAGGTCTGGAAATCAGAGAAACATTGGGGGTGGGGTGGGGTGTTAGAGCTGCAGCTTCTAGTTTCTGAGGAGTAATCCTCTCACTCATTCTGCCCTTGTGGTCTCCCCAGATGTGGTGGCACAGCTGGAGCCATCCTGACCTGCCCCCTGGAAGTGGTGAAGACACGTCTGCAGTCATCCTCGGTGGCTCTGCGGCCTCTCTGCCTCCCTGAAGTGCAGCTGCAGGGCCCGAATGGGGGGCTTCTGCGTCCAGCCCCACCCTCCCCTGGTGTACTCCAGCTGATGAGGTGAGCTGGGGAGGGAGTTACTTGCACATGCAATTTATGCTGCAGTGCAGACGTAGCCCATGTTTGCATAACTTATGTTGCGCATGGGTGTGACTAAACCACCCCCCGAGTGATGTAAGTTACACTGACCTAAGCACTCGTGTGCATAGCACTACGTCAGTCTGCCGTTCACAGAGTTGGTTTCATGTTGCTGATGGGAGACCTCATAGAGCAGCTTCACCGAACCCAGTGCATTGGTACAGTGGCACTGTTGCTCTGTACGTGTAGATGTGGCCTTCCCAACAGGAGGGGGTCAGAGTGGGAGAGCCAGCCAGCAACTGGAGATGGGGATGTTGAGGGAGAAGGTGGGGGATAGAAGTGGAGCTTAGAGACAATAAGCCATTGGGGGATGGGAAGGCGTCGGGGCAAGGGGATGTGTCTGTCTCAGCTCCATGAGTATGTCTGTACTGCTGTCAGACACCCCCATTTGTCCTGTACTGTGGACTTGGGCTCCCACAGCTGTTTAATTACAGAATAAATGTCCAGACTCGGGCCAGAGTCTGGACTCTAGGACACTGCAAGGTACAAAAGTCCCAAAGCTCAGGCTGCAGCCCAGACTGGAGCAGCTACATCACAGTGAAACAGCCTCTTAGCTTGAGCTCCACAAGCCTGAGTTAGCTGCGATGAGCCAGCTGCAGGTGTCTGACCAATTTCAGCATAGACAAACCCTGTGAGTCTAAAGCCAGGTATGCACTGCAGATCTGTATCAGCATAACTACACTACTCAAGTGTGGCTTTTTTCACTCCTCTGTGTGACACCACTATGTCAGCCTAACTCCTGGTTCAGACAGCACTATGTCGGCAGGAGAGGTGGGTTGACTGCGCTGATGAAAGAAACTGCTGTTGGCATAGTGACATCTTCACTGAAACCATACAGCATCACAGCTGTACTGGAGCAGTGCTCTACGTGAAGAGCCCTGGGAAGCTGGAGCAGCCTTTGTGTTGTGCAGACAGATTAGGGGAAATGAAGAAATACTGTGAGGGGGGAGTGAGGAAGTGGATGAAGAGAAAATGCAGGGATAGGCAAGGTAAATGAGGAGGAAAGCAGTGAGAGAAGGGGCCAGGGAGCGATGTACACAAAGGGAGGGAGGGACTAACACAGGGAAGGAGGAATAGAGAACAGGTAGTGTGGTCCCGCTCTGAGCTTTGGTTCCTTCTTTCACAGGGCCATCCTAGAGAAGGAAGGAATCCGCTCCCTCTTCCGAGGCCTGGGTCCCAACCTTGTTGGAGTCGCCCCTTCCAGGTAAGAATCGCTCAGTGAGAATGATCCCCCCTTAACAGAATCTCTCTAGGACCAGCCTCCTGGGGTCCTCACCAGTCACTGGCCCACCTCCCCACAGTATCTTGACCCTGGATGTGGTTTAGTCTCTGGTACCTCCATGGGGACACTCAGTGAGGGCCTCTCACCATGGCCTGTGAGGCTCCAAGTGTGGATGTTCTCTGATTTGTCCTCACTGCAGAGTCTGTCTGTGACAAGGTACGTGGTAGCATGGTCATAAGAACAGCTATACGGGGTCAGACCTATGGTCCTCCGGGCGTAGTATCCTGTCTCCCAACAGTGGCCACTGCCAGGGGCTTCAGAGGAAATGAACAGAACTGATAATCATCAAGTGGTCTATCCCATGGCAACCATTCCCAGCTTCTTGCAAACAGATGCTACAGACACTTCTGAGCATGGTTGTGCATCCCTGTCCATCCTGGCTAATGACCATTGATGGACCTATCCTCCATGAAGTTATGTAGTTCTTTTTTGAACCCTGTTATAATCTTGGCCTTCACAACAATCTCTGGCAAACCCCTAATCATTTCAGTTGCCCTTTTCTGTATCTTTTCCAGTTTCAGTATATCTTTTTTGAGCTGGGGTAACCGTATCTGAGGCCCTACTCAAGGCGTGGGCATACCGTGATATTATAAAGAGGCAATATGCTGTTTTATGTCCCTCCTTGCTCCTCTTGGGTGCACTATGACTACAAGTGTATGTCTCTCCTCAACCAGGGCCATCTATTTTGCTGCCTACGCTGGGGCTAAGGAAAAGTTCAATGTTGTCTTCGTACCAGAGTCCAAGAAAGTTCACATGCTCTCAGCAATCTGTGCAGGTGAGCTTCACCCACTCCGATTTAGATTGATGGGCCCATTCAGCCTGTAATCTCTGTAAGCACAAGGGGATTTGACCCTCTCTGGTGTCACTGTGCAGATGTCAGTGATATAGGCTTTAACTCCTTAGTTGCCTTGGGAAAGAGGGCTTCCTACAGGGGATCTAGGTAACCTAACCCCCACACACAACCCCAGCAGTCCCACTGCCTGTCCTGTATGTCTTCCCTGTTTCTAATGAGACCTGCCATTCTCAGCAAGTCTTATGTTCCCCACATCTCATTTTAGAGTCAGCATCCCTCCCTCTGGCTCCAGGCAGGTGTGGGGGAAGTGAGGCTGTAATGAAGTGAGATTCAGAGACTCCAAAGTCAGAAGGGACCTTTGGGATCATCTCACCTACCTCTTGTAGCACACAGACCTTGGAACATCCTTAAAATAATTCCTAAAACACCAGTCTTGATTTAAAAGTTGCCAGTGATTGAGACCACTGCTAAATTTTTCCAGTGGTTAATTACCTTCATTGTTAAAATTTACACTTCATTTGCCACCTGAATTTGTCTAGCTTCAGTTTCCAGCCATTGGATGTCTATCTGCTAGACCACGGAGCCCATTAGTAAATGTTTATTCCCCATGTAGACGCTTCAACCTACTCTTTGTAAACCTCAGATTGAGGTCTGCAAGTCTCAGTCATTGGTGGATTTTGTAAACCTTTAATCATTCTCAGGGCTCTTCTCTAATCACTCTCCCAATTTATCAACCTCCTTCATGAACTGTGGGCATCAGAGCTGGGCACAATATTCCAGCAGTGGTCACACCTGTGCCAAGTACAAGTGTGTGCATAGGAGGAGTATATCCCAGTAAGAGGCAGAGCCAAACCTTAGAACTCTTCACTCCCAGCAGAGCACTTCCAAAGGACCCCAAAACTGTGCCCAAATTGATAACTGCACATTAACTTGCATTCAAAAAAGTAACCTGCCAGTAACCCCCTGTAAACTTTCAACACGGTGGCACCTGCCATGACCTCTGAGCTTTCCCCTTCTACTTCCTAGGGGTCACCTCTTCCACACTTACCAATCCCATCTGGATGGTGAAAACCAGGATGCAGCTGGAAGTCAGGTAAAGGTGGTAGTGCAAGTATATGTGTGTACTCAGACTGCATGGGGATGGGGGGTGACCCACTGAAAGAATGTACTTTTGGGACGCTGGAAGAGTAGCAGTTACTAATGAGCTTCCAAGTCCCCCCTCTATGGTTCCCAGGCCAGGAGGAATAAGGGATGCAGGTGTTTTGGCAGAGGTGGGGGTGGACTGTTGATCAGCATTAAGAGACAATGGCAGAGTTGAGTGTGACTGATCCTAATTCCCTTTTGGTCTCTGCAGGACGAGGGGTGAGATGCGCAGTAACGCCCTCCAGTGTGCCCTACGAGTGTACCGCACTGAGGGCCTGAGGGGGTTTTACCGTGGAATCAGTGCCTCCTATGCAGGAGTCTCTGAGACAGTCATCCATTTTGTCATCTACGAGGCACTGAAACAGCAGCTAAGGGAGCAGCGGCCGTTGCTGCCCACAGCCTGTGCACTTGCGCCTAACAGCTATGATTTCTTTGGACTCATGGCAGCTGCTGCCATCTCCAAGACATGTGCCTCCTGTATTGCCTACCCGCATGGTGAGCAGCTGCACTCTCCCCTCCACCACCCACCCTGCTAGGAGAGACCAGCCCTGGAGGGTGACTCTAACGACCCATCTCTTTGTTTTCCCAGAGGTTATCCGGACACGACTGCGGGAAGAAGGCTCCCGGTATCGTTCCTTTGTGCAGACCTTGAGGCTGGTGGTCCAAGAAGAGGGGCCCCTGGCTCTGTACCGAGGGCTCCTGGCCCAGATGATGCGCCAGATCCCCAACACAGCTATCATGATGGCTACCTACGAACTGATCATTCACTTGGCCACCAAGCTGTGACCATGCACAGACACATGCTAGATCCTTGTTGAGGCTGCTGGCTGTGTACTCGAGAGTCAGGATCTTGCCAACTTGCCATGTTTTGTCTCCAGCAGTGTCTGCCTTCTGCTGACAGGATGCTGTGAGCAAGCCAAAGTGGTGGTGCTGGGTGAGGTCTTCAGCTCCCTGGGGTAGTGTGCAGCCTCTAGTGTCAACCTCCAGCAAGTGTAACTGGTCTGATGGTCTAGGTCAGTGAACCAACTAAAATAGGTGCACTAAGGACTTCTTGTGCAAAGCACAAGGACATGGAGTTCACCAGAGAAGGAGACAAAGGAGGACATGTGTGCACACAAACAATTAAGGAAGGTAGGATGCCAATCTCACTCCTCAGGCTGGGGGCTTGGTCCAGCTTCCCCAAGGCCCTAGCTGGTCTTTTCCCATGCTAGAAAGTACAGCTATGGTTAAGAGCCTCAGGCGCCCCTCTCTTCTGGGGAATAGCCTTTGGTTGTGCAGTCAGTGGACAGGGAGCGTAAGTAACTCTCTAGGAAATCATGCAGCAAGTGGCAATTCTCCAACCAGTGACTGGGTTCCTCACCGAGTGAGGGGCTCTCAGTGGAGTCCTAACCCCATACTGTCCTTTTCCAAAAGACTCCTGAACCCTGACTGCTGGCCATCTTAGTAGTGTATGGGGCTCCCTTGGGGAGTCATGACAGCAGTTGCTTAAGGAAAGAACTTTGCCTCTCTCCACTCTCTTGTAGTGAGGCTGGGGCATGTTCCAGCTGAGCCCCATCCATTAAGAGAAGTAGGATGCATCCCCGCCTGGGCAGCTAGTGTTGTTACTCTCCATCTGTCCCCCTCTCACCGCTATACTCAGCAGGAGCTGGGGCAGGGAAGGAGCCTGCACCTGCCGCAGTTCTGCCTTCTCCCCCTGGAGGTACTGACACACTAGGGACAGCATGTGAGAAACTGGATGGTGGGATGAAACATTGGTTTGTGCCTGTGAATGTCACTTATAGGGTGGATGTAGTAGGGGATTAAGTTAAGGGTTTTGGTATTACACTAAGTGTATGGAAAGGGTTTTTTTCTTACAGAAAAGAAATTCTATAAAGTGAAAATGTTGACTCTGTCTCTGAGGGGCTAATCTCACAAACTTCTCGGGTTAAAACTTTTGGCTTAAAACTAAGGCCCTACCCTGGTGGACAAAAAGGCTGTTTTCAGGTGCCTCAATGGAGGTAACATGGGAAGACCATGTCTGGGGCCAGCTGCTCTTCCAGGACCCTCCCCAGCTCCTCTCCCTCAGAATGAAGAATCCCAGAAGCTTTGAGTGTTGGTTTATTTTAAATCCTTTTATTTTAAAACCATCTCATTCCCTCCTTCCTTCACTCAGTTAGGATTATTGACAATTTTACAAAGCAACACAAGCTGCAGGTTTTTCGTTTTTGCATTGAACAAGAATAAACCTCAAATGACAACATTGAAAAAATATACAATATATATAATAGGTAGGGGTCTTTAGCTGACCCCTTAGGCCCAACCCTTGCAGTTGGGTGCCTCCTTCCCTGCTGTTTAAGTGCTCTACTCCCACCACAGGTCCTTGAACTATCCTGTCCTCTGGAGAAGGACATCACTTTAGGGGGCTTGGGCTAGGAGCTTGTTCCTGGGGAGCTGTGTGGAAGGAGAGATGGATTAAGAGTGGAAAGTACCCTCTCCCTCAGCACTATTATCCTAGGGAAAATGGCCAAGGAAGAGGAGGGAAAAAAACAGGAGAGATTGGGGCAAGGTGTGTTCAAGGAGAAGAAAGAAAAAAAAGGAGGGAGGGGAAGAAGACAGTGGTCCCCTCCACTTGTGCTGGGGGGAGGGAAATATAACATTAGCAGCTGGCTTCCCTCCTCCCCACAGCACGAGCCTCTCAGTAACAGCGGGGGCCATCTCTCTTGCCCATGATGCGTTGGTCATCTGCATCCTCACTGCCTGGGGTGTCAGGGCTCTCTGAGTCGCTGCTGTCATCATCCTCTTCTTCCACAACTCTGGTCTCCCCGTGCTCTGCTGCCCTCTCCTGGCAGTTCTGGTATGACTAAGGAGAAGGGACTTGGATAAGTGGAGTGCTTAGAGCATCACTTGTCACCCAGAAACCAACCCCACCTTCCTCTTCCCATCTCACCTCCATGGGGTTGACAATGATGGTGAGGGCTGAGTCATCCCAGAACATGTCACTGTCCTTGGTGCTGTCTCCTGCATGGCCCCCTACAGCAACCCCAGGGGCCTCAGGCCCGGCCCCCCGGCGGTGCAGGGAGTGGATGCGCAGGATGCCCAGGATAACCATGAGTGCCAAGAAGCCCACACACACCACGATGATGATGGTGGCTGCACTGGGGACCACTGGTGGGGGAGGGATAAATAAGATGTTACAAACAGCTGACTCAACAAGGGTTCCCAGCCTGGTTTGCCTTTACCTCTGGGGAGGCTGTGGCTACTTAGGTATCCCTCCAGGGCAGCCCCAGCAGCAAAAATCTGCCTTTACTCCTAACCCCCCTTCCCAGCCACATTCATGCAAACTGCAGTGCCACATGCCAAAGTGTGTCCCTCAGTCACTGCCTCAATCAGTGCCCCAAGCCCTCCTGAGTGCCCCAGCTCCCTAATCTCCTTGCTGGACTCCTCAGAGGAGCTCTGGTCAGCACTGCACACTCAGGGGCAAGCGAAAGCAAAGGTAGCATAAGGCTAAACTATCTCAATGCCTTCACTACACGTGCTGGTCTTGCAAGTTGGTGCAGCCTCACACCAGCTACCTCCAATCCCCTGCTGCAAGGAGCAGACTCCTAGAAGCAGGGAACCAGGCCAACTCAACTGTGATGTGCTCCAGCAGGGGCTAGGAGCAACCTAGGAAGCACTCTGGGAGTGCTATGTTCCTGCTCTCCCCCCATCCAGGCCAGGAAGAATCCCCTAGGGCAGTGGTCCCCAACCAGTAGGTCATGCTCTACTTCTGGACAGTTGCTATTGAAAGCTATGAGTATTGTGCCATCTGCTGGAGAAAGGTTGGAGACCACTGCCCACGAAAGGTCTGTTAAGCTGAGTTAAAAGCTACTTTGTGTTATCAACAGGGCACAAAGCAGAACAGCACAGCACACCAGTGCATCTAGCACTGCTCTGCTCCCTTCCCTGTCACACCACTCCAGCAGCAAGAGCTGCCATCTCCTTTGCAGTCTCGTCTCTGCCTTGTTCATGCCTGTTAGTCCCTGTTCTCCTCTTAGATCAGCTTCACCTGGACCTTGTTCTTTATATTTCCCTCCCATTGCTGAGATACCTCTGGAATTGCATGACTCAGTCACACAGAGTTTCTACAAGAAATGTAAAGCGAGGCAATGTCAGCCCATGACTTGTTCCCCTCTGGAGGAGGCTCTCAAAGAACAATGCATATCAACCAACCTCACGCTGACAGAGTGGACTCCAGCCCCCAGTACTAAAATGAAACCACCGCTGGGATGAGTTATGGTAGCTTGTAACAGCATATGACAGAAAGCCAAGGAGAACCTTCTATGTGATTAAAACTATGAGGGGGGAATAGAGGAAGCCAAAAAGGAATAACCCAATTCTGGAGTTTTCCAGGATTCCATGGTTAATAACCCCATTGACCTGCAGTGGCCATGAGGAGCCATGGTTTCACTTTTACATTGCATCTGACTCAAACATCCTCCCTAGTACTACACTGGGACCGATCCCGCTTGGAGGGGAAAAGCACGTCTGGTTTGGTCATTCACACCACTCCCTGCAACACAGTACTATGTGGAATCCTAGGGTCAGTCTAGGTGTCTCACAAGTCTGCCCTCTGGGGTAGTTCTGTTTGTAGGCCAGCACCAAAACATTAGGGTTGCATACTGGAGTTGCGATGGACGTTGGCCAGGTTGTGACCAGATAATTCTGCTGGTAGCTGATGACCTTGGTGCATGAATTGCTGGGAGCTGAGGATGTGGTTAGGATGCACAGCTTGGTTCATGTTGTGTAGGACGTTCACCTGTGAAAGAGAGAGGAAGAGATTCAGCTTCCAGGTTTATTGCAAATGGGCCTTAACACATACAATCAGTGATGGCCCTGTACCTCAACAGTAAACTCATTGCTGGAGTATCGTCCATTCATCTCAGAGCACGAAAGGCGGAATTTCCTCTCATAGAGGGCAGCACCATGCTGGATGTGATAGGAGACCTGGCGAAGGATCTCCTCATACACCGCAATGCTCTCCACGCCTGGGCCATGAGAGAGAGAGAGACGCTCAGGTGTGGGGTCCAGAAACCCCCACTTCCACACTATAAAGATCCACCTGATATTATGCTAGTGAGTGTAAAGAGCAGCTCTGCAGGAAGGGACAAACCAGGCCCTCATCTTCTAAATGGGAGAGGAATTAGCTGCAACTCCCTTGAAGCGTCAGACCTCAAAGGACCCAGGAAATCACTAACAACTATCATTAATGCCCATGGAAAGGAAGGAAAGGTCTGGTGCCTACAGTCACGTTCGTCAGGTTCCAAACCTGACCTAGGAATCATATCTGCACACAAACCAGTGGGCTCCACTGCCACCCAAATGCATCATGGAAAACACTGCTGTAATTGGGAAGATGCAAACCACAAGGGGAGGGGAAGAATTACAGAGTACAGCATGAAACAATCAAAGGAAAGGAACTCAGACCCCTTACAGCAGCACTGTGAGCCAGGGTAGTCCCTCCTAAGGGAAAGATCTAGAACCCTATCACTCAGGACGCTAAAAACCCAAAGTTCAGATTCCCCTGGTCTCCAGAAGTGTGATGAGACTTCTCCATCACTAACATCTCCTAAGTAATTCTCTTTACTGTAACCAACAAGAAGTGGAGGAATCAGGAAATCCCACCCAATGGTAGTATCTACCCGTGATGGTGAAGTAGGCAGAGGTGTTGATGAGCTCCAGGCCCCGCTGCTGCAGGGATGCTCCATCCAGGATCAGGTATTCCCTCTCCGAGTCCAAGTCATCTCCAACCAGGGAGATCTCACAGCCATCCAGGTTGTGGACAATCTCATCTGACATTCGTGTGTCCGTCACTTTAGGAGGCGTGGAGACAGAAATAGACAGGGGCCAAGAAATCCAAAAGAAGCAAGACTGATGCTCAAAATGGACAGACCACATGATGCCCACATAATAAAAGACCCTATCCACATCACATCTGTGCTGCACTATGCCATAATGTTAATGTCACTTTCTGCTAGTGCTTCTCATGCTGAGTGCTATCTTTTTGTCTGTGACATTATTTGCTGGTTGGGTTGTCATTAGAAATAGGAAGTGACATCACTTCTTGCCTTAAAGTGCCACTTCATACTCTATCAAATGAGCTGCTTTAGTGACAGCACATCTTGTCTATAACAGTGCTATTGATGTGGTAATGTTACCAACACTCACCATTTCACCACAAGACAATTTAAAAATATATATATCCACACAGGGATCTCACAAATGCTACCATCAGTCTTCTAAATAGCCCTTATTCAGACTGGCTACCATTTCTCCTTACTTTCAATGGAGATAAAGCCAACCTACCTTCAATCAAGACAGCCATAATTATACGAGAAAGTGAGACTGCCCCCAGTAAAGGTGGCCACCAATCCCCATTCTTTGAAATGGAACTGAAGCCAGGCTGCCCACAGAGAAGATGGTTGTAGCTCTATGGAAGTTTGACAGGAAACTAAGAGCAAAGTGGGGAATATGGACAACAGAAGAGCAGCTGAAGGAAAGAATGTGCAAGAAGGGAATGCAGGAGGAGGCTGAGGAGCAAGATAATGTGGTCTGGTGAAGAAGATGGTGGATTCCAGGGACTGTGTGAAGTAGGAGGATATTAAAGGGTGACAGGAACATGGAGCAAGAAGGAGACTAAAGAGAATGAGGAAGAGGCAGCTGTGGAGAGTTCAGGGCAGTGTGGGACAGCAGAGTTAAAATGTGAGGAGATGGATTCTGAAAAGGGAAAGGACAGTAAAACATGGAAGCAGATGGGAACAGGAGACTGGGAGATGAGCAAAGAGTGACCATGTGAGGCAGGAAACTGATAGGCTCAGAGGCATCGCTGGCACTGGGCACATGGGGCATAGGCCCCAGATGTGCCCAGCACTGCCCCAAGTTGCACTGGGGCAGGCGGGGCCATTTTAAATCTCCCAGCCTGCTGCACTCCCAGGCATGTAGCCCAGGTCAGAGTAGGGTGGGAAACCTAAACCAGCTGTTAGGCATCTCCCCACACCAGCAAAGGTAAGTGCTGAAGGGACCTTGGGAGCTGGGCATGGGCGCTGGGAACAGCACCAGAGTGGCACTGGCCCCAGAAGCAGTAAGGGTGGCAGCAGAAGGGCAGCGTGATGGCCAGGTTTGGGGGGTGGGGGTGCTTCAAAGAAGCAGGGAGCGCCCTGGAATGGCACCAGAGTGGCATGGAGACTGGGCGGAAGGTCTGGGACCAGGACCTTGGAAGTGGTGGCAGAGGTGCCTGTATGGTGGCCAGGTGCCCCAGGAGCAATGGGGAGCACCCTGGGAGCGGCACAGAGGCTGGGTGGTGGTGGCCAAGAGCAGCTGTAGGGAGAGTGAGGGGGCCTGGAGCCAGAACAGTGCTGGAGCGGTGCAGGCTGTGGGAGTGGAGCTCCAGAAATGGCAACGGGTTGTAACTGTGTGATGGTTGGGCACCCTGGGCACCCCAAGAGTTGGTGGAGGGGGTGCCCTAGGAGCGGCATGAAGGATAGGCAAGGGCAGGAGCAGCAGAGGGACCCAGAACAGTGCTGGAGCAGGGGGGGGGGGGCAGAAGCAGGGCACCCTGGGAGTGATTCAGGGCCAGGTGGGGCCTGTGCCCCAAGTCTTTTTTTTGGAATGATGCTGCTGGATAGGATAGAAAGAAGCACAGCAGAAGAAAAAAGAGAAGGCACTGGCAAGACAGTACTGTTTCAAGTGACACCAATTCCTGTTTCTGAGCATGTGACTTTCTATTTCAGGTTTTTCCCAGTGACAGTTTCCTGTTTCTAAGCAAAATTACTTTGTTTCTGTGTTGCTAGTGATGCCATTTCCCATCATTTTCTGATTTAGCTAAGTCATTTCCCTTTCTTAACCACCACCACTTCCTATTCGGTGTTCCCACTTCCTGTTTATGAGGAAATACCCTTTTCCCTGTGCTCCACTCACCTGTGCCATGCCAGCTGTCATCCTTCTTGGCCTCCACCTGGTGAGAGATGGAGCAGCTGACCTGGAGGTCAGAGAACAGAGGGACCCCATCTGGGTTCTCAAAGTCTGATGCAGGACGAGCAAAGTGGGCAGTGCCACTTAGAAGGATCTGGGGAGCATCAGGCTGCAGCACCACGACGTAGCCTTCCACATCAGGAATGGAGACGCACGATTCTTCACTGAAGCATCTGGCAGAAGAAAGGGACAAAATGTTAGTGCCTAGAGACTGACTTCTGCCACTGCCACCCTCGAGTAGTAACTGCAGTTGGCGAGGGGTGGATCCTCCTGAGACAGCCAGCTTCGAAGTGCATTCCCCAGCCTCCTGTGCCCTGCAGACTGGTATTCTGGGAACACCACTACTGCATTTCAGATGCCATTGTAATGTCATCGTTGCCCCAAGCTCCAGCCCATAGGTAGAGTGAGTGAACGGGGCGTCTGACCAGACACCAGCATGCAGGTGTCATTGGTGATGGCTGTGCATCCATACCACATTTATGTTCGCAAGATACACCACAGCAACTGTTCACAAACTGCTACTTTTGGTTTTTAAGGTCTCTTCCTGCACATTTTGAGATTACGAACCCAGAATTCAAAGGCAAGCTAGGGGAGTGAATTTTAACAATGCAGTCTTGTCTGACTAGTGAACTTAGTGCTGCTTGACACAAACTACAAAGGGAAGCTTGCCCAGGAGACAGGTTCCAGGTGGAGTTCCTGCACTCACTTGACAGTGGTGATGAGCTTGA
The DNA here is from genome assembly GCA_007922195.1 of Podocnemis expansa. Classification (NCBI taxonomy): domain Eukaryota; kingdom Metazoa; phylum Chordata; order Testudines; family Podocnemididae; genus Podocnemis; species Podocnemis expansa. Next base: position 2,679,824 of record ML682084.1, read on the forward strand.
GCGGCCGGACTCCAGGGGTGGCAAAGCGCAGTGAGTTCATGTAAGCCACGTGCTGGATTGCATGGTTGAAGGTTTCTACGTCATCACCCTCCAGTGTGAGCAGGGACTGTGAGGGGTTAACATGAACCTATGGTGAGGAAGGGAAAAATGAACTGAAGTTTCTCAGGTGGATGCTTTGATTCTGAGCTATGAGAGATGCAGAGGAGGAGCACAGGGAGATTCCTGGACTGTGGCAGGCACAGGGCTGAAGGTGAGAGTGGGGAAGGTCCATGCAAGCTGGGGACGGGGCATACCTTCATCCCTTTGCCAAGGCTGTCAAAGTCACTGTAGTCAAGCCCCTCCCGGCAGGCATAGAGACATTCAATCACCTCCCGGCTCTCCAGGCTGCCGGGACGCAAGGTGAAGCCAGCCAGGTAACCGTGGAAGTAGTGATGAATCAGCAGAGGGTCTCCTAAGGGGAATACAGGAGGAGGAGGAGGATGTGAGAGACAGAGACAGTAGGGATGGGGAGAAGGAGGCAACAGAGATGGACAGAAGAGAATCAAAGCAAGAATGTGAAGGAGACACAGGAAGAAGGGAAGTAGAGCGAGACAAGCGAGTGTGGGATGGGGGAAGACAAAGACAACAAAAAGAAAAGAGGGAGAAAGAAAGTCTGGGAAGCCCAGATAGAAGGAAAGAGTCTAAGGCAGAAAAATGTGGAGAGAGAGAAATGTCTACCAAGACAGAGCCCTTGGAGAAATGTGTTCCCCCACCCAGACTTGTTTTGCCCTCTGTTGTTCAAATAAGGGCATTCAGAAGGTCAAATCCCTGCTTGATAATTTAGAATGAGGTTCCTCTTTTGCGTTCTTTGCTCTTCATTTGTTCTCAGTGATCAGCAGTGGGGACTATCTTACCTGCCTCTCATGAGATAAACACAGCAAGTGGCCCCAAAGTAGGCTCCACTGATCCTTGCACCCAGTCCGCTCACGCACCACAGAGATCAATATGCTGCCATTCCCTCAAAGGGCAGGCTTCCAATAATAAGAAGTTTCCTCCCACGGAAGAAGGAGTGGAGGGAAGGTGCTGTGTGGAACAATTGCCATGCAAGAAGGGGATGACAGTCATGCGTGGTGGAGAAGTGGGCAACCCTCTCACTTTCAGTCCATACCTTGCATGGGATCAGTGGAGTTCATGTTCCCTTTGATTTTCTCTTTGTTTTTCTCCTCTGCAAGATGAAAACATTCAGACCGTTGACTAAGCATCAGACTTTGAGAAAGGATGAAAGCTGTCTCAGTCAAGGAGCAGGCATACAACTGGTCCACTCTACCCAGTACTAGGCCCTTCAATTGCAAAGTCCTCACATCATGAAACAGGAGGCGGATAGTTAGATGACTGACAGATGTGGTGATGAATTCAGTGATTTTGTTCTGCTTCCCAACAATGTTGACCTTATGAACTTAATGAATTGATGTTTCTTACTGACCCTAGCCCGGTTCTCACAGGCCACTTGGCTTCTCCCTTTGAAAACTAGATAATTCTAGGAGGACATTGCAGAGCAGGTGAACAAATTTTTGTATCTTACACATGACAATAGAGGGTACTGTCATGAGAGGATGTTTGACAAAAGGAGGCATGACTGCAGGATGGATCCAGTCCCACGGGGAGAAGACAGACAGCAACTACATTTAGTTGGCCGTGGTCCTGAGGTTTTTCAGCAGAGGAACTAGAATATACCTTATGGTAAAACTGAGGAAACTGGGCAATGGAGACTTTTGTCTCCAGGACATTGGCTCCAATCTAGCCCCAAGTTTCTTTTCCTGTCTGATAGTCTTCACTGCTATGCTACCCTGCCTCCAGCTGTCTCAGTTCAATTCCTAAGGATATAGGAACCCTCAAGAATGAAACCAGCATCACAAATGGCACTAACTAGCCTCTCCCTTGGCCTTAGCAGAGAGGCTAAAAACTAAATAACTACAGAGACTGACTTAGCTACTGACCCTAGAGACCGCCCATCTAGTGGTAGTTATCCATAAGTGTGCTTTTACTCCCACTGTCCCTTGGTATGCTGTTGGCTTTTCCCACTGAGCTGTCACCAAGACACTGTTGGGTTGGTCCAGTGGGAGGCACCATGTTGGTTTTGGTTCTGAGAAGGCCCCTTCAGCTGGCCATAGTGTTTGCATTGCATTGGCTACTACTTGTATTAGGTAGAGCTTTTGGACCCATTTGTCTTGCCTCCAGTCCACCCACTCACCAGGGCTGTTTCAGGGTGGGGGTCAGGTACGGAGGAACTCACCAGCCCAGCAGGCTCCGATCATGAGGGAAAGTTCCTGCCTCGGGGGATGGATGAGGCCATTGTCATGTATGAGTGCAGGGTCATAGGACACACCATCCACATATAATGTGACAGTGGGGAACTCCAGGTTGAGGGCATAATGGTGCCATTCATCATCACAGACCTATAGCAGACAGAAGAGATCAGCAAACAGAGGGGGGGGGGGGAAGAGGGCAAGGAGGGGATGGGGCAGATCCTCACCTGCTCCAGTTTCCATAGGAATTTGACAGGTCTCGCACTATCCAGCAAAGGCCAATATAGGAAAGCAATTCGGCAGCCATGCACAGTCAGGGAGTAATGAGAATAACCATCCTCTGCAGAGAACATAGAGGCAGATGAATTATCAGCAACGGAGTTCCACAAACCTCTATCCTGGGGCCATTAGAGGCTGAGCTAGCCTCAGCAAGTGGGCTGAGATCCCACATATTCATCAGACAGGACACGAGCCCTGTAGTCAGTAGTGCAGAAAAACCCATTCCACCCCTTCTCCCTTGCAACATGCTCACAGCATCTCTCCTAGGTCTGGCTGCTTGCAGAACTCAGACGGGAACCCAGCTGAGCTGGTAAAGGGAGTACAGAGAGAATCCCTCCAGGATGGAATGGTCCATTCTAGTCTGAAGCCAGGAAGAGAGATTCCCCATGGGAAAGCAGAGTCTATTCTGATGGATTCATAGAAGGAAGTGCCAATCTCACAAAAAGGACATCTCACCACTCTGCACCGTGCTGCAGACTACTGTCTCTTCCTCCTTCTTGCCTTTGCCCGGCGCCACTGCATGTTTCATCCAAAGCGACAAGGTGAAGTGGTCACTGAGCCCCTCGTGGACACCCACCCCACTGCCCACAGGAACCTGGGCTGCCTGGCTGCCATTGAACCAATAGATGAGGCTGCTGTCCTGGCTGTAATGCACTGAGAGCCGTGCCGTCCAGTTGGCTATGGGGCTGGGCACAGGCAGCAGGTCAACCTCACCAGATGCAGCACCTACCAAGGGAGAGAATGGAGGAAGATATGTCGACATCAGGGCAGAGACAGACTATGAGGCATAGGCAGTCAGAGGGGCTGAGTGGAGCATGACAGCGAGGATGGGAAGGAGCAGGAGGGCTGCCAACAACTCCCCTCAGGACAAAAGGGATGTAGCACTGATTCCCCCAGACAGACGACAGACAGGCAGAGCTGCCTATGGCTTCTCTGGTGGGAAGGGATGCGAGAATTTTTCTCATGGCTTCCCTCAGTGCTGAGAGGTAGGCAAGGCAGAGGCTGCAGGAGGGTGTAGGGTATCCCTTCGGTAGTATCCCATGACCCCTCGATGCAGGGTGTGGGCCAGGTATCCACCAGGCTTTACTTGGCTCAGGAGTTGGAAGGGTTGCATTCCCTGTGGCTTGCCTTGGGTGTGGGGATGTCACTGACTCCCCATGGGGTACAGCGGAATGAGGGAAAGGAAACCCTCCATCCCCACGGAAAGGGGGAATACACACCGCAAAGTTTGCGCAGCGACTTCTCAGAGTAGTTGTCACGGTCACAGCCCTTGGCCACGTGGTTCGTCTGCAGCTCCACTGTGGCTTGGATATTCCACAGTGGCTCATCGCACGTCTCCAGGTGGATGCTGGGGAAAAGTGCCAGACTGCCTGTACCTGGTGTGTACTCAATCCGCTTATTCCAGCCTATTGGAGAAGAGAGAAAGAGGAGTTAGGGTCCTTCCTTGCAACTTTCCAGGTATGGACAGCTGGCACAGACTCTCCAGCAGATTTTTAGCCATTTGGGTTTTCTGGTGAGGGGGTCAGCACAAGGGGGTATTTCGCAGGAAATTAGAAGGTAGGTTTTGTGTGTTTATAGCCATGGTATTGAGGAGTATCACAGAGACCTTTGGATTTCTGACACTGATCATCATCTAAGGCCTGATTTTCAAAGGTAATGAATTCCCACAGCTCCTCTGACATCAGCTGGACCTGTGTATGCTCGAATGGAGGCACCCAAAAATCAGTGGTCAGTTAAATACAGTATAACAAAAAAAACCACAGATACTACGTTGAGATTGCAAAGTTATGCACTGACAATTTAGGAAAATCCAGAAATTCTGCTCCCCTGTGCTTATGCATTTCAGTACAGTCTTTAATGACATGATTACATGCTGTTCCACAGGATCCATCTCTTTCAGTGCAGGGTATGGAGGGTGTTCTCTAAATAACCAGCTTCTCAATATTTTCTTTGTTCCCAGTAGTTCAATTTCTGGCCCAGGTCTCACTTATTGCATGCCATTCAAACCTACTCTAAAGGCCAAATTAATTTCCTCATGGACTTTTCTATGAGATTCATCAATACAGTATCTGGGTGTTTCACAAACATCAATGCATTTATTTTCACAGAACCCCTGTGAGACAAGAAGGCAGCATTACCCGATTGGGGGACTGAGGCACAGAGAGATTAAGGGCAAAAGTGAGCACTAATTTTAGGTGCCTACTCTGAAACACCTAGACATGATTTTTCAGAGTATTTGGCATTAGATAGCAATTTCTATGTTCAGAGCACAGTTCCTGTCCTCCTCAGTTGATACAAGTGCTCATCACTTCTGCAGGTCAAACCAAGATCTCAAGTCAGAAAATGAGGAACATACAATTAGTGATCACTGCCCTGTGAAAAGCCTGGTTGATGCGACTTTCCCAGCATTATACAGGGCTTCTGTGGCAGAGGCAGGGATAGAATCCAGTTCTCCAGGCACATTTCAAATACCTTAACCATGAGACCTTCCTTTCTTTTCCCACAACCCCTTGCCTCATTCACTGCACATTTGCTACCTTCTGAAACAAATGAGGCAGGGGTACTATGAACAATAGTAACCATCCCCCTATAACCCTGATTTATCTCAGAGCACAGTCCATTCTCTGTTTTGAATGAGGCAAGGATTCTTTTGGGGTGGGGGTGTGGGGGGATAAAATGGTACAAGGTCACACAATTAAAGACTCTATTATAATGCTATGCAAAAGGCAGCCAAATTAAAGATGGAAGAGGAACCTTAATACTATTAATTCCTAACCTCTGAATGAGACAATGTTCTTTTAACATAGCTTTTTATATGTAATTTCCTAGATTTTTTTTCCTAAACAGAAACTCGATCATATGGACTCACATTGAGACCCTCATAGTTCATCAGCACAACTGGAAACTTCAGATCCCACACAAAGGCCCTTACTACTCCTGCTAACAGAGTAACTGAGGGCAGGCCTGCTGGCCTCCAGTTCTAATCTTTGCCCCCCAGGCACCTTGCCTAACCCTACTGCCCCAGCCCTGCAGCACTGGAGATTTGCTATCTGCATTTGAATCAGATGGCTTCCTCCCTTCATGTCACCTAGGTGCCAGCAAGCAGGAAGAAAGTCTCAGAAACCACAGCAAAGACAGGCTTCCTGTTCTCAGATCCAGAGTCCAGTCCCACCCTAGGCTGAGGTGGTAGTTATAGGGAAAGTCTGGTGTGCTCCAAGCTCTAAGCTGGATGGTGCATGATCATATCCAGGAGCTGGGAAGAGAAGGAGCATGCTCAGTCATGCTAAGAGGGGTGACAAGCACTCTTTAATCTAGGTACTGGGAACGGTGTTGCATACTCCATGAGGATGGAGTCTTTGGAGATTTTAGCTGTTACTCTCCAGTGAGCATGTGCACACTGATTTTTCAAAGCCTTAGAACCTGGCCCAGTTTGGTTGGATTTTCACAGGGAAAGCAAAAGGCTCATCCCTAACAAAAAGGCCATCTATCCCCTGTCAAATTTTAATTTCTGTTCCAAAGCATGGGAGCTCTAGAATTGTCTAAAGAACAGGTTATTAGCATTTTTTAAACATATCTCCCTTTTTCCCCACAAGCAGGCAACCAGCATAGAGATCATAGAAGAGTAGGGTTGGAAGGGAACCTCAGGAGGTCAACTAGACCAACTCTCTGCCCATAGGATTAACCCCCCACTAAATCATCCCAGCCAAGAGTTTCTCAAGGCAGGCCTGTGACGCACTGCCAGTGGCAGCTTTTGGGGTAGGCGAAGCAGGCGGTCGCCTAGGGCCCCAAGCAATAAGGAGAGCCATCCTCAATTTGGTGGACAGAAATGAAAATTATAGAGAAAGATAGAAATTGTTCCTAACTAGCAGAGCTAGTAGGGCTGGAAGCATAAGCACTTTTCACTCTTGGCTCATCAAGGCAAGCTATCATTAGGATCCGTGCTTCATCTGAATTGCAGATTTCACCATTATCTGCCCATCACCTTCACACTGACATGCTAAAATAGCAGGAGCAAGCAATAGATAGCACAATAGCAGAACTTTTCCAGTGGCCTCAGCTTTTAATTCCTCAGTGGCCATTTTTTAATTTTGTGAAATATTACTTTCTCCTTTTCTTTTTTACCTGTTCTTTTGCCATTTCCTTTGATTTTTCTGATGATTTTTACTTTGGCTTTAGTTAGCTCAGGTTACTAGGTAGGTCCATATAGGCTGCTACATATAAATACAGTGCTGCCCTTAGGCAATAATTACACCTGTATGTGATGTCTGTGCTGTATGTCTTTCTTTTGGTAAGTAATTTTTTAGCTTCTTCTGTACTTACTATTTAATATTTTTGAGGGGGCCAGAGTCTTATAAACTTGAATACTTCACAGAATTTCATTGAAATTTGGTGTTTTTCATTTACAGCTACACACTAGAAACCTTCTTTTATTTGTTTTTATTTATTATAATTATCTGTATTAAATGTCTAGTGCACGTAACCCCAAGCCTATATGAAAAATTTGTAAGATTTGACTGCAAAAAGTTTAAATGTGATATTTGTTATTTTTGATCCACCATTAATGTTACCACTTTTATTAATTAATGCTCATACTTTTTTAAAAATTTTAAAATGTTCATTTTAACTTTTTAGTTCAGCATTAGCTGATTTATGTTAAGTGAAAGATGGTCAACTTACAAGTTTCACAATGGGAAGATCTTTAAAAATATCATACCCAAGAATAATTTATGAAGTCCAAAGCAATAAGTCATGTTAGTTCAGTTCAGCAAAACAAACAGGGAGTCCTGGGGGGTGGTGTGGGGTGGTTAGAGGTGCAGGGGGACTGCGGCTGGAGGAGGGTAGCAGTGAGGGCCGATAGTGGGCCATTTAGGGGGCCCCACAATGGGCCATCGCCTAGGGCCCCCAATTCCCTAAGGCCGCCTCTGCACACTGCACCCTCAGGTACAATGTGTGATTGGGTATCATTCATGTGCACCCTTACAGTGTAATTGTTTAGTGCAATGTATGTTATGCAAGATGTTCTTGGAATGCTCATGGCATGCTGAACATTATCATCAAACAGTATGTTTGTTGCCATGTCTATGTACAGTTATGAGGCTCCACTGTGTAATCTTTCCAAAGACGTGTCTCCTGGTTTGAGACAGAGCTAGGGAAAAATGTATGGAGCTGGAAGGCCATTCACACCTCATTGGACCCAGCTCAGCATCCCAAGAACAAAGAACCAGACCAGATGCCAACAAATGAAGCCACAAAGAACCACAGTGCCTCAGGAGGTGGAGAAACCCCATGGCTGCTGTTTGTCACCTGACCCCGAAATGGCAGGGGGTGCGGGAGATGGAGAAAGGCATGAGCAAAATGATAAAAAGGCAACTATTTTGACTGTTAGCTCTACCATCTATAACCAATATGAAGTAACAGAAGCACTGATCACTGGTTGGAGGTTCATCAGCCAGCCTGTGGTGAGAATCATCTAAGTCTGTAAAGTCAGTGAAAGTGTTAAGGCGAGTTTAGAGCAGCATTTCTCAACCTTTAGCAGACTGGGGAACACCTAAAAGGTATTAATTACTTTATGTAGGACCCCTGATGAAAACATTCTCAGAAAAGCTGGTAACAGTGGTGGCAGACTTAAATGCTCAGCTGCAGCAAAGCTTCCAGGTGTGCATCAACATTCACCACCACATGCCTGGAAGCTTTAATGTGGCTGGGCCACTAAATTGCATCTTCCACCTCACCACTCAGCCTCCCCACTGGGGAGGTGTCAGGGTGCGTCACACCTGCACTCTGTCTGAGGAGCACCAGTGTTCCATGGGACACCGATGAGAAACACCAGTTTAAATATTTGCCTCTAAATCACTTTTGATCAAGTCTTACCCGCTTTCTTGACTCACAATCACTTAAATCTTTCTGTTACTGTATATAATACATTTGCTTGTTTATTTTATCTAAAGCAGTGCATGGGGTTTAGGTATGTTAGACACTCCATCTAAAGTGAAAAGGCTGCTGCATATCAATTTCTTTGATAAACAAATGAACTGCACCTCTGCTTAATATGCAGAAGGTCCTGGGTTCAAGCCCCAGGGGGTTGGACTCGATGATCTCACGAGGTCCCTTCCAACCCTATGATTCGATTCTATTCTAACTGATTATGAGAGTGCAGTGGCCAGCACTGAACACTGTACGTCAGAAGTTCCTAGGGTTGTATCTGAGACTGGAGGTGTTTGCTGGGGTCATTCTATTGCATAATCCCACAAGTGGCTGGCTAGAGGCACTCACTGAGGTGAGAGTAGCTTGCTTAGAGGAGATTGTGCTTGGGCTGAGCCAGGAGTGTGGGTTCACACAGAGGGGAAAGTGCAAGATGGGCTGCAGTAGTGAAGGAGTAGGGTGACAGAGCTATACACCAATCCAGACTGCAGAGGATAACATCAGAAGGCCTTAAAAACCTCTAAGACTGGAGAATCCACCACCTCACTAAGTAACTCACTCCTGTGCTCCACCATCCTCTTAGTGAAAAAGTTTTTCCTAATATACAGCCTAGACCTCCCCAACTACAACTTGAGACAATTGTGCCTAGTTCTGCCACCTGCCACTCTGGAGACCAACCTCGCTCCATCCTCCCTGGAACCTCCTCTCAAGTAGTGAAAGGCTGCTATCAAATCCCTCCTCCCTCTCCACTTCTGCTGATTAAACAAGTCCAGCTCCCTCAATCTCTTCTCATAAGTCATGTGTTTTGGTCCCTTAATCATTTTCGTTGCCCTCCACTGGGCTCTCCAATTTCTCCACATGCTCCCTGTAGCAGGATCCAAAACTGGACACAATACTATAAATGTGGCCTCACCAGTGCCAAACAGAGGAGAATAATCACATCCCTCGATCTGCTGGTGCCAAATAGAGGAGAATAATCACTTCCCCCAATCTGCTGGCAGCTCTCCTACTAATGCAGCCCAATAAGCTGTTAGCTTTCTTGGCAACAAGGACATGTTGTTGACACATATCCAGCATCTTGTTCTTGTAACCCCCAGGTCCTTTTCTGCAGAACTGTTGCCTAGCCGTTCTGTAGCAATGCAAGGGAATCTTCTGTCCTTGTACTTGTTGAATCTCATCTGATTTCTTTTGACCCAATTGTCCAACTTGTCTAGGTCAGTTGTTCTCAACCTTTTGCAGGTCATGACACACTTGGTGGCATATCGTAACTCTACAGGACACACTAGTCCACCCACTCCAGGCCAAAACCAGCCATCTCCTTAGCTCTCCGTGGAACACTTACCACTGTGGAGCGACACAGTAATGTGTCCCAACAGTGGTTGAGAGCCACTGGTCAAGGTCACATTGGATCCTATCCCAACCTGCCAGTGTATCACCTGCAAACTTGCTGAGGGTGCAATCTACCCCATCCTCCAGACTATTAATGAAGATGTTAACAAAACTGGCCCCAGGACTGACCCCTGAGGTACTCTGTTTGCTACAGCTAAACATTGAGCCATTGATCACTAGCTGCTGAGCCCTACTTAGCCAGCTTTCAACCCACCTTACCATCCATTCGTACAACCATACTTCTGTAACTTGCTGGCTAGAATACCATGACAGCATATCAAAAGCTTTGCTAAAGTCAAGATATATCACGTCCATCACTTTCCCCACATTCACAGAGTCAGTCATCTCATTACAGAAGGAAATGAGGTTGGTCAAACATGACATGGCTTGGTGAATCTATGCTAAATGCTCCCCATCACCTTCCTCTCCAAGTGCTTCAAAGGGGATTTGCTGAGGACCTGTTCCATGATTTTTCCAGGGTCTGGAATAAGACTGGCTCATCTGTAGTTACCTGGCTCCTCCTCCTCCTCCCTTTTTTAAAGATGAGCACTATATGTGCCTTTTCCTAATTGCCTGAAATCTCCCCTGATTGGCATTAGTTCTCAAAGATAATAGCCAATGACTCTGCAATCACATCAGTCAATTCCCTCAGCACCCTCAGATGCATTGCATCTGGCCTCTTGGACTGGTCCATGTCCAACTTTTGTAAATAGCCCTGAACCTATTGTTTAACCACTGAGGGCTGCTCACCCCCTCCACATACTGTGCTACCCAGTGCCATAGTCTGAGAGCTGACCGTTTCTGTAAAGACAGAGGCAAAATAATGCACTGGGTACTTCAGCTTTTTCCACACTGTTTGTTATTAGGTTTATTAGGTTTTTTCACTGGACTAGACTAACACGGCTATCCCTTTTAAAATTGTTATTAGGTTGCCTCCCACACTTCCCCTGATCATCTTATTACTAACATACCCATAGAAATCCTTCTTGTTACCCTCCTCGCCCCTTGCTAGCTACATTTCCAATTATGCTTTGTCCTTCCTGATTCCACTCCTGCATGTTCGAGCAGTATTTTTGTACCCCTCCTTAGTCATCTGTCCAACCTTCCCCCTCCTGTAAGCTTCCTTTTGTGTTTAAGCTCACCAAAGATTTCACTATCAAGCTAAGCTGGTCACCTGCCTCATTAGCTATTCTTTCTGCACATCACGATGGTTTGTTCCTGTTTCCTCAACAAGGTTTCTGTGAAATACAGCCAACTCTCCTGGACTCCTTTCCCCCTCAGATTAGCCTCCTAGGGGATCCTGCTCACCAGTTCCCTGAGGGAGCCAAGGTCTGCTTTTCCAAAGTCCATATTCTGCTGCTCTCCTTCCTCCCTTTTATCAGGATAATGAACTTGAGCATCTCATGGTCACTGCTACCCAGGTTGCCATCAACTTTTGCTTTCCCTACCAATTCTTCCCTGTCTGTGAGCAGCAGGCCAAGAGGAGCTTGGCCCTTAGTTGGTTCCTCCAATTTGCAACAGGAAGTAATCACCAACACTCTGCAAAAATTTTCTGAATTGTCTGTGCATTGTAGTATTGCTTTTCCAGCAGATGTCAGGGTGATTGAAGTCCCCCATGAGAACCGGGTCCTGTGATCTGGAAATTTCCATTAATTGTCTGAAGAAAGACTTGTCTGTCTCATCCACCTGGTCTGGTGATCTATAGTAGATGCCCATCACAACGTCACCTTCTAAACTTCTCTCATCTCCAAACTTAACCCAGAGACTCTCAACAGGCTTTTCTTCTGTTCCATACTGGATATCTGAACAGTCATACTGTTGTCTTATGTACAGAGCAACTCCTCCACTTTTTTCCCCTCTGCCTGCCTTCCTGAACAGTTCATACCCATCCATGACAATGCTCCAGTCATGTGACTTACTCCATCAAATCTTCATTAGTTCAATCTCATCACAGTTCCTTGACTGTGCCAGGACTTCCAGTTTGTTTCCCAGGCTTCTTGTGTTCATATTCAGACACCTAAAATAACTAGATAATTGCTCTACTTTCTCTGTAGGGTTCAGAAAGCCTCCCCTATCACACCCTCTTCCTTGTAGTTCCTCCTGATATCCCACTTACTTCTGGGCCCAGGTCTCCATCCCCTGGCAAACCTAATTTAAAGCCATCTCCACTACATCAGCAAGCCTGTCTGCAGACGTGCTCTCTCCTTTCTTTTTTAGGTGGATCCTGCCTCTTCCTAGCAATCCTTCTTCTTGGTACAACAACATCCCGGGGTCAAAGAATCCAAAGCCCTCTGTCCGACACCACATATTTACTTCTGCAATTTGATGGTCCCTACCTGGGCCTTTTCCTTCAGTAGGGAAGATGGACAAGAACAACACTTGCACCTCAAACTCCCTTATACTTCTTCACAGAGCCTCAGAGTCTGCAGCTACTCAAGGCCATTCTTGGCAGCATCATTGGTGCCCACATGGAGAAGTAGGAATGGGTAGCAGTCCAAGGGGTTGATGAGCTTTGGCAGATTCTCCATCACATCCTGAGTTCTAGCTCCAAACGAGCAGCATACTTCATGAATTTCACAATGTGGGCAGCAGATGGATGACTCCCAACCCTTTCAGGAGAGAGTCCCCAACCACCACCCGTCTCCTCCTCTTTGGAGTGGTGACTGAGGAACCTCCATCCTTAGGACAATGCACCTCATGCTTTCCAATTGATGGGGTCTCCTGATCCCTTCCCTCAGATGAATATTCTGAACCATTTTCCACCATGGTATGTGTGCAGAAAGCCTGAAAATGGTGATATTTGGGTTCTGCTCTCTTCTTCTCAAGGTCACACGCTGCCAATTTTCTTCCCTGTTCTTCAGCCCCCCCTACTCTGCCCTATCTGATTCTTCAGCAGACTGTGCCTGTAGTACCAAATCCCAACTTCTACTAAAAATGTCTTAAATTTCAGTCCAAACAGTTATAGTTCATCAAACTTATGAGAAACTGAAAACAAGGTCACACAAAGCCAACTTCAGATAGGACTACTAACCCCAACTGTAATACAGCACCTGGTGAACACTCAAGACTTCCCACAGATGCAAACATTGATTTCCACCAACTGGTGTTTGTACCCATTGCTTTGTAAAAGGATGACAGTCCATGGGGGTCTGATGAGTTGTGATTGTAATGAAGCAAATATATGAAAATTTGTACAAATTTGTCTGGAGTTGTCGAAGGGTAAGGTTAAAGGTCAGAGATCAGGCTCTTTACAGTACCACAGCAGGCTGGGAAGGTGGGAAGGGAGGAGTCTTTACACTAGGGCTCTGGTGCTTTTTCACCTTCCCCTGTAGCATGGAGCATGGCTCACCTACTGGTGAATTCTCTGTATCTTAAAGTCCTTAAATCATGATTTGAGGAGATAAATAAATCAGTCATAGGGTAGAGGCATATTGCTGGAATGGGTGGGTGAGGTTTTGCGGCCTGCATTGCGCAGAAGGTCAAACTAGATGATCGTACTGGTCCCTTCAGAGCTTAGAGTCTATGAGTATGGGTTTGGAGACAAAAGGGATGGGTGGGGGACAAGGGGGAAGTTTAGAGCAAGAATTATGGTGTGAGAAGGAGGGAGTAGCGGGTAAGAAGGTGCAAGGGGCGGGGGAAACTGGGTCGTGATGAGAGGTGTTAGGATAAGGAGGTGATCATGGTGAGAGGAATTGAGTGGAAGAAGAGGCTTCATACCCTGCCAGCTGGGTTTGCAGGTGGGCTTCACTTGGATCTCCACTTGGGCATCATCAGATGCCCGCTTCTTGCCACAGTCATAGGCTGTCACGGTGAACTTATATAGGCGCTCTCCACTGTATTGCAACTTCTCTGTGTTCTCAATGTTCCCTGGTAGAGAGACACACTAGGGTTAGGTCAGCAAAGAGACTGAGACAGACGGGTGAAAGAAAGACAAGAGTCAAGAGACAGCAACCAAGAAAAAAAATAGGATGAGAGAAATACAGAGGGAGAAGGAAAGAGAGATGTTCATTAGCAGAACACTGCTCCTCTTCCCCTTTTTACAATGCATAAGGAGAGACTCATTCTAAATGAATTTCATTGTTGATTCATCACAGTAACAAGGAAAAACCACAGTGATGTCCTCATGCAATGTCATTTTGGTCTGCTCTTACATGTGAAGTATCTCAAAAACCAAAAGGGCTGCTGTCTCCACTGCAAGGCAAATGTCTGAGGAATGGAAAGAGATCTCAGGATCACACAGCACACACATGGAGGAATGGACCAGGCAGAGATGACAGAAGGCAAATGGGGATGAACTGTGGTCTCAGAGGGCTAGGGAGAAAGGTTCTCACCATCATTGTCAATCAGAAAGGGAATGTTGGGAGTGAGGATCTCGTAGTAGCAAATCTGGCTGTACTGGGGGGAACAGTCTCCATCAATGGCCTCCACCCGCAGGATGCGGTCATAAAGTTTCCCCTCGGTCACTGCCACACGGTACAACTTCTCCACAAAGACCGGGGCAAACTCATTCACATCATTCACTCGCACGTGCACGGTGGCCCTGGTGGAAACAGAGGTGAATAATCAGCTGATTGATGAAGCAGTGATATAGGGTGCAAGAGATCAGGTCAGGGAATGAACTAGGTCTTCTGTGAGACAGCACAAAGCACTGCCCCCAGGGAGCACCAGTACCATCCCACTGTCAAAGAATAAACCGAGTCAGAAATTGAGATTTTGGTCCATGCAGCGCAGCTCTGACCTCCCTGGGGGACTCTAGGCCAGGCTCTCCCTGGAGAGACAGACTGAAATGGCAATTGACTGAAACTATAGTAAAGAAGAGAATGATCAGACACAGATGAACATGATTCACTGAAAAAGAGCTAACACAGCTTTTGTAAATGGAATCATGCCTCGCCAATTATTAGAATTCCTTGAAGGGATCAACAAGCATGTGGACAAAGGTGATCCAGTGAATATAGTGTACTTAGACCTTCAGAAAGCCTTTGACAAGGTCCCTCACCCTAAGCTCTTAAGGAAAGCAAGCAGTCATGGGATAAGAGGGAAGGTTCTCTCCTGGATCTGTAACTTACTAGAAGACATGAAACAAACAGTAGAAACAAAATGGTCAGTTTTCACATGGAGAGAGTTAAACAGTGGTGTCCCTCAAAGATCTGTACTGGGACCTGTGCAGTTCAGCATACTCATAAATGATCTGGAAAAGGGGTAGAGTGAGGTGGTAACGTTTCCAGATGATATTAAATATTTAGAAGAGTTGAGTCCAAAGTTGGATGCAAAGACTTACAAAGGGATCTTACCAAACTGGGTAACAGGGCAATAAAGTGACAGATGAAATTCACTGTTGATAGGTGCAATGTAAATGTACATTGGAAAACACAATGCCAACTATACATACAAAAGGATGCGGTCTAAATTAGCTGTTAGCACTCAAGAAAGATATTGGGAGTCATTGTGGATAATTCTCTGAAAACATCTGCTCTCTGTGCAATGACAGTCAAAAAAGCTAACAGACTTTTAGGAACCCCAAGAAAACAGATAGATAATAAAGACAAAAATATCATAAAACCACTACATAATTCCATGGCCCTATCTCCAAAAAGCAGGAGCAACACTGCCCATGAAAATGACCTGGGGCCCAACTGAATGTCTGGGCCCAATCCAATCCCGGGCCCCAGGCAGGGCCCGAATCGGGCTCCTGGCACTGGAAGCCCAGCCTCAGATCCCCAGCTTGGGCCACAGCCAGACTGGGCTGCCGCCGCCATGAGGCACTCAGGACACTGGCACTGGGACTCGGGATGCATGTCCCCCTGTGCCTGGCGCTAGGAACACCACTGCCAAAAGGTACATTAGAATTAGAAAAAGTGCAGAAAAAGGCAATGACAAATAGGAGGTGTATGGAACAACTTCCATGTGAGAAGAGATTAAAAAACTGGTACTGTTTATCTTGAAAAAGAGACAAGAGATAATAGCAGTCTATAAAATCACAAATGGTGTTGCGAAAGTGATTAAGGAAATGTTATTTACCCCTTCTTCACGTAACACTAAAGCCAGGGTCACCTAGTGAAATTATCCAACAGGCTGAAAACAAAAAGAAGTTTTTCTTCAAAACAGTGAATGATCAACCTGTGGAACTCGCTGCTAGAGGATGTTCCAAAGGTCAAAAGAGAGGACAAGAAAGAACCAGATATGTTCATGGAAGATAAATCCTGGCTATTAGCCAAGAGAATCAGGTGCTGGGTGCCCATAAATCTCTAACTCTCAGAAGCTGGAACTGGATAACAGAGACGGATGACTTGATAAATTGCCCTGTTGTATTAATTTCCTCTGCAGTATCTGGCACTGGCCATTGTCAGAAGACAGATCACAGACCTAGACGGACCACTGGTCCGTCAGCAGTATGGCCATTTTTATGTTCTTAAGAAAGGTAACCCGGGAGTCCTCTCCGTACAGCAGCATAGAGCACTAACCCCTAGAATGTGGCTCGCAGATGCCCCTCATTTCCAAGTGTTTCGTTCACTGTAGCCCTTAGTTACTAACAGTCCGCACACTTGGTGTCTCCTCAGTTTTATTGCTGGAAATGACAGACATCAAAAATGCAGACTGGTGACCTGGCTCTAGAAAGAGTCCTTCACACTAGAGGAAGGAATCCTACAGTATCTTTAGTTTCCTGCATGAAACATTTGTGTCCTGTCCCAGCCACACTTGGTTTCTCTGACACCCTGAATGCACCATCTGGGCTTTGGCAGGTTAAGAAGTGGGCTCCAGTCCCCCACACCCCTTCCCCACATCACTCCTGCCTCACTTGTGGGATTTCTTGGTGTTGGCCCCGTCAGGTCCCTCTCCGCAGTCATACGCCTGGATAGTGAACGTGTGTTCCTTGTGAGCTTCGCAGTCCATCGGCTCCTTGGCCCGGATCAGCCCCTCACCCGTGGCCTTGTCCAGGATCACAGCTTCAAAGGGCACCCCTGCCCCATGGATCCGGAAGCCACAGATCTCACCTGGTGCCCCCCAGAGCAGGGAGGAGGGAGAGAGAGACAGAAAGGGGAAGAGGAACAGTCCAATGAGGAGAGCATGGAGATGCCTTTCCTTGCCACCCAGCCTTGCCCACTCACCCCACACCTCACCGCCTCTCCGCAATACGCCCTTGTCTCATTATTTCATCTCACAGACACCCTCTTCCCTCTCTCCGTTCCCCATTCTCTGCTTGTGCTCCCATCTCTCCCCCCCGGGTGTGGACTGATGAACACCTCTTGGCTTCTTTGTACCAACTTGGGCACCCCTTTCCAGGACAGATCACCCTCTGCAGGATCCCCCAAGGCAGGGCATTCCTAGGAGAAAGAGCCTTGACGAGGGTGTTCCTGGCTTCAAGAAAGGCTCCTAGGACCACTGGTAACTGCTGCAAATTAGGGCAGCTCATGCACTGCTCTAGCCTGGCCTGGGGCTGTCACCAGAGGTGTGGTAAAGCCGTCAATCCATGTGTCGATAAACTAGCTTCTCTCTCTGAATCTGTCCTCCCCATCTCCTCTCCTCCACGCCTGTTGATCCGGTACCTGCATAGCGCAGTGGTGCATCCTTGTCCAGAGCAAACAGCGGTGGGTTGAGCAGGACGGTGTTGTCATTCTCCATGACGATGCCCTGGTACTCAGCCTCAATCCAGGGCTTGTGCTTGTTTGCTGAGGAGATTTGGGGGTACAGGGAGGGGAGAACAGGAATGAGTTAGCCACAGTCATAGAGCTAACGTCTCCCCAGATTTAGGCTGGGGGCACCACCCTCAACGCTCAGCTGAAGAAGGCCCAAAGTAAACTGATTGGGGTAGGGAGAGATTGCCCTCCTCCATGCGGCTCTGGAGAGTGCCCCCTGGGAATGCTGTGGGTCGCGCATTCCTATAAAGATAGCAACAGACAGGAGGGAGCTCACATGAGAGCCACAGCAACACTCCAGATACCAGAAGAGTCAAGTTCTAAAGAGAGTCAAAAAGCTAAATCCCCCTATCCTGTCCCCATCTTAATAAAATCCCAATTAAAAGGCAACCACCCTTAGGGTCCCCATGGGGAATATTCTAACCATTTCCCTCCTGTCCCACCTCCTTAGGGGCCAAGGCTTGAAGAGCCTCCCCGGAGACTCAACTGACATACACTCCATGCTGCTTCTCTCTCCATGTATGTCCCACTGCCTAAATCCTTTTCTCCCTCATCCCTGGCTCCATGACATGTCCCATATTCCCTTGGCCCCTCCTTGTTGCCCAAAGTGCTAATCCCGTTGGCTGGAGGCTGGCCAGACTCAGCATCGAGACAGCAACCAGCAGGAGGCTCTGAAAAATGTCACAGGCCCAGAAATAGCAAATTAATCTTTATCACACAAGCTCCGGGGCAGGGAAAGAGAGAAAGGGGGAGGGAGACGGAGAAGGAAAATCATTACAAACGAGCACCCTCGCCCCACCATCCAATCCCCGCTGAACGGGTCTCAGGGATTATGCTGCAATGGCCTAGTTTCAACCCCCATCTCCCAGCTAATCCACCCTCCATGGAGACAAGGCTACGATCACACCCAGGCAACGCTCTGACCACACATCATGGGCTCTGAGGGGCTGGGGAATGGGATATGGAGTCTTCCATCTCACGGGTACCATTTCTAACATGGGGATCCTTGCCTAGCAGCACGGTGGAGCACTGGGATCAGCACTGACTCCGAGAGGAGAGCGACTCCTGCAAAAGCCAGCCGCTCTCATTGCCACAGACGGGGATGGAGGTGCATTAGCAGGGCTGTGAGTAGGGAGGTCAGGACTTAGCCAGCACGCAGGGCTCCAGGTCAAGACTAAGGTGCCTCAGGAGCACACAGGCTGCAGAGCAGTGAAGGCTGTGGGCTGATTATCCCTCACCATATTGATTAACACCGCTTTGTGTAGAAAATCCAGAGAAACATACACTGTCCATTTATTTTCATCAGTATGCAAGGCGGGGAGCCCTCCAGTGTGAAATTCCAGCCTCCCCATACCTCCCACAGAAAAGCCCTCATCCCTTTCCACACTGAGCTGGATTCTGGTTTATAAACTATGGCAGAGGTGGGAATGACGGCTGTAAATGCCAGGTACGCCCCGTTGCTGAGGCAACAAGCTGATGGCGGAGAGATAAATCTTGACTGTATCCGTCCATCAATTAGAAGGCACCAGAGTGATTTCTTGGGAGTGGAGTCCCCGGGGACCATGGGAAGGTTTTGAGGAAGTCTGCGGGCAGTCTTGCCACCTCCGAGAAGATCCCATGGGAGGTAAAGTGACTTGTTACAGGTGAACACACGCTTCGGATAGGGTAGTTCGGAGGGAAAAACGGAGGACATTTAGTACAAGGGGGCCCTGATCCATGATTGAGACGCTAGATGCCAAGACTAAATAAACAGGATTAGCCCCTTCCAAAACCGGTACACACGCAGCTCTGCACCCCTAGCCAATAACACCAGCGCCAGCTCCCTATCTCCTGATGGCGAATGTCAGGGCCTAGCCTGCCCCCTCCTCTGACATCCCTTTTGCCCCCTTGCACCCTGCTCTGTGCTGCTGGATTGTTCTCTCACTCCACCTCGGAGACTGATTCTCCGGCATCTCTTCCCAGAGCCATGGATCTAACCTCCCTCTCTCATCCGTGTGCGCGCTGGCACAACATCCGTGCCCCGAATGCATGAGCCGGAGAGTTGGTCAGCACCCACCACTCAGGCTCAGCCATGAGACTCCCAGGGGTCCCAGATTCCCAGTTAATCCTATGGCAGGATGCTAGAGAGACAGATTAGGATCAAGGAGGGAGGTGGACCAGACTGAGCGGTGCAGCACTTGAAATCGGAGGGGGTTGGGGGGCACTCACTAATCTGGCATGGCCCTGGTCCTAGCTGACACCTGGGGGTGTCGGGAAGTCCCAGGAGCGGTGTCTCCCCGCACACCTCTCGGCTGGGGAGGGAAGGAGACAAAAGGCGGGCGGGGCGCCGGCCACCCTCATTCACTCACCTTTATTGGCCAGGCTGCCGGGCAGCAAGGCGCAGAGGAAGACGAGGGGCCACGGGCAGCGCATCCTGGCAGCCGCCCTCGCCCTCCTCCCGCCGGCCGCTGCGCTGCGCTGCAACCCGCAGCCCGTCCAGCCCCGTCCGCGAGCCGCCCGGCCCAGCCCAGCCCAGCCGCGCGCCGCTCTGCTGCAGCATGACGTCACAGCGCCCGGCGCTGATGGATGGGCGCCGCCAGCCAATGCGAGGGGCGCAGCGGCCAGGTGCTGCAGGGGGGCGGGGCCCCTGGGCGGGCTTGGCCCCGCTCGCTGCAATCCGGGGAGGAGCCGGGGCTGTGGGCAGAGCTGCGGCAGGGAGCGGGGCTGTGCTGAAGGGGGAGTCTAGGAGGTTGAGCAGTGACAGGGCACTGCTGCGGGGAAGATCGCAGCTGCTGGGGGCGTCGCCCGGGAGTGATGGCACTGCTGGGAGGAAGCTCACAATTTGTGAAGTGTTTCCCAGGGTTGACAGGGACAGGGCACTGCTGGGAGGAACCTCACAGCTTGTGGGGTGTCTCTTAAGCTGGGCAGTGCCAGGGCACCGCAAGGAGCCAGCTGACAGCCCAGGGGGTGTCTCCCGGGATGAGCAGTGACGGCACTGCTGGGAGGAAGCTCACAACTTGTGAAGTGTTTCCCAGGGCTGACAGGGACAGGGCACTGCTGAGAGGAAGCTCACAGCTTATGGGGTGTCTCTTTTGATGGGCAGTGATGGACACTAATGGGAGGA
>ML682084.1:2700448-2728277 GCA_007922195.1 Podocnemis expansa
TGCCAGGGCCCCGCAAGGAGCCAGCTGACAGCCCAGGGGGTGTCTCCCGGGATGAGCAGTGACGGCACTGCTGGGAGGAAGCTCACTCTCGCACAGCCACTTCCTGCTCGGCCCGGGTGAGCCAAAAACTCCCGCGTGCAGCCCCGGGAGCCCGGTGCGGGCGGCTCGCCAGGCCCCGCCTGCCCCCGCGCGCGGCGAGGGACTCTTACGGCCGCAGGACTCCCGTGCCCGGCCCGGCCGGCTGCAGCCAGAGGCAGGCGGGACCGGAGGACGGGGCGGCAGCGATCGGGGGCCCCAGCCCGGAGGAGAGAGTCCGAGGACCCGGCTTTGTCTCCTTCCCTTCCCGCACTGCCGCCCACCTGGCCTGGGATGCCTCCCAACCTGACCGGCCATTACCGCTTCGTCTCCCAAGACAACATGGATGGTTACCTTCGGGCTTTAGGTAACCCCACCTCTCCCCCTGCTGCCTGCTTCCCCCTTCATCTCTCCAGCCACCCCCTCCATCTCCAAAGGTGTCACCTCCCGGGGCACCCAAGGCCGGGTGGGATTTTTGGACACCCTCCTATCCCAAGTCTTTAGCCATCGGAGGAGTTAGGGGCTGCAATAGCCCCCAGTACGAGCTGGTGGAGGGCAGTGATGGTTTTTAGAAAGACTTGGTCATTTTTAAAAGGGATTGTAGGGGTGGGTGTAATGGTGGTGAGCAGGATTCGGCAGCCCTGGGGTCTCTTTTCTGGTTCTTCTCTGATCTTCCAAAAATCAAATGCATCATCGTTTCAGTTTCCAAAGGGATAGCCGTGTTAGTCTAGTCCAGCGAAAAAACCCAAGGAGCCGTGTGGCACTTTAAGACTAACAGATTTATTTTTCGCATGAGCTTGCGTGGGAGAAAATCCCACTTTGTCAGATGCTTCGAAGATGGGTGAACTTACAGAATGGGCATTTCTTTTCATTCCATTCTGTAAGTTCACCCATCTTCGAAGCATCTGACAAAGTGGGATTTTCTCTCACAAAAGCTCATGAGAAAAATAAATCTGTTAGTCTTGAAGTGCCACATGACTCCTTGGTTTTTTTTATCATCGTTTCAGCCAGCCATCTGCAGGGGTCAGGAAGAGATCCCACCCCCGCACAGATGAATTCTAGAGTTTCGAGTTTTTTCTTTGGTTTTTTTACTCTGAAGCAACAGGGGTGGCCACAGCACTCCCACAGGACATTGGACAGGGCACAGAGGTGGGCATTGAACACTCTCCCAAGTGTCTGGATAGCTAGCTCTTGCTCACATGCTTTGATTGACCACACTATGTGGGGCCAAGACAGACTCTTCCCCCAGGTCGGTTGGCAGTGACTTTGGGGAGGTGGGGTTGCCTTCCTCTGCAGTCCACGGGTGTGTGGGTCACATGCCAGGATGATCAGGGAATCTCTCATTTAATCATTTCCCAGCCACGGTGGGGCCTGGAACACAGATGATGAATCTGAGCCGCTCCTATCAGTTGCCTGTGGCAAGTAACTGTCTGTTCTCCTGACAGCTGGAATATTTGGGTCTCATTTTACTTCTTCAGTTTCATGTGCAGGTGCTGGATGGTGTCAGTGCTAAATTAGTGGTTTTCAAACGTTTTTTCTCAGGGCACAGTTGAAAAAAATCTTTTATGCCGACGACCCAACAATTACATCATTGAACAATGCATTCCAGTCTTTTGGCAGTGGCAGCAGGGGGTGCCGTGACCCACTACCTGAGGGTCTGCAACCCAGTACTGGTCCCAACCCCATGTTTGAAACCCACTGGGCTAAATGATCTGGCTGTAATCTCTTTGGCTGTGAAGACAGTCTGTAGCCCTTCACTTCCATGCAGGAGGGCTGAGGAGTCAGAGTGGGGCAGATGGAGCCTACACGGGGAAAGACATGAGATGTGTTGATGGGGTAGTGCAGCTCATTGAGAATGTAGCAAAGGAACCAAGGAGCAACAGGGAAAGGCACTGCTGCCAACACCCATTACCTGTTCTCTTCACCTCATTCCCCCCTCAGACATTAACGTGGCCCTGCGAAAACTGGTTTGCCTCCTGAAGCCTGATAAGGAGATAATCCATGTTGGAGATCACATGACCATCCGCACAATCACCTCACTGCGCAACTACATCATGGACTTTGACCTAGGAATTGAGTTTGAAGAGGATCTGGGGCCCGTGGATGGACGCAAGTGCCAGGTAAGAAGGCTGAGAGGGCAGATGTCCAACTTAAGGGGCAACTTGACTATGGACAGCGGCAAGAGGTTTGCCTAATAACCAGAATAATCCTGTTTCTGATGCATGAGCCAGAGTAGGATCCAGCTCAGAGCTATGTTGGCGCTGTAAGGCTAATAGCTAATGTCTTCAGGTCTAACACTGAATGTGTGTGTGATGAGCTGGGAACTGAGCGCTAAGTTGCAATGGACAATAGAACCCAGAAGTCTGAAATTTCAGTACCCAGATACCTTTCAATCCATCTCCCTGCAGCAGTGCCATGGAAAAAAGTCAGGAATTCAGGGGACTTATCCACAAGAGTAAATTCATCACATCATGAAGCTCCTGGCCTTAGAAAATGGTGGGGTTGCTCAGGATACAGGCCCAACGGGTCTAAAGTTAGACACATTTAAAAAAAACCCTTCAAGGGATCCGTATTTGAAATGCCTCTCAGAGAGCAAGGCAGAGACCCAAGGGATCAGTGGCTCAGTGGAAAGGCGATGGTACAAAGAACCAGACAAGGTCTTTCCCACACCTGATGGCGTTGCCTGTCTCTCCACCAACCCCTTTCAGACAACAGTCTCCTGGGAAGGGGACCAGCTAGTGTGTACGCAGCAAGGAGAGAAGAGGAACCGTGGCTGGAGGCACTGGCTCGAGGGGGACCATCTACATCTGGTGAGAAGCTCTGGGCCTGGTGGGGCACCACCACACCAGAGAGGGCAGTCTCTGCATGGGAGGGGGTGCCAGCAGGGGTGACGCTGCCCTGGAAAAAGACGTGGGATCCCCCCACCCAGGCTGATCTGGGGCATGAGCCCAATCGGGTCCTGGAGCCCCGAGCAGGTCCCAGATCGGGCTCCTGCTGCTGCCAGCCGGCAGCCCAGCCCCAGATTCCTAGCCAGGGCCAGGTAGGGTGGCCACCAGCATGGGCAGCCCAGCTCCGGATCTCCAAACGGGGACAGGGACGGGTAAAGCAGCCACCACCCTGGCTCTGGATTCCAAAAGAGGGATGGGGACAGAGCCAGATGAGGCGGCCGCCACAGTGGGCAGCCCAGCCTCAGATCCACGGCTTGGGGCAGGGCCAGGTTGGGCTGCCACCATTTGGGGCATTGGCGGTGGGACTTGGGGCATTGGCGGTGGGACTTGGGGCACATGCCCCCTCTGTGCGCAGCGCCAGCAATGCCACTGGCTTTCAGAGGCTCGGAATGGGTTGATCGTTCCTCCTCCCTTTGGATCCGAAGCTAGGCCCCATAAGTTATGCATGGTTTCTCCAGGGCAACGGCCACTTCACACAAACATCCTCCTGGAGAGTTCAAAAGTTGACTTGGCTGAGCTCAGTGTGAATCGGCCAATGTCCCTGCTCTGCCCTGAAATTCAACCATAACTCCTGGGGCTTTGGAAGAGGAAAAGAGGAGATTAATCAGGCCCAAGGTTTCCTGTGTGTGACACTAAAACCTCAACAAAACTAAAAGGCGCTGAGAGAAAAATGGAGATGCATGGATGCAGTGGGTGAAGGCTATGGGGCACTGACAAAGCTGCATGGGGGGCAGCGGTGCGATAGCATGGAGGATGTAGGTTAGAGCTATGGGGCACTGACAGAACTGCCTGAAGACTTCAATAGCAGGGAGGTTATGGGGCAGACTTTAGGGGCACTGGCAGAGCTGTGTGAGGAGGGAGCTAAGACTGGAAAGCCTGGGAACTGTGGGCTGGAGCTGAGTAGCTGTGGCAGATGGGCCCGAAGTTCTTTCATCTCACCCCTTCTCTTTCTTCTTCCCAGCGCATGACAGCGGAAGATGAGGTTTGTGTTCAGATCTTCCAGAAGGTGAAGTAACCACAACACCTGCCCAGTACTGAGTGCTAACCTGTTCAGACAGAACTAGGTTCATTGCAGAGTCAAGACCAAAGCCCGCTGCCCACACCTTCCTCCACTCACACACCCTCTGTGGAATAAAAAATGCAAGTGGCCAAAACCTCTCTTGCACTGTATTTCCTTAGTACCATCTGTACCCATCTTCCACCTCCCTAGGTGCCAAATCAATGACAACCAGCCCACTCTCTCACTCCCCGGGGACTGGGAGTACAAGTTGTTGCCTTTTGCTGTCGTGTGGAAGACTGATTTTGTTCCCCATTCTGGTCCCTCAGGCCTCAGTGCTGGTAGAGAAGGCCAGGCCAGGCTCCCTTAGTGTCAAATGTTCCTGGGTCAGTGTGCAAGATGGCCAAGCTGAGACCCAACCACAAGAGAACGCCACAGATCTGTCTGCAGAGACGGGGAATTTCTGGTAGCTGGGGCAATCTGTGGGGTGAGAGGGTCCCAGTCAGCCTGGGGACAGAAGAGGGAGGGAAGTCGAGTCAGGAGTCGGGAGTGCAGAAGCCCCGGGTGTCTATTGTCTGTGGGTGGGAGCTAAATGTTGCTTCAGGTTTCAGTGCGATCCTTTCAGAATAAGAGCTCTGGCATCCCGGCTGGAGGGGAGGGGTGGAGGGAGTCACTACTCGCTGCACTCTGGGTGGAAGTGAGGAAGGTGGTTGCGGGAAATGAATCTTTCACGCAGGGCTGTGCAGGCAGCTGCTGCAGAGAGGGGCCCAGGATTTCTCTTGCCTGAGAAATTCCTTAGCTACTTTCAGTAGTAAAAGTATAATTTGGTGGGCAGGGCCATAGGTAGGGTGGGGCAAATGGGGCTTTGTCCCAGGTGAGAATTTGAAAGGGCACCAGAGTCGACCTTTCCTCGTCTGAAGAGGAATGTGCCTTAAAGGCACATTCCTCTGGGAGCTGTAGGGGCTGCCCGCCTGGTTTTGGCCAAGGCGGGAAGAAGGGATCCCCCTGTCAGCTCTGGCTGTGGCGAGGAGAAGATATTCCCCCTCCACACACTGCTGAACAGATAGACCTCAGATCGGGGCCCAGGGGCGCCTTTGAGGCTGCTTGCCATGGGCACCTGAACCCTCCTAATCGGTGGGCACCCTTTCCGTATCATCCAGGCCCCCTTCACGCATGTGTGGGCCCCAGCCCAAGTAGGCATTTGCGACCACTTCTCAGTACCACATGGATTAGTTATCACCCCATAAAAATATTTATAATTTTATATGGAGTTTATGTCTATAGTAATTGTTGTCACAAACACTGCACAACACAGTAAGTATTGCCATTAACAACGGTGGGATGTAGGATCTGCCAGCAGTCAGGACAGGGTGGAACACATGTTCCACTCTTTTTTCCTATTTTTAGGGGCCTGGAATGCTGGCCCCTCAAATTTGTGCACCCCAGAACTGCATTTGGGGGTGTCCCCCCTTACTTTAACCCCTGCATCCCCAACAACATTTCCCCAGCCACCAATACCCACTCCCAAAATCCATACCCTGCGCCCAATACCCAGCCCCCAATATCCACTCTCCTGTCTCCAATATTTCCCCAGCCCCAATATCTACCCCCCAAAATCCACTCTTCAGCCCCTAATATCCACCCCCTCACTCCCTGAGCAGAAGAGGGGCTGCTTCACTTACTGGCCTGCATGCAGAGCTGAGTGGCACTGTTGGAGCCCAGTGGTACCTGGTGGGGTGGCAGTGGCAGCGAGTGTGTGTGCCGCATATGGTGCGTGCTGTCTGGTCACCCCTGGCAGGGAATGGGGGGTCATGGTGCCTTGAGAGGCAGCTGCAGGTGCAGAGGGAGCCAGGAAGAAGGAAAGACCAGCCCAGGCTGGGATAATTAAAGCCTCCTGGGGAAGGCAGTGAGGTGTGGACCGCCCCGGTGGCTGAGGGTGTCACCACCCTACTCAGGGAGATGGCGTAGAGAGGAGAGATTGTTGCTGAGCTCGTTTCAGGGAGCATGGCGCTGCGAAGCTCAGCCCAGTCACAGACAGCTGGTTTGTAAAATAAGGCAGAACACACTGAAACGCTGTGGTCTGGTGCATTCTTCTATTTTTAGGGAACGCTGGCCTCTAAAAATAGTGGGCCCCAAATGCCATTCTGGTGCATTCTGCCTCACTTTAACCCCTGGCTACTTTCACCTTGTGGGGCCTTCTGAGCTCTTTTCAGTCTGGGGTTTATGTGTGTGGGAGGGCGGCCCTCAGATCATGATCAGAAAGAAGCAAAGATTCCACGGGTTTATGTGTACACTACCGGGCTTTATTAAGCCGGCTTAATAAGGTCTAGCTTAAAGTAGACATTATTAACCCGGCTTAGAGTGTCCATACTCAAAATGCTAGGAGACTGCCAGTGTCCACACTGGCAGCTGCTAAGTCACCCTAGGAGTGATATATTATGGGTAGCTGGCCCACGGTGCACCACAACAGAAGTGCCCCGCTCTCCTGGCCACTCATTTACTACAGGAAGTGAGCGATCACACCACCATCCATACTGTGTGTGGCAACAAGGGGACCAGGGCGGTCAGGGAACCTGATGGCCCAGCAATGTGCCAACTCAACACTCCACACCCTCCCTGCATTGCCGAGACTCCTCCGGCTCTGGACCAGGTGCTGCAGGGCAACTGCCAGCCGGGGCATTACTGGAGGGGGGTCTGGACCTGGGACCCCCA
Source organism: Podocnemis expansa (assembly GCA_007922195.1). Taxonomy (NCBI): domain Eukaryota; kingdom Metazoa; phylum Chordata; order Testudines; family Podocnemididae; genus Podocnemis; species Podocnemis expansa. The sequence goes on from ML682084.1 coordinate 2,707,181, forward strand.
CACACACATGCAGCCCCGATCCTGCTCCAGCACCCAATCCGGCTGCTGCTGTGACTGCTTGCCGGCAGTAGCAGGGGCCCGATCCAGCTTCGAGCCTCCTGCAAGTGGCAGGAGCCATCTCAAAGCATCACGAACTGTCTTCAGCTCTGAGCCTCTTGCAGGAGGCTTGAAGCTGGCTTGCGCCCGTGCTGCTGCCAGGAAGCGGCAGAAGCTGTCTCTGAGTCTCTGCTGCTTGCCGGAAGTGGCCCAGAGCCAGATCAGGCCCCTTCCAGCTGCGCTGCAAGCTAGAGATCCAGGTCCCACGCCTTGCTGACCCTAGCACAGTGATGCCTCTGCTGCCAGCAGAGGGGCAGGACTCAGCAGTAGTTAAGATTCAAACACTGGGAAACAGCACATAGAGAAAGGTGAAATCAAATCACCTGTTATAATGGGGAAAAAAATCCATAGTCACGATTTAATCCTGCTTTCATACAATCTAAAAGAAATAGCAATGTTCTTGCTTGCTTTCTATATGCTGTTTACCTGTTTTTGAATCTTAACGACTGCTTTGATTTGCTGTTACAGTGTGACCTGATCCTATGTCTCATACTCACCTGCATTTATTTTCCTCCCATTCTGTAAATTCCCCCTTCTTCAAACCGTCTGATGAAGCAGGATTTTCTCCCATGAAAGCTTATGCAATAAATAAATTTGTTAGTCTTAAAACATGCCACAGGACTCCTTGTTTGTTTTACAACATCAGGGGTGTTGGGCTGAGAAGGGAAGAGTGTATTCTCCCCAGGACTTGAAATTAGGTGGAGGTGTAGGGGGAGATGTAGGGTGGTGTTTGGGTGCTCACTAAATTGGTATAACACTGTTACTAGCTGACAGTTGGGTGAGTGTTGGGAAATTCGGGGGGAGAGGGTGTTAGGGAAATCCCTTGGGGAGACACACAGGATTGGGCTGAGAAGGGGAGACACACATGGGGTCGGGCTGAGAAGGGGGTGTAACACTTCTGCTAGGGCAGGCTGGCAGGACAAGGGCCAGGTTCTATACCTAGGCGTTTCCCAATAATGTGGCACCACCAACTGGCTCGAGCACCCACCCATATTTCTGGGAATCCTGCACTGTTTCCTGGGCACCCCAAAAGGGCAAGGCTTCCCCATTTGCACACACGAGACTGACTATAGGAAACAGAACTTTTAATAGTAGCAAAACAGAGTGTAAAAGGCCAAATAACAGAAATCAGTACTGATCTAGCTAGTCAGTACAGAGCAAAGTTCCTAACAACACACCCCACATAACAACATACATGACTTAATGGCAAAACCAGCACTGATCTGTAGAACCCTGCAAATCCGCAGATATTCGCCTTGTATCCGCATCCACGGATACAGCACGGATATCTGCGGACCATTTCTTGCAGATGCAGATCGGATACGGATCCACATATTTTTATCTGCACTGAGCTAGAGCCCTGCAAATATGTGGATATCCACATCCATGGATACAACACGGATATCCGCGGACCATTTCTTGCAGATGCAAGTCGGATACGGATCCACTTATTTGTATCCGCGCAGGGCTCTACTGATCTGTGAAATCAATACTAACTAGCCTCCCAACCAACCCTAGCGTACGTAAGGAGTGTCTTTCACACCATCTGTCCGCCGACACCATCTACTGGTCACTCACTCCATCCTACAGAACTTTTCCTTTGCTCCTCCCGCTGGCTCTGTCCTCTGTTCACTCATGCCACCCAGCTGCCTGCTCTCACCATCCGCTGGCTCCGCCCACAGTACAGCAGCTCCACCTTCCAATCACTCACGCTGCCCAGCTCGCCACTGGCCACTTTCACCATCTGCTGGCTCCGCCCACCATCTGCCGGCTCCATCCTCCAGTCACTCACACCACCCAGCTTGCTGCTCTCACCACCCACCATCTCTGCCTGCTGTTCCGTGGCTTCAGCCACTCTCTCCATCTGCTGTTCTTCAGTAATTTCAGCTCAGAAAGGAGAAGGTCCTGCTCAGCTCAAAGAGTCTGTCTTTCTCCTTCACAGCAGCTCTTCAACATCAGGTAGCATGCAAACACCTGCTGTCCTTAACATAACAAAAAACCTCAAATAAGCCCTAGCCAAAACTATCACTTGACAGGGAGACTGAGGTGAGCTAAGAATACCACCAACATTTTGCTTTAAAAGGAGCTAATATAAAACCCCACTCCTTTGCAGGCTGAAATGTGCAGTTGCCTTTTTTCAAGCCTCTTTTTAGCTACGGGCAGTTTTTACACTTTAACTAATCCAGACAGATTTGAAACAAACAGAGTAGCAATTTACAAAAAGACAGTATTTTGTATTCCCCTTCAGTAGAATTAAAGATATTAACAGATTTGTGAGTAGATTAACCCCAAATACCAGTACCCACTATGCCCCACACCTCGTATGCAAATACCATGCTAATACAGGACACATGCAGATTAGTTGCTCCACTTCAGCAGCTGTTAAGCACAGCTCTTAAACCTGCTTTACAGGGGAAGGACACCAGATCAGGTCATGGGGAAAGAGAGAGATGCAGGGATGCACTGAGAAGGGGAAAGGCACTGGATCAAGTTGGGAGAAGGGGAGAGATGCGGGGTCGGGCTGAGAAGGGTAGAGACGCCGGATCGGGTCGGGGGAAGGCAACGTGGGCTGTAGTGCTAGGATGCAGGGCTTCAGAACTGGGACAAAGACATGGGGGTTTGATGTGTTGCACAAAGCTGGGAATGCTCCCAGCTGTGTTGTGCCTTCTCTCCAGCCCTCAGTCCCATGTTTCAGATAGCTAGGAGGACAATTAAGTTGACTTATGCCAACTCCTGGGCTACACAGCAACGCTTAAGTCGACTTAATAGCTTCTCAGTGTGGCCAGGACTTTGTTAAAGTCAACTTAAACCTGTAGTGTAGACATACTCATGGTCAGCACATTCACCATTCACCACAAATAAACTAATCGTCCCTGCAAACCTGGATCCCCACCATTCTTACGGCTCATTCTGACCTCCAGTAACCACTGCTGGTATCCAGCACCTCCTTCCTCCCTTTAACTGGGGGGGGGGCGGGGGACAAGGAATCGTGGCACTCAAAGACTAACAGATTTATTTATTGCATGAGCTTTCATGAGAGAAAATCCCACTTTGTCAGACACTTTGAAGAGGGGGAACTTACAGAAAGGGATGAAAATAAATGCAAGTGAGTGTAAGACATGGGATCAGGTCATCAGTAGTCTTTAAGTGCCACAAGACACCTCACTTTTTTTGCTTTAATAGACTAACACGGCTGCCCCTTTGGAACCTTTAACCTGTCTGTTCCTCTCTAGATTGAAACTGGATTGGAACCAAAGACTCTCAGGGAAGCAACATTACCAGTCCAAGCAGTCAAACATAATGAGACAGTCCCTTCCAAAATCACAGAAGTTGCTTAAAAATCATAAGGCATTCTATGGAAGCACAAAAACTCACGTGCTAAACAAATTGGTTTGTCTTTAAAAGTGCCACAGGACTCCTTGCTTGTTTTGCTGAACTAGACTAACACAGCTCCTCCTTTGGAGCTTAAACGTCATAGTTTTTTTTAAAAAAATAAACATTGTTTTCTCTGTAATTACTTTTCTGATTTTGCACCTTTGGGAGGCCACATTTTCAAGCTTTTTTCTGCAACAGCTGAGGCCTAGAATTTAGAAATGTACTTATTTAAAGCAAAAGATGAGATTGTCACTTAGCCACATGGCTCCAGGAGGTAGAGCCTTAAAATAAATGCCAAATTCATGAGACTTATGACAACATTCCAAAAGCTGGCAATGATGGGAAAGGACTCTTCTTCCCATTGAAGGAAGAAAACTGGAACTGGTCCCCATGCCCCCTGCAACAACCACTTCACCTCCTCTCTATTTGCATCACCTTGGCCGTCCCCTTGTTCCCTGCTCACAGCTTCTTCTTGCAATCCAAATGTAAGGAGTAAAGGTGAGAAAGGGAAACTTTCCTGTAGTGGGAGAGATGCATTCAATAGCAGTATCTCAGGAAGAAGGAATCCCCAATAAACATAGTCCTGGGACCCCTGCAAACCTCTGAGAAATTAAGCTCATGGAGAATTTTCCAGTTACTTCTGTACTTCCCAGAGTTCCAACTGAATAAATGGATCTCATCAAAGGCTGAACTCAAAATCAGCGCTCCACAGCCAACTGCTTTGCAGGGAAGCCATCAGCCTGCGAGGAGAATCTCACTGTTAAGCACACATGAGAATAGAGGGGTTGGGAGTTGTAACCATAACTGTAAAGACAGCTATTCCTATGGAAGTGAAAAGGCAAGCCAGCTGCATGAGATTTGGTTCTCACATCCTGAGATCCATGCTGAGGCCACAAAAGAGAGGTGTCTGGCCTTGTATTGAACCATTTCTGCCTTCTTTATGTCCATGTCATACTCCATCCTGACTTATAACACACACATCCCCTCTTACCCCCACCCCTCCATTCTAGTCTCTCATACACCCCCCCCCGACAGCTGCATTTTAGGAAGTGACGTTCCTTTGTAAGCTGTCCTGATGTTATGAGTTGCCTTCACATCTTGTCCTGTGGGTGCCATTCCCATGGGTATTAATACTTTCCCTCCTGGCAGTGCCCTGGGGGGAGGAAGGTTCCTAGTGTTAGCTGTGTCTGGTGGCAGCAAACCTCCCTGCAAATAGTGCCCTGTAATGTCTGATGAATTGGGCTTTTCTCCCACAAAAGCTCACGCACAAAATAAATTTGTTAGTCTTTAAAAGTGCCACAGAACTCCTTGTATTTGTGTCCCCTCTAGCTGTAAATTTTGCTGCTCTGGAGCTTTCTTGAAAATACTGCCTCATGACTCTAACCTGTGTTTCGTTGGTGCCCTGTGATTGTGAGCTTCCTTCCTGCTGGTGCCCTGTGACTATAAGTGTCCCTCTCAGCAGTGCCCTGTGGCTGACAGCTTCTGTACAGTTTGTGCCCACTGGTTGCAAGCTTCGTTCCTTGTGTTATCTTATGCCTGCCATGGCCTTGATTGGGGCTGCCTAAGAATGCTCATCACACGCAGGGGTTAAAGTATAATTTGGGGGGCCCTAGAACCCTCCTAAATTGGCAGGCCCCCCTCATACTGGTCTGGGCCCCCTTCATGCACCCCAGCAACTGCCCCCCCAAATGCCTGGTCCCCACCTCAGCTACTGTCCCCAACCCCAGCTACTGCCCCCAAAACACCTACTGCTATCAGGCCCCTTTCCCCATGTTCTTCTCAGCCCCAATCTAGAATAGAATGATAGAATCACAGACTCAGAGGGTTGGAAGGGACCTCAGGAGGTCATCTAGTCCAACCCCTGCCAAATAGCAGGGCCACTCCCACTAAATCATCCCAGCCAGGGTTTTGTCCAGCCAGACCTTAAACATCTCCAAAGACAGAGATTCCACAATCTCCCTAGGTAGCCCATTCCAGTGCTTTACCACCCTCCTAGTAAGAAAGTTTTTCCTAATATCCAGCCTGGACCTCCCCAGCTGTAACTTGAAACCATTACTCCTTGTTCTGTCCCCTGTTACTACAAAGAACAGCCAAGCTCTGCCCTCCTTGGAGCATCCCTTCAAGTAGTTGAAGGTTGCTATCAAATCCTCCCTCAGTCTTCTCTTCTGCAGGCTAAATAAACCTAGTTCCTTCGGCCTCTCTTCATAGGGCTTGTGCTCCAGCCCTTTGATCATTTTTGTTGCCCTTCACTGGACTCTTTCTAATTTGTCCACATCTTTTTTGTAGTGGGGAGCCCAAAACTGGACACAGTATTCCAGATACGGCCTCACCAGTGCCGAACAGAGGGGAATGATCACACCCCTCAGTCTGCTGGCAACACTTCTTCTGATGCAGCCCAGTATGCCATTGGCCTTTTTGGCAGCAAGAGCACACTGCTGACTCATATCTAGCTTCCCATCCACCATGACTCCCAGGTCCTTCTCTCTGGTGCTGCTACTTAGCTGATCACTCCCCAGCCTGTAGCAGTACATGGGGTTTTTTTTGTCCCAAGTGCAGGATTTTGCACTTGTCCTTATTGAACCTCATGAGATTTCTATTGGCCCACTGCTCCAATTTGTCAAGGTCTCCCTGAATCCTGTCCCTGCCCTGCAGCATGTCTACCATTCCCCCCAGCTTGGTGTCATCCGCAAACTTACTGAGTGTGCAATCTATCCCATCATCCAGATCATTAATGAAAATGTTGAACAGAACCGGCCGCAGGACCGACCCCTGGGGCACACCACTCGTTACTGGTTGCCAGCTAGACAAGGAACCATTGATTCCTACATGCTGAAACCATTGATCTACCCAGTTCTTCATCCACCTTACAGTCCACACATCCAACCCATACTTCCTTAACATGCTGACGAGAATACTGTGGGAAACTATCAAAAGCCTTGCTAAAGTTGAGGTATATCACATCAATGGCTCTTCCTGCATCCACAAATCCAGTCATCTCATCATAGAAGGCAATGAGGTTGGTCAGGCACGATTTACCCTTGGTGAATCCATGCTGACTGTTCCTGATCACTCTATTTTCCTCCAAGTGTTTCAGGATGGATTCTTTGAGAACCTGCTCCATGATTTTTCCAGGGATTGAGGTGAGGCTGACAGGTCTGTAATTCCCTGGATCCTCCTTTTGCCTTTCTTGAAGATAGGCACCATATTTGCTTTTTTTCCAGTCCTCCGGCACCTCCCCTGTTCGCCATGAGTTTTCAAAGATAACAGCAAGCGGTACTGCTATCTCATCGGCCAACTCCCTCAGCACCCTCGGATGCAGTTCATCCGGCCCCATGGACTTGTGCACATCCAGCTTCTTTAAGTAGTCCCTAACCTGAGCTTCCTTCACCAAGGGCCTCTTTTCTTCTCTCCAATCTGCCATACCCAGTGTAGTGGGCTGGGAGCTGGCCCTGCCTGTGAAAACCAAAGTAAAAAAAGCACTGAGCACTTCAGCTTTTTCCTCATCCTCCATCATGAGGATACCAGCCCCATTCAGGAAGGGACCTATACCATCCCTGATGCTCTTCTTGTTATTGACATACTTGTAGAACCCCTTCTTGTTATCCTTTACATCCCTCGCTAGCTGCAACTCCAATTCTCCTTTGGCCTTTCTGATTTTATCCCTGCAGTCCCAAGCAATATCTTGATATGCCTCCTTAGTCATCTGTCCAAGCTTCTGTTACCAACTTTGCTCGTCAACCTGTGGTCTGCTCATTTATTAGGGTTACTTCCGCGGGGGGGGGGTGCAATTCTGTTAGTGTACTGCTTGTGTCACTTGTGTCTCCATGTGGAGCTTATTTCTCCCTTCTGTAAATCCCAACCAATGGAACCACCCTTGCAGGACCTAAATTTCCCAAGACTAGGTTTCTAAGTGTGACTGAATGGACCGGGTCTATCAGCTCTCTCAGCCAACCCCTTGTGTGTCCCTGAACTCAGCAGGCCGGGTTACACAGCCCTGGTCTGCTGCTACCCTTATGTGCCCCTGTACCGCACTGGACTAGACTGGAGTATGCATCTGAGCAGGCTGGGTCAAAATAGCACTTTCAGCTGCCACCCTTAAATGCCACAGGTTCAGCACGCTGGTAACCCTTTAATGAGCAACCCTTACAAGGAATTGGGCATCACAGGGATCTTTGGCTAGGTAAAAGGAGTGTTGCTGCAGAGCAATACTGAGGAAGTCTGGCAACCAGCTTGATTAGGAAAGTTACTTTATTGCCAGCTACGTAAAACTTATAAATAATTATAAAATGAAAGAACAATGCCCAAAGAGTCACAATATTGATTGTTAGAGCACAAAGCTCTGGTAGTCCCCGAGTCGGTCCAAGTGGTCCCAAGACACACAAAGGCAGAGGAGGTCACAAATGCATATATGCTTTATTACCTTACAGAGATCTCGTGGAGCTAGCTCTCCGAGGGGTACAGTACAGCGGGTTTTATAGTATAGTCTACAGGAAAAGGGGTAAGGCGGGCACAGAGCCAATCATAATTCAGGGTCGGGGGCTGTATACCTTATATGTCTGGTCACCTCACCTGGTCAGGGAAGGGTTATTTCCTAATATGGTGCATCACCTCATCTGATGCTTCTGGGCCCATGTGACTAACCTGGAGATGGTGAGGACAGGTGAGATGTGACTACCCTGGGTCCCTGAAATGGTGTCTCAGGACCCAAAATGGAGTCTGCTGACTCATGCTAACCCCTTCAGATAACCATACAAAAGAGGAAAATGATCAAACAGTTACAATATTACCCAGTTTCAATTATAGTATTGGGGAAAGCTAGCCCAAGTGGATTACAAAAGATCAGGTTTAGAGAGTTATAGTTGGACTAGGGAAAAACAAAGAGAGAAGCAAAGGGGGAGAATGGCTCACCACTCAGTGCAGCTCAAAGGTATCCAGGAACCAGGCTGTTCAGCTGGAGACAGGCAGAACCTCCACCATGATCATCAAGGAGAAGGTGAAGTCCCAGTGGACCTGATGCAGCTTGTAGGTCCAGGCAACAGATCAGGCATCAAAACAGATTCAGAACAGATTCTCCCACTAACTAACCTGGGTAGGGATTTTTGTAGGGAAGAAACAATGGTTTAAGGTGGAACACTAGGTTGTTTTGGAGTAAATAATGACTTAAGGGAGTATATCAGAGGTGTTTTGTTTAGGTGGACAATAGGAGCTGATCATTCCTGGTGATGGGTGGCATTCCTTTGAGGGAGCTTACAATGCAGTCAGGCAGATTCAGTATGTTGGATATCAATTGAAGATCTATTGACTAGAATTGGTAGGATAACTGCTGGGCTGGGTGTGTGCAGGCATGAATTCATTTGTCCCAGGAACAGGGATCCCCCATCATGCAGTGCTTCTCTGCTTTGCCAGTCCCAGAATTCAGCGTGACTCCTGCCTTGGAGCTTGGTTCTCCATTCAGGATGCTAACTCTGGTTCCATCCTTGATGCAAATGAAGTTTCTGCTGTCCATTCAGTTGCTAATGGCTCACATCTTCCATGTCCACGACAGAGGAGTTGCCCTAATTCCAGCACCCTTGTTCAAAGAGGTTTTAGGTGTGTCTCCCACTGCCTTTCACTGTTTTTGGTTCAAGCAGAGGCTGAAGGTGATGGGGGGGGGTGAGTCTCAGTGGCTGGATGCTATGCCCTGATTCTCCAAGAACACAGAGCTACCAAGTAACACTTCCACTTCCTGTAAGCTTCCTTTTTATGCTTTAGCTCAGTGCAGAGGTCTCTGTTAAGCCACACTGGCGCCTTCCACATTTGCTGTTCTTTCTGCTCTTCGGAATGGTATCTTCCTGTGCCCTTAGCAGGGTTTCTTTCTCCCCACTCCCTAAGCTCCCTGCCCCCATTTCAGCCCTCACCCCCCTAGTTCCTCATCTTCATGCCACCCCCTTCAGCCCCTCAAGCCCTCCCCAGCTCACCGTCCTTCTCTCCCCTTCCTCTTCTCCCTCCTCCCCACACCCCTCCCTGCCTCCATGCTTTCCCCGCTGGCTGCCTGACCACCCCAAGCACCCCAAACCCCCCCAAGTCCTCCTACCTGGCTGAGGTGGCCAAAGAGCTGGGCAGGGGGAAGGAGGCTGTGGGGCTGGCTGGCCAGTTGGCCAGCAAAAAGGAGCCTGGGCCAGAGGCTGGGGGCCCAGCCCACAGCCCCTCCCTTCTGCCAGCCTAGGGAGAAAGCACCAGAACGCCCTGCTGTTTTTAGCCCCAGAATGCCGCATTCCAGGGCATCCTCCTATTGAGGGTGGCGGGTGGGGGGTGGAACACAGCATTCTGGGACATCCCCTATGGGGGGGGCAGAACTCTGACTGCCTAAAAATAGGGGGCCCTGGTATGGCGTGCTGAGCGTTCTCCCTTAGTTTAACCCCTAATTCCACACTGAAGAACTCAAAAGTCAGGAAAAGCCAGTGTTCAAATTGCCCACTTAACCTTAACTCTGACCCATGTATATGCACATTATGATAAGGGAGTCATTAATTACATGATCAATGCTCTTTTTCAAACAATATAATAATATATAACTGTATGATGTACAAGCCTCTTGAAATGCTTCCTTCAACCTCAGACACTTACAGTATTTCATTGTTGTGACTCTTTTCATAAATTTGGAATCTTTTTTACGATTCCTAGATAAACAATGTTACACTTGAGAAGCATCAGTGGCTTGAGAAAAAACATGTAAACCAGCAATGTCATTTTAGCAACTTCAACATCAGAGCCAAATTAAGGGACCCCAGCCTCCCACCACCATGGGCCCCTCTGCCTGGGACTTTGGTCCCCGCACCAGAGCAGCGGGGTGGGCAGTGCTGTGGGGGCCCAGAGCCTGAGGCCAGCATCTGTAGTGCTCCCGTCCCATTCCAGTTGGCTGTTCTACCCCCAGCCCAGAGTACACCAGTGTGCCCACTTGCCCCATCCCCAGGGGCAGACCAGCCAGCCCAGACCAGGGCAGGAGCACTGTGGATCCTGGCCTCTGGCCCCAGGCCCCCACCCACACACCCACCCCAGCACCAGCAGGTCTACCCTCAGAGTCCCTTCAGGCCCTGCCAACACTATCTCAGCTTGAACAGGGAGCGACGGCTGCCTGGATCAATGCAGGGGCCATAAGGGCTGCAGCCTGGGCCCCCCGCTTAGGCCAGGGCCCAGGGCTGAAGCCCCTATAGCTCCCCCCTTGATCCAGCCCTGCCCAACATTAGAAAACCAAGAAAACCTAAACTTAAAGCTCATGTGCAGAAGAACAGTAATACTGGGCTTGTGCCTTCTTCCCTACTTTATGGAGAAAGCCTGAAAAGTTGTTTGTTTTTCCTGTTTGTTTTCACATTCATAATTCAGGTCTTGTATATGCTGGTTCCCTGGAAGACTCTATAGATGACTGCAGAACAAACAATGGGGTCTGACTAACTGAAAGAGAAAGGCATTTGCATTTAGAGATAGTATTTTCAACTCACTGGGTTTTGTTTGCTGTTATTAACACCTATTTAATTCAAATGTGAAAGAAAATTTCTTTCTGTTAAAGATTTAACACTCCCACTTCCTCTACAGGAAAACTGCTTGATCCATGCCTCTGATGAGTTCTTCAGCAAAGCAGTAAGGAGAAGGCCGGTCATTCTTGATATTTCTAAAGGGAAAAGAAACAGTTTCTAAAATACATTTAAGAATAAAAAACTGTTTCTAAGAATAAAAAAGTATTTTTAAGAATAAAATTTAAAGTTCTTCCCATGTCAGAAAAATGCCAAAATATCCAACCACAAATCCTAATTTATTTTTAGCACATTCTTAAATTTAACCCCCCCAAACACACACAATTGCATTTGAATATAGTTAAATTCCCAGTTAAGTGTTTCTTAAGCAACCTTAGCGCTCACAACCTGGGACTGGTGCACCACTGGGTGCCCTGAAGTCTTCTGCCTGGGCTGACCCTCACAGAGCTTTGATAGTGTCAAGCAACAAATACCTCCAGTTGCTGTTATCATTCAGCCCAACAGTACCTGGAACCCACACCCACCTACATTGGTTGTATGGATGCTCAGAGCCACTCACAAAACTCAGAGAAAAAGGCACCAGTCAGGTCACTCCAACTCCTTTCATGGCACCCCCAAACTGCATCATCCTGCCCTGGTCAGAAGCCTAACCAGGAAAAGTTTACTACCCAGGCCACATGTCACAGGATGCCCCAGAGGTATGATCTGTGTAACTTTTCTGTTCATGTTTTTAATGTAATTGTGTGGTTTGATGCCAAATATGGCATGCAGTATTGTTATTATATCATGTTGCTTGCAGCTTTATACATGTTTTTACGTTAACCATGTTCCATGTATTCTACATGGCCAGGAGGGCAAAGATTGGCTGAAAAACCACGTGCAGCCAATCTTGTGGGTAAGAAAGATGAGAATAGGCCAGTGTTTCCCAACCAGCATGCCATGGCACACAGGTGTGCCATCAGTCCTGAGCAGGTATGCCACAAAACTTTTGGAAAAACTACTCAAAGAGCTCTGGATTGGCTCATTGGCTCATGAATATTCATGAGCTTGTTTGAAAACTGTATGGTCAGGTGCCTCAAATTAATTAAAGGTAGCAAGGTGTGCCATAGCAGAGAAAATGTTGGGCACCACTGGAATAGGCTACAGTAGTAAATTTTAGGTTAGAATGCGTCTTATATTTTTATTTGCTTTTAATGACTCCTGACTTCCTTATTAAATGATTATTTATGGATTTGCTATATGATCACTTAAAATCATGTTCTAATCAATAAACTAGTGTTTTATTTATCTCAAGCTGTGTGAACTTTAAACGGTGAGAATGAGCAAAACTGGGGCATTCTCATTTCTTTGATAAATGAGGGAACCGGTGTCTATGAGTCCACAGTGATTTGGGCAGGGCCCCGATCCCTTCAGGATGGAAGTTCCCAGTGTGGTTCTCACTGGGGGGACCATATCCTGAGCGGCTGGAGACTGCACAACCATTGCCTGGGACTAATTACAAGTATGAGATTCATGTGAGCCAACCCAGGAGTGGTTGTCCACCTAGCGAAGTGGGGTAACTTGTGGTCCAAGGAGCAGTGATCAGGAAGGCACAGTGGCAAACCAGACCAGATTCTGCTAGGGGAATGTCACAGTGCCCCACCCTCAGTTTGGGGAGGGCATACACCAGGTTTTGTTAACTGAGCTGAGATTTTCCAAACACTTCAGCTGAAACACAGTTTTAATTAAACTATAGAACAGGTTTAAGTACAGAAAGGAGGGTTTTAAATGAGTATAAGTATAAAAGCTCAGCAATAGGTACCGAAGAAAATAAAGATAAGTGCACAATCTAAATCAGCACCAAACTTCCACTCAAAGACAAATCACAAGCCATCAGGAACACTATCCAAGATGATGTCATGGCACACCTAGTGGCTGAACTTTGTGACTTTTTACTCATCCACAACCTTTACTTATACTTTCCAATCAGTGGCACTGCTATGGGTACCCGCATGGCCCGCAATATACCTACATTTTTATTGCTGACTTAGAACAATGCTTCCTCAGTTCTTGTCCCCCAAGTACAGCTTCTCTACTTATACTACATTGATGACATCTTCTTTATCTGAACCTGCAGGAAGGAGGCCCTTGAGAAATTGCACTAAGATTTCAACAATTTCTACCACCATCAACCTTATCCTAAACCAGTCCATACAGGAGATCTAGTTTCTGGACACTATAGTACAAATAAGTGATGGCCACATAAAAACCACGCTATACATGAAACCTACTTGTACAGATATGCTTGTAGGCAGTTGCAAATTTAGAGACACTCCCTTGCATGGGCCAGTGTTGTGTGAATTGGGAGACATGCCCTACAGGAGATGTAACATGGCTGCTCCCGGCTACACACCTGGATACCTGTCTGTATGATTAAAGTTCTGTTCTTCGCTACTTATTTCAAAATAAGTTAATTCAAATTCAGGGAAAGCCTGCTATCGAAACGGCTGTTATTTCGAAATAGATATTTTGAAATAAGGCCATTCGGACATGTTGTTTCGAAACAGTTGTTTCAAAACAATGCTGTTGTTTCAAAACAATGTGTCTGAATGCTGTTGTTTTGAAACAACCATTTTGAAACAACAGCTATTTTGATTTCCTGCTAGGTTTTACTGTTTCGGAATAACAGCCATTATTTCGAAACAACGGGACCCGTTGTTTCGAAATAACAGTATGTCGTGTGGACATAAGAATTTTTATTTCAAAACAACGGGTGTTGTTTCGAAATAAAACTATCATCTGAACACATCCTTAGAGTGGGAAACCTCAACTCCGCCCAATGTCCTAGGTACGGCTTGTAGCACCTGAATCAGAATGGATGTGAGCAGCACTTAAAGAAGAGTGGAGGATTACCTATGAGGAAATGTCCTACTTGGAGATGGGCTGCTCACATACATTCCATACCCTTCCTCCATGCCAGATATTTGGTGTTAGCAGAAAGAAGAGACTGAAGGGGCAGAGGGGATCAGAGTAGAAGCACTGCTGGCCCCGATAAAGACCCAGGGCTTGGCGCACCGCAACTCAGGGCTCAAGCCGCAGCTGCACCAGGAGCAGGCAACAGAGCTGTTAACAGGGGAGTTTGAGAGGGAGTTAGGACTGTAGAGGAGTTCTGTGGAGTTGGGAGTGCTGTGTGTGTTTGCTTTTCTGTTTTGTGTTTGTTTTCTGGTTTGGCTTTTTGTTTCTTTTTTCCTTGCTTTTCTTCTTTTCTTTTCTTTTTTTTTCTCAGTTTGCAGGGGTGGACTGGCAGTTGGGATCAGGTGACCTCAATTAAGGGTGAAGCCTTCCTATTGGAGGACCTATAAAGGCAACTGCTCAAGCAAGCTGCAGCAACACCAAGCGCAGACAACAGAACTGTTAACAGGGGGGTTTGAGAGAGAGTTTTTTGGGGAGTTTGGAGGAGGTAAGACAGACTTACAGCAGAGACGGAGGTAGCAGCAGAAATCACCCCAACAAGAGAAGAAACAATGAAGATGAGAGGATGTGGAAGCTGTGGGATGTACATTATCGTGTAGGGTATAACCCCAAAGAATTTTGTTTGTATGAAGTGCTGTCTCATAGAGCTGTTGGAGGAGAAAATCCAAGGGTTGGAGATGCAAGTGACAACTATGGTTCAGTTTAGAAGGGGGTTTGAACAGTTGATGGAGCAGAGGACTGGAGAGGCTGGAGACAAAAACTCAGACCTGCAGATGGAAACAGGAGTAACCACTTCCGAGGGGAGACTGCTAGTTGAGGAAAGTGAGCAGTGGAAACACGTGACTGTGAGAAGGCAGCACAGAAAAACAACAGCTAATGAAGGTGAACTAGAACTCAGGAACAGGTTTGCTGAATTAGCAAATGAAGGCGTTCAGCAGGTGAACATTGAAGGTGGGAGTGTGAGGAAGAAGAGGAGAGCAGTCCCATTCAAAGGGGAGTTGAGCCTCTGGTGATAAATAAGAGCCCAGGGAGCATTCAGGAGCAGATGCAGAGGATTGTGAACAGCAGCTGTAGACATCATGACTCCCAGACTGAGAGAACTGGGGATGGACTGGAGAAGCACACTGTTTCCAGGAGAAGGCAAGTGTATGTGACTGGGGATTCGCTGCTGAGGAGGACAGACAGGCCTATAACTAGAAGTGACCCTGAGAACAGGAGGGTGTGCTGCTCGCCTGGAGCTAAGATACATGGTGTGGATCTGAGGCTGAAGAGGATCCCCATGGGAGCAGGAGAGAATCCTCTGATTGTCCTTCATGTGGGTACAAATGCTATAGCTAGATTCTCATTGGAACGTATCAAAGGAGACTATGCCAGGCTGGGGAGGACTCTCAAGGAGCTGGAGGCTCAGGTGATCTTTAGTGGGATTCTGCCTGTCCCTAGAGGAGGATAACACAGCTGTGAGAAGATTCTGGCAGTTAACAGATGGCTCAGGCAGTGGTGTTACAAGGAGGGCTTTGGGATGTATGGGCACTGGGGGGCATTCATGGACAGAAGATAGTTTGCTTGGGCTGGACTTCACCTGAGTAGGGAGGGAAACAGACTTCTGGGATGCAGGCTAGCTCAACTGATTAAGAGACCTTTAAACTAAGGAGTGTGGGGAGATGGTTGGGAGATGCTCAGACAATCTCTACGCCTGATACTAGCATTGAGAGGCAGGAAACTGAATTCAGAAAAGGCAAAGACGTGGGAGACAGTTTAGATGCTAGAAAGGAGGGAAGCACAAATACTGGTCTGATAGGCGATGTTTGCAACAGTAAAATAAAAGCCATGTCAGGTACAGGATGTGAGTAAAGCTGAGCAGCAAAAGCTAAAATGTTTCTATACCAATGCGAGAAGCTTAGGTAATAAAATGGAGGAAATGGAACTACTGGTAGAGGATTGAAACCGGATATTATAGGGATAACAGAAACATGGTGGAACAGTAGTCACGACTGGTGTACAGGCATTGAAGGCTATGTGCTCTTTAGGAAAGACAGATGTAATGGCAAAGGTGGTGGTGTGGCATTGTATATAAATAATGCAATAGAATGCAAAGAAATTCAGAGAGATGAAATTAGCAGGACAGAGTCTATCTGGCTCACAATCACATTGGAGAAGAAAGCTACTAGAGTTTCTCCTGGATTAGTGCTTGGAGTATGTTACAGACTGCCAGGATCTGATCTGGACATGGATAGAGAACTCTTTAAGGCCTTTAAGGAAGTAAACACTACTGGGAACTGTGTGATTATGGGAGATTTTAACTTCTCAGATATAGACTGGAGGATATGCGCTAGCAGCAATAAATGGGCCCAGATTTTCTTGGAGGTGATAACAGATGAATTTCTCTATCAAGCGGTTTCCAAACCAAGGAGAGGAGACGCAATCTTAGATTTGGTGTTAGTCAATAGTGAGGACCTCATAGAGGAATTAGTTGTAGGGGACAACCTAGGTTCTAGTGATCATGAGCTAATCCAATTTAAACTGAATGGAAGGGTAAACAAAAATAAATCTGTGACCAGAGTCTTTGACTTCAAAAGGGCTAACTTCAAAAAATTAAGGGAATTAGCTAAGGAAGTAGACTGGACCAAAGAATTCATGGATATGAACACTGAGGATGCTTGGAACTGCTTCAAGGCAAAGCTGCAGGAACTACCTGAAGCCTGCATTTCAAAGAAGAGGAAAAAAAAATTTCAGGCATGGGTTCTAAACCAAGCTGGATGAATGTACATCTTAAACAGGTGATTAGGAGGAAACACAAGGTCTACAAGGAGTGGAAGTTGGGAGGGATAGAAAAGGAGGACTACCTTTTAGAGGTCAGAGCATGTCGGGATCAAGTGAGGAAGGCCAAAAGCCAAGCAGAGTTAGACCTTGCAAAGGGAATCAAACCAATAGTGAAGGTTCTTCAGCCATATAAATAAAAGAAAACACAGAAGGAGGAGGTTGGACCACTACACA
This sequence comes from Podocnemis expansa, assembly GCA_007922195.1. Lineage (NCBI taxonomy): Eukaryota > Metazoa > Chordata > Testudines > Podocnemididae > Podocnemis > Podocnemis expansa. Next base: position 2,724,109 of record ML682084.1, read on the forward strand.
CTGAGGATGGGGTAGAGATCAAGGATTATCTAGGCATGGCTGAATATCTAAATAAGTACTTTGCCTCTGTCTTTAATGAAGGTGATGGTTATTGGGGACAGAGGTAGGGCAGCTAATGGAAATGAGAATGTAGAAGTGGAAATTACCATATCTGAGGTGGAAGCCAAGCTTCAGCTGCTTAATGGAACTAAATCAGGGGGTCCCGATAATCTTCTTCTGTGAATATTAAAGGAACTTGCACATGAAATTGCCAGTCCTTCAGCAAGGATTTTTAAAGTATCAGTGAACACAGGGGTTGTACCTTATGACTGGACAATTGCTAACATGGTCCCTATTTTCAAGAAAGAGAGTAAAAGTGATCCAGGTAACTACAGGCCTGTTAGTTTGACCTCAGCAGTATGCAAGGTCTTGGAGAAAATTTTGAAGAAGAAAGTACTTAAGGATATTGAGGAAAATGGTAACTGTGATAAAATACAACACAGCTTTACAAAAGGTAGATCATGCCTGATCAACCTGATCGCCTTTTTTGAGAAGATAACAGATTTTTTGGATAAAGAGAATGTGGTGGACCTAATTTACTTAGATTTCAGCAAGGCATTTGATACAGTTCCACACAAGGAATTATTAGTTAAATTGTGGAAGATGGGGATTAATATGAAAATAGAAAGGTGGATAAAGAACTGGTTACAGGGGAGACTACAGAGCATCACAGTGAAAGGTGAACTGTCTAGCTGGAAGGAGGTTACTAGTGGAGTTCCCCAAGGCTCAGTCCTGGGACCCGTCTTATTCCACCTTTTTGTTACTGACCTTGGCACAAAAAGTGGGATTGTGCTAATTAAGTTTGCAGACGACACCAAGCTTGGAGGTATGGCCAATACAGAAGAGGATTGGGATAGCATACAGAATGATTTGGATAACCTTGTAAAGTGGAGCATTAGAAATAGGATGAAATTCAACAATGGGAAGTGTAAGGTCATGCACTTAGGGACAAATAACAGGAATTTTTCTTATAAGTTGGGAATGCATCAGCTGGAAGTGACGGGGGGAGGAGAAGGACCTGGGCGTACTGGTTGATCACAGAATGACAATGAGTAGCCAATGTGATGTGACAGTGAAAAAAGCTAATGCGGTCTTAGGGTGCCTCAGAAGGGGTATTTCCAGTAGAGATAGGGAGGTGTTAGTACCATTATAAAAGGCGCTGGTGCGACCTCACTTGGAGTATTGTGTACAGTTCTGGTCACCCATGTTTAAGAAAGATGAAGTCAAAATGGAACAGGTGCAAAGAAGGGCTACAAGGATGATTCGTGGAGTGGAAAATCTTTCCTATGAGAGATGACTTAAAGAGCTTGGTTTGTGTAGTCTTCTCAAAAGAAGGCTGAGAGGAGATATGATTGCTCTTTATAAATACATTAGAGGGATAAATACAAGGGAGAGAAAGGAATTATTTGAATACAGTGCCAATGCGGACACAAGAACAAATGGATACAAACTGTCCTTCAGAAAATTTAGGCTTGAAATTAGATGCAGATTCCTAACCATCAGAGAAGTAAAGTTCTGGAATAGTCTACCAAGGGAAGTGGTGGGGGCAAAAACCTTAGGTGCCTTCAGAACAGAGCTTGATAAGTTTATGGAGGGAATGATATGATGGACAGTGTAGCTTGGCATTGTCTGTCTTTTACTACTGGTGATGGGTATGATAGAGACCTGGGAAGGGGCATTTGATCGAGTGGGTTCTGAGTTATTACAGAGAAGTTCTTCTTGACTGGCTGTTGTGGACTTGCCCTCATGCTCAGGGTTTAACTGATCGCCATATTTGGGGTCAGGAAGGAATTTTCCCCCAGGGCAGATTGGCTTGGGCGCTGGGATTTTTTTGCCTTCCTCTCTAGCATTGGGCATGGCTCCCTTGCTGGTTGATTCTCTGTATTATAGTCTTTAAATCATGATTTGAGGACTTTAATAGCTCAGTTATGGGTTTGAGGTTCATTGTAGGAGGGGGTCGGTGAGGTTTTGTGGCCTGCACTGTGCAGGAGGTCAGACTAGATGATCATATTGGTCTCTTCTGACCTTAAAGTCTATGAGCCTCGTAAGTGCACCGCCACAGCAGACAGCCCAGCAGTGGACCTGGGGATCGGGTGTTCGGATGTGGGGCTTGAGCCCCGTAAGCCCAGCACCAGCGATGCCCTTGGGTCAGGGCCACCTATATACCATTGCAGGTGCGCAGGACAGAGGGGTGTTGGCCTCTGACCCCACAGGGTGTAAGTCTCGAAAGGTCCCTCCAAGAAGGATCAGGCAATATAGACAAGACTGAAGAGGTTTATTTACAGTACCAGTACTGGGAACACTGAACTAAACAGGATCAGCTTCAAAATGGAAGTAGCATGGCAATTGCTTATATACACAGGCAGCTTGTTTAAACTAATTTTCCTAACACTTTGTGAAAAACAACTCCATATGTCCACCCAGGAGGGGGGTTCCAGCAAGTCCTGTGTCTTCTGTCTGTCCTTGACTGTCAGTCTTAGAGGTTGCAAAACCTCATTTAGGTGTTTGATGTACTCTCGTGCAATATCAGAGACCAGGGGGAGGGAAGCTGGGATTACACACCCTTCCCCTAAGGACATGGTCAAGCCAGTGATGAGCTCAAAGGGTGAGACTCCTGTAGTGGTGGTAGGAGTTGCTCTCATGGAAAGGAGGGCCGCAAGTAGTTGACCTACCCAATTGGTTCTCTGGGATAGTAAAGCTTTTGTAATTTTCTTTTTCAGTGTTTGGTTGGCCCGGTCAACTAATCCAGAGCTTTCAGGGTGATACAGGCAATGGAATTTCTGTCTGATGCCTAGTGCAGAGCATCAGGGAGGGGTGCAGAGTCAGGCAAATGTCGAGCAAGGGGCTCCCATCCTCTCCTGGCTTTGTTATGCCGTGGCTGCGCAGGCCTGCAGAAAAGCCTACTGATTTGGACTGTCATTGGCAACAAATATGATTTAAGTTTTCCCATACAGTTCCCCTTCTTAAAAAGTCATGGAGCCTTTTTTTAACTGCTGTCACATTTATTCTGGATGCATCTGAGCTGTGATCCAACGGAAGCTCAAGGCTCTCACCTGAGACTGGGCAAATGATCTTCTTGTTGGCATCCCATACTCAGCACATCAGACCAGCAACTGACAAGCAGTCATCTCCCCTAACTCCCATTTAAGAGATGGGTGACAAATATGTATGTATATATTTCTTCTAGGACAGAACAAGGGGGGCAGAAGCCACTGACTTCTAAGTTGGGAAACTTGCAATAGCCAAATTTTTGCATCAGATCTAGCATGCTGCTAGCTGGTAAAGAGGATCACTATTACTTGAAACCCCAAAATACTGCCATGGGGTGCAAGGCCAAATTTAATATTTTTATGCCAGAGGGGAGCAATGGAACATCAAAATTACTGCCATGGAGTGCAAGGCCAAATTTAATATTTTTATGCCAGAAGGGAGCAATCTCAGCAATGATTTTTACCACTGGTGTTTAAATCCTTGGGCAATTTTTGCAAATACCCACTTTGGGATCATGAAGCATAACCACAACTCTGAAGCCCTCCTGTTTGGCAGTGTAACTGGTTTTGCAATTAGATGTACAAGCAGCATCTGTAAAACAGTGAAATTCAATTTAAATGGTATAGGCTTCACAGCAGAATAAAAAGCATACATCACTTTTAAACTGCTTATATCGAAGTTCAGGCACTTGACATTCAAAATTGCATTTTCTAATCATTACAAAACTACAAAAAGTAAAGGTTTTTGTAAGGATTATAATCTACTTTATGTATGTATTTATCAAGAAGACAAAACGAAGACCATGATTTTTTTCCTTTGGCTCTTTGCTTATAGGTGCTTTAAGATCTTTCAGCATTTACAGGGTTGTTAATTTGAAACACAAAATTGAACAACCTTTCCCCTCCCTGTGCGGGAAGTGTAGAGTTTTAGGGGAAATTATAATCCAATAATGAGAGGCAGCATATTCAGAGCTGTGTAAGGAGTCTTTATGGAAAGAGAACTGAGGGAGAGAGGACCCAACAGACAGGTTGCCCTAGCACCTAAACGACCCTCCCATTTATCACTATGGCAACCCCAATGACCCTAGGTAGTCCAAAACACCACATATTCCTCCCCATCTAATGAAAAAGCCCCCCCCC
>ML682084.1:2728377-2808598 GCA_007922195.1 Podocnemis expansa
ATAAAGCCCCCCCCCAAGAATAAGAACTAAACTAGGAGATGAGGATAGACTGCCCCATCTCCGGCAAACCCCCGGGGAATTATTCTGCCCCATGAAGAGGGGGTCACCACTAGCCAAAGATCCAGCCGATTAGGAGGCCTTCTGTTGCGAGGTGGATTACGGCGAACTTCCAGTGTGCCCACCCCACAAGGTGGTATTGGTGGTGGTGGGATCACAGGTACTGGGGAAGTCGCCAGAACCGGAGAGGATGTTGTGTCCGGTTGTTCCAGGGAGGCTGAAGGCATTGAAGGGGTGGCTGGAGCAGGAGAGACAGAAACTGTAATTTCATGCTCTGATGTTGTATCATCAGTAAGGGTCAAGTCAGATATGTCTCCTGGAGATGCATCTTCTGGATGGATATGACGAAGAAGCAACTGATCTACATGCCATTGCCAAACTAGGCCACTCGCTGTCTGGACAGAGTAGGAAACAGGTCCTGTCTGGGCAATGACCATTGCTGGGACCCATTTAGCTCCTGGAGCATAGTTTCATGCAAGAACTGGCTGTCCAATACTGAAGGTGCGGCCCTTTGTTCTTGGTGAATGTCTGCTGACCTGGTCCTGCTGTTGGCATTGAACCACTTGCCGTGTGTCTTGTGGTTTCAACAAATCAAAGCAAGAGCTTAACTGCTGTCCCATCATAAGAAAAGCTGGAGGTACCTTAGTTGTAGCCTGTGGAGTGTTTCTGTAGGACAACAAGAAATTGTCCAGACGCTTCTGAAGAGGTGAACGTCCCTTCGCAGATTTCAGAGCTTGTTTCATAGTCTGTACAAACCTTTCAGCGAGTCCATTGGTGGAAGGATGATACGGTGCTGACCTGATGTGATGTATTCCATTCGCCTTCATAAAAGTTTCAAAATCCTGAGAAACGAATTGTGGTCCATTGTCACTCACCAGCTGTTCTGGAAGACCTTAACAACTAAAAAAGCCACGCAGGGTCTGAATAGTGGTTTCTGTAGTAGTGGACTGCATTACCGAGACTTCTGGCCATTTTGAATGGGCATCCACAGCAATTAAAAACATACATCCTTCAAATGGGCCAGCAAAATCAACATGGATACTTTGCCATGGCCTTTCAGGCCAATCCCACAGGTGAAGAGGTGCCAACTGAGGTGTGTTCTGGACGCTCTGGCATGAGGTGCAAGCTCTAGACGTTTCTTCAATGGCCCTGTCCAAGCCCAGCGACCAGAAATAGCTCCGTGCAATTTCTTTCATGCGCACTATGCCACAGTGACTTGAATGGAGCTGTTCCAACAAACGTGGTCTTAATGAAGGTGGGATAATGACACGCATACCCCAAAACAAACACCAGATTGGGTCGATAACTCTGTCCTCCTAGACACATAGGGGTGGAGGTCAGGAGAGACCTAAGAGTCAGGTAAGAACGTTCCATGCATCACAAAATCCATAACTTGTGAGAGTACTGGGTCGACCCGTGTCGCTTTCTTCACTTGAGTAGCCATGACAGGTGTGTTTTCCACCTGTTCAAAATAAAAGATTCCTTCCTGAACCTGATCTTGACGGTGTGCCGGTAAGGGTAACCTTGAAAGACCATCAGCATTGCAATGCAAAGAGGACTGCCTATACTTGATTTCATACGTGTATCCAGAAAGTATCAATGCCCATCGTTGCATCCGACTAGAAGCCAAATGTGGGATGCCTGTGTGTGGCCCCAAAATTGATGTCAGGGGTCAATGGTCAGTGAGAAGTGTGAACTTCTTTCACCACAGGTACTGGTGAAATTTCCGAACGCCAAAAACAATGCCCAGTGCTTCGCGTTCAATTTGGGCATAGTTAGTTTCTGCCTTGGTCAAGGAGTGTGAAGCAAAAGCAATAGGCCTCTCTTCACCAGAAGGCATAATATGTGACAATACAGCCCTAACTCCATAAGGGGAGGCATCACAAGCCAACTGTAGGGGCAAAGATGGGTCAAAATGTGTCAGAACCCTAGAGTTTACCAGTGAGCGTTTAGCTTCATTAAATGCAACATCACAGGCTTCAGTCCAGTTCCAGGCCCTTTTTGGCCCAAGAAGCTCATGTAGGGGTTTCAGGAGCATTGCTAATTGTGGAATAAATTTGCCATAATAGTTTAATAAGCCTAAAAAAGAGCGAAGTTGGCTTACATTCTGAGGTAGCGGAGCATCCACAATAGTCTTAACCTTGGCCGGAGACTTATGGAGACCATCAGCATCAATTATATGTCCTAAATATTCAACTGAGGGCTGGAAAAACTTACATTTGGCTCTGTAAATACATAGACCATACTCTTCCAGTCTTTGCAGAGTAGTTTCCAAGTTCGTAAGGTGTTCCTCCTCATTTTTGCCCGTGACCAGGATGTCATCCAGATAGCACTGTACTCCTGATAAACCACTCAACATCTGATCCATTGCCCTTTGGAACAAAGCTGGGGCTGAAGTAATGCCGAAAGGTAAACGACAGTATCTGTACAACCCCTTATGTGTTACGATTGTCAACAATTCTTGAGATTCTTCTTCAACATACATCTATAAGTATACTTGACTCAAATCAATCTTGCTAAATTTTTGTCCTCCAGCCAAACCTGCAAAGATGTCCTCAATGTGGGGAAGAGGATATCGTTCTGCACATAACACTGGGTTGGCAGTGACCTTGAAATCTCCACAAATCCGAGTGGAGCTGTCCTTCACTATTTGGACAATGGGTGTCGCCCACTGCCTGTGAGTAACTGGCACTACGACTCCCTCCTTGACTAACCGCTCCAAGTTTTCGTCTACCTTGGGTCTGATGGCAAATGGCACCATCCTGGCTTTCAAACATTTTGGTTGGCAATCAGGCTTTATATGTAATTTCACAGTGATTCCCTTCATGTTGCCTAAGTCTTCACTGAAAACAGCAGTGTGTTTCATTAGTACCGCTGCTAGATTCATTTCTTCTTTAGTCAATTGATGCACTTGTGACCAATTGAGTTGGATTTTCCTGATCCAAGATCTTCCCATTAGGGCTGGGTAATTACCCATCACCACAAACAGTGGTAGCTTTGTGGTCTGTCCATGAAGTTCTACTTTCACATCAATAGTACCCAACAAGGGAACAGCCTCTCCAGTATATGTCTTCAAAAAGACTACTGTCGGCTTAAGTGGCAGATGTCTAAAGTCCTTCTCATACACAATGTTAGAAACTAATGAAACTGCTGCACCAGTGTCCAGTTCCATGCATATAGGTTTGCCTTCCAACACAGGTGTCACCCAGAATTTATGTGGGCCAGCTGTTATAGACAAAACATGGAGGGAATCTTCATCTTCCAATTGGGTGTCACTATGATCACCTGTATTCTGCTCTACTGTAAGCAGAATTTCCCTCTTAGTCCGCCAAACCAACAGCCCATTTTTCTCAGGTCTGCCTCTTCTGTTTGGCTCACCCTTCCTTTGTTTGCAGGCACGTTCAATGTGCCCTCTCTTACCACGTTGTTGACACAGTAGTTCCTTAAACCGGTACTTTCATGCGAGGTGGTCCTGCTTCCCACACCGGTAACATTCCTGTCTCCCTGGTGCCCTGTGGGCAGGATATAGGGATACTTTATGTACATTGACCCTGATCTTTTGCATGTCTTGGGTGATGTGTTCCATGGAGACTGCAATTTCCACAGCCTTCTGCAAGGTGAGTTCACCTTTAGTCAATAGGTGTTCCTGTGTTGATTCCTTGTGCAGGCCACACACCAGCCTGACACGCAGCATTTCCTCTAATGGGTTCTTGAAGTCAGTGTGCTGCCAGTGTCCGCAGAGCTGCTACAAACTGTACAACTGATTCACCTTCACCTTGGTTTCTTTGGTAGAACCTATATCTCTCTGCGATTACTAGTGGCTTCGGGGAAAAATGTGCTCCCAGAACTTTCACTAGGTCCCTGTAAAGTTTCTGCTCTGGTTTCTCCAGATAAAGCAAATCACATAGCAAATTATAAGTCTTAACTCCAATGACCGTTAGAAAAACTGGTACCTTCTTCTCATTAGTTACGTCGTTTGCTATTACAAAATTTTGAAATCGGGCTGTGTATGTCTGCCATGAATCTGCTGAATTGTCAAATGCTTCAAGGGTTGTAGTAAAGCCATGATGCCCTCTTGTGGTTATTGTTTGTCTCTTCACTTAACAGCAGGCAGATCAGCTTTCAGAATAGCCAGCTAGCCCTTAGGCAAACAGATCAGCTTTCACAGCTACAACCCAACCCCCATGCAAGCAGTAAAATAAAGTTTTGCTTTTTACATTGCATTCTGGTTTTCTAAAGTTGCCAGGATCGTTAAGGATAGCCAACTCCATCACAAATCCCATCCTCTGTCACCAGATGTAGAGTTTTAGGGGATATTCAGAGCTGTGTAAGGAGTCTTTATTGAAAGAGAACTGAGGGAGAGAGAACCCGACAGGTTGCCCTAGCACCTTAATGACCGTCCCATTTATCACTATGGCCACCCCAATGACCCTAGGTAATCCAAAACACCACAGGAGGCATCACTAAAAACATTAAAGCTAACTCGATTAAACTTCTACTCAGGCCTAGTTAGGCCTGGGTCTCTTTTGTTCCTTTTATTTTCCCCTGGGAGGTGACTGAGCTTTTAACTGTGCTTTGAGCACCCCACCCACATGGAAGTTTGCATACTCATCACATCAGCCCTCACTGGTTTGTTTAGGGCTTGCTGAAGTTTCCAGAGGCTCCCAGGGTGGTGTTACAGGAAGCATTTTCTATAGGAAACAGTTAGCAAAGTTAAACAGCACTTTTACTTCCATTAAAACACTTATTTCCAAAATTATGTTTTTTCTGTAAACACAATACAACACACTATGATGTTAGTAACAAGACAAACAACAACAACAAAAAAACCCAGTTTCTGTTGCAATAGCAGATCCATGGATTTTTTTTATTTAGGTGTTTTGCTGGCACCAGTTTCTCTTGAAGTTCTGAAAAGCAAAAAACATTTTTCTACCCCGAAGGGGTGGCAGATTCTTGCTTAGATTACCACTTTCTTTTATACCTTTTGGTTCAGATTTTTAAAACCTTACAGATTTAAACATATATATTTGCACATACATTTTCTTTCCTTTGCACTGATTTAGGCTTTTTTTTATATTTTTACACAAATAATATTCCCTTCAGAGTCAAATTTCACAGCAGCTCAAGCACCATTCCAATGGTTGTCTACAGAGATTTTGGCCCAGGTTATATCAGGGCATTTAGCTTTAGTAAGGAAACGGAGGTCTCTGGGATGCAAGGTGTAGGTGGTAATCATCTGGGTAATTTTTTCCAAAATACAAGATTTGGGTCATTGGGCTTGCTCCTTGCCCACTCCACCGTGTAGTAACTTGGAGGGGCACCAAGAGAGCACTGGCACTAAACTTTGGATTGTAAGGGGGGACGCCCACTTTGGTCTCTTTTAGTTTTTGTCAGCTTCCAATCTTGAATTTGTTTAACCAGATGTTTCCAGTTGATTTCCTTTTGATTACAGTCATTATTATCTGAGCCAGAATTGGTAAAATCATCCAGCTGCTAAATGATCACAACGATATGATGTGCAGAGGCGTTGTATTCTTTTATTTTGAGTTTTAAGGCATTGTTCTCTGCTTGGAGCTCACTTATTTTATAGTTTAGATCCGTTCTTTGGTTTATCTCCAATGTGAAAACCTTTTGGAGTATTTCTAATTCCTGGATCCATTTCTCATATTCACAATACAATATCACAATTCCTTTTTCCAACTTTCCTTTTGTCTGACCAGACCACCACAACAAACTGTCCTTCACACTTCCAACTTTCACTCCATCCATCCTCTAGCATGAGCTTTTGGACCTTCCTATGATTTTTCCTTTATAAACTCAATAATTTTCCCTCCAGTAAAGGGCATTATTGAGCCATACCCAGTAGTGCACCCTCCCGTTGAGGACACTACTGGGGTACCCTGGGGAACACAATGCGACATTGTCACCCAGCTTCCCTGCAACACACCCTCTCTGTGTTCAAGGGAGGCCAAGTATACCCTCTCTGTGCTTGCCAAAGCTGCAGTCTCTGCTTCCTGTGAGTCCTGGTCAGGGACTTCCACCAGTTAAGCTCACCCTCTATGTGCTTACCAAAATACACACAATGCTAGCTTAAACCCTTCAGTCCTCCTGTCCGTATGCCTTACGTGAGATTTGTTTTAAGAAGATGGGGTACCAAGGGTGTATCCCAGGGAGTCCCAGATCAAGGTGCGTGCTAGAGGTGGTAAATATAAACGGCTATGTCTACACTTACATGTGAATTCAAATTGATTGTCATCAATTTGAATTCAAATAAGTGCATGGACATGCCCGCTTTCCTCAATTCAAACTGAGGCACTCCTCAGTTCGAATTGAGGAAAGCAGAGTTCGAATTGGTCAAACCTGCTTTTCCATCAAAGTCAGGATCAATTCAAAGTGAAGAGTTCAAATTGACATAGTGTGGCCATGTCAATTCGAATTCACTGCTGGTTTAAATTAGCCACAGCTTGATCTTTCCCTATACAATAGTGCCCCCTACTGAATTCGAACTAGCAAGTCCTGTTCATGGACACGCCAATTCGAATTGGATTTTCTAGTGTGGCCATGTCAATATGAATTGACTGAATTTGAATTGGTCAATTCGAATTCAGTAATTCGAATTGAAATGCTCAGTGTAGACATAGCCAAAGATACTCACCTCTATCCTTGATTCTAAGGACTCTCTTGGTTCCAGTGGTACCCTGCTCGCTGCGCCAAATTTTAAGTCTTGAAAGGTCCCTCCAAGAAGGATCAGGCAATACAGACAACACTGAAAAGGTTTATTTACAGTACCAGTACTGGGAACACAGAACAAAACAGTATCAGCTTCAAAATGGAAGTAGCATGGCAATTGCTTATATACACAGGCAGCTTGTTTACTGGTTTAAACTAGTTTTCCTAACACTTTGGGAAAAACAATTCCATATGTGGGAAAAGGGTCAGGGTGGTGGTGAGGGGTGGTCTTAACAGGTTAGGAAATACTAGCTTCCATATAAAGCAAGGGAGGGAAGGGGGTTTGATGGGTGTATGTGACCTGAGGCATGCATGAAATGGAGTGCATGTCACAGCAGACAGCCTGCATGCTGCCTACCCAGACACCCACTGTGCTCATGAGGCCTGGCTTGCTTGCTTATCCTAACAAGGAATAGGCTAGTGCATAAAAGCTTCCAGGCACCTGTGCACTGAGGCATATAGACACCTGAATCAGAATGAATGAGCAGTGCTCGATGACACAGCAGCAATTTCTGTTGTATTTATCTGCCATCAGAGGGCAGAACAAAGATGAAAACCAAAAATCATCTATATTTTTGCATGTTGTTGGGGAGGAGGCACTGGATTTACATAATAACTTTGAATTTCAAGATGGTGAAAACACGAATTTAAACATTGTACTAACTAGGTTTGAGGAATATTGCTTGCCAAAAATTAATGTGACTTTTGAGAGGCATAGATATTTTTACTTGCATGCAAAAACCGGATAACACCATAGAGCAATATGTCACAGAATTAAGGAAACTCAATAAAAGCTGTAGCTTTGGTGGCTTGGCAGAGTCTTTGAAGAAAGACAGACTCATATGTGGCATTACAGACAATGCGTTAAGAGAAAAACTGCTCAGAGTGGGGGAGATCTCTTTGAATTAAGCCCTTTAAATATGATATCACTGAAATGGTAAAAGCACAAGTAAAAGAGCTGAATTCACCAGAAAGGATAGTTCATGCACTCAGACAAATAGCATATAACCAGAGTGACTCAAATCACAAGGTGGCACCACCCCCTGCTATCAGGAAGACTGAGTCAAGACGGTCTTGTGGCAAGGGTGGATCACAGCGTGGTCCCAAACAGTGTTTTGCCTACAGGAAACTCTGTCCTAATGGTGGGAAACTTAATCATTTTGCAAACTGCTGCAGGTCCCAAAGGCAGAAAACTCAAGTGCATTTAATTACCGACAAGGGCTATGTCCATACTGGGGGGTGGCCTGGAAGTCGACCGTGTTAAGTCGACTTCAGGGTATGTCTGTGTAGACAAGGACCAAACATACCCAGGGTGCTCCTCCTCCTACTCCATTCCCTAGTCCAGATTGGGTACACTGAGTCCAATGGGCTCCAGGGGCTGATCTAGACTGCAGCTGATCTGGCTCCTACCCTGCTAGCCTCCCCGCACCAGCCAGGGGCAATGCCGGCTCCCTGCACCCCTGGTCACTTGCAAGCAGCCAGGGCAAATGCAGGCTTCCCCGCTCCCCTGGGGGAGATGCCGGCTCCCATGAACCCTGGGTAAGATGCTGGCTCCCCCAGGCCCTGGCCACCTGCAAGTGGCCAGGAGCAGCGCTCAGTTCTTTGCCAGATGGCGGGAGCCAGATTGGGCCCCCAGTGGGAGCCCATCATGCGGGGGGCAGGGAAGCGGGCGGGCCCTGCCGTGCAAAGTCGACTTAAATTCTTAAGTCGACTTCCAGGGCAGGAGTTATTAAGTCAACTTAAGCAATTGCTTAAGTCGACTTAATAATTTCTAAATATAGACTGGTCTTAATTTAGGTCAATTTAAAGGGCTTTAAGTCGACCTAAGCCCATAATGTAGACATAGCCAATGAGACTGAGGAGTGTTTTTTAGATGTACTGGAATCAACCAAATCTAATGAGAAGGACTGGATAATGGAACAGTCATTCCACTGAAACTGGATACAGGAGGTCAGGTTAATATTCTGTCTACACAAGATTATGAGAGACTGAGAATAAGACCTAAACTGGGACCAAAAAACATAAAAGTAACTGGGTATCTGAAACACATATACCAGTTCTAGGACAGTGCTTCGCTAGTGTTAACCATAAGAACACCAGGTACAGGCTGCCTTTCATTGTAGTGTCAGAGGAGGTGACACCAATTTTAGGCCTGGCTGCATGTGAGAAACTCAATCTGATAAAAAAGATGCTTCCACTACAAGATAGTGTTGCATCTGGCTATGAGGCACTCTTTCAAGAATATCAGGTCCTATTTCAGGGTTTGGGTTGCTTGCAAAGTGAACATACAATCTGCATAAACAAGCAGGTCCCTCCAGTTTTTCATCCATGTGGAAAGTTGCCATTTGCACTCCGTGATAAACTCCAGGCTGAGCTTGGAAGGATGGAAGCAATGCACATAATAAAAAAAAGTAGAGGAGCCAACGGAATGGGTGAGCTCCCTAGTCATAGTGGAATAAAGTAATGGCTAGCTACGCATGTGCTTAGATCCCAGAGACCTCAACAGAGCTATACAATGAGCACATTTCAAACTACCAGCTAGAGAAGAGATTATGGCTCAGTTTGCAAATACTCAATATTTCCATAAATAGGATGCATCCTCAGGATTTTGGCAGCTAAAATTAACAGAGGAAAGCTCAAAATTATGCATATTTAATACTCAATTCAGAAGATATAGATTGTTATGCTTACCCATCAGTATAGCTTCAGCACCAGAGGTGTATCACAAAACTATACACATGATCTACAAACATATTAGCAGTTTGGACACCTCCATGGACGGCATTATCATCTGGGGCCCTACAAATGAGGACTATGGTCATCAGCTTTGTTAAGTGCTGGATGCAACTAGAGCTGCAAACATCAAACTATATAAGGACAAATGTGTGTTAGGAGTGAGAGAACTGACTTTTATAGGGGACATTATTTCCCACAAAAGTGTAAAACCTGATAAGAGGAAGATTTCAGCCGTTGAAATGATGCCACATCCCCAGTCAAAGAAAGAGGTCCAATGGTTCCTGGGAATGGTTAACTATCTTGGAAAATTCATAGCCAATCTTTCTGCCAAGGCAGCACCACTGAGACAACTCCTAGAGGACAAAAATGAATAGTGCTGGGATGCTGCACAGGAAGAATCATGGGAAGGTTTAAAACAACACTTGATACAGGAACAGTATTGAAATTTTGTGCTCCACAGAGGCCTTATGAGAAGGTAGGTATGGATTTATTTACCTAACATTCAAAGGATTACTTAATAGTCACTGATCACTGCTCTCTACGGCTATGTTCACACACAGGGGGTTATTTCGATACAAGTTGTTTCGATACAAGTTGTATCAAAATAACACCTTATTTCAAAATAAGTTAATTCGAATTAACAAATTGTTAATTCGAATTAAGGAAAAAAGCAGGACTTGAAATAGAATGTTCAGACAACGGTTATTTCAAAACGAGTCACCGTTGTTTCGAAACAACATGTTCAGACGGCATTGTTTCGAAACAATCATTTCAAAACAACGTTGTCTCATCCCCAAATGGGGTTTAAGTTGTTTCGAAACAACGGTGCATCATGTGAGCACGGCGTTTCTTATTTTGAAACAAACTCTGTTGTTTCGAAATAAGACTGCTGTGTGAACACACCCTATGTCTACAAATTTGCACACTGCACAGTACCAATAGTAATTCAGTGATCACTGGAATGAAAGGAATTTTCTCTGAGGTCTTCAGTGACAATGAACCATAATTTTCAAGTGCAGAATTTAGGCAATTTGCCTCAGATTGGGATTTTTATCATGAAACGTCCAATCCAAATTACCCCCAATCAAAAGGACTGGTAGAAATGTCTATACAGACAGTAAAGAACCTAATGAAAAACACTTTGAAAGTGGGGGTGATCTGTATAATGGATTGCTGGTCTACCAAAGTACACCCCTGGAGGATGGCTTTTCTCTAGCTTAGCCATTACTGGGAAGAAGGATCAGATCTAATGTACATATTGCTGATAACTTGCTGCAGTCTCAGAACAATGCTTCCATTCAGAAGATGAAAGAAAATCAGAAGTGGAAGTAGAAATATTATTTTAACAGAAGGGCTCATGATCTTCCATCCCTTAACCCAGGTGATAGAGTGTGCCTGAGGCATCACACCTCTAATACTTAGGGCCAAAGAGGTACCATTGAAAAACAGCTGCACCCATGGTCTTCTGTGGGCGAGGCAGACCAAAGGGACATATTTTGACATAATCAATGGGATCTATGACTTATTCCAGAGAGTTCCAACAACTTGAAAGTAGAGGCGGATTCTGGCATGCCACCCCTGACTGATCCAATATCATCAATGCATGGCGATGAAACTGTCAGGGAACAAGAGAACTCAGATCTAAACAAAGGACCAGTACTGAGGGGATCTCATTGAGTCACAAAACATCCAGAAAGACTCATAGAGACTTGCTAGGATATGTGAGGGAGAGAGTGGTAAAGACTCACTTGAGAGTGTTGGGCTAGTAAACTCTCCTCTCTAGGTAGTTCAGATGCTGGATTTATGGACTGTTCTTATGAAAGATTTTTAGATAGCTGTGTCAAGGCTGTTTGCCCATTCTGGTGCTCTGAATGCAGAAGGTGGGGGCCCGCAACAGACCTGAAAAGCCACTGGCCTTAAAGCCTGGTCTTAAAAGTCTCCAAGGCCTCCAATTCCTGCCACCACCCATATGCAAAAAACCTCTTGAAAACCCAGAAAGGTGCACTTGGGAATTCCTTCCTGTGAGGTACTTGCAATCACTTTTATTCCTCCCTCAGGCAAGTGACTGAACTCCAGCTGCGATATGAGCTGGAACTGGAACAGAGTCCCCCTTAGTAGCTGGCTGTGCAGTCTAAGGCACATGCACACAAACCTCTTGCCTTTCAGTACACAGAACCAGAGCTTACCAAAAAGGTAAAATCTTTAATTAAAAAGAATAGATAAAAAACACAGAGAGTTGCTTCTCTGGGATTTAACTTAGGTAGTTACAGGGTAGTGGGTGGGGGGGTCCATGTCCTCAGCAAAGAGAAATCCAAAAACAAAGAAAATACGCTGACCGCATCTAAATAAACATTCCCTGTTCTACTCATGCCTGGTTAGTAACAAACTTATCTTTGGTAAGGATGTTGCTGGATTCTTCCTCGGGTCCCTCTGGCCTCCTCCTGATCCTTCCAGGAGCTCTGCTGCATCCAAACAGGAACAGGCAAACCTGCTGCTCCAGTTCAAAAACCTGCATTTTGTTCCTATTGGCTGTCCTGGGACTCACTGACCAGAGTGTTAACCCCTTCCTCCCCAAGGGTTACTACAAGCTGTTATGTGTTATTAAATGTTACTGCATGCATCATTTGCTAGCTTTTATATGTATCTAAATGTTAACTTGTTTTCCTTAGGGGGGGGAGATGTAGAGATATGCTTGTAGAAGGTTGTGAATTTAGAGACACTGCCTTGCATGGGCCAGTGTTGTGTGAGTTGGGAGACGTGCCCTAGAGAATAGCTAAGATGACTGCTCCCAGGTACACAGCTGGATACCTGCCTGTGTGATTAAAGTTCTATTCCTTACTCATTCAGTAGTATGGTTTCTAATGTACCAGCAAGGTCATTCCACTAATGACAATTATACCTACCTCCCCCTTCCAGCTTTCATCTGGGACATGTCACGTAATCCACTATTTACAGCCAAGCCCTCAAGTACAATTGCATTTGCTCCAATCCCTCTGACAGAGACAAAGACCTTCAGGATCTCTATCAAGCACTCTTAAAACTACAATACCCACTAAAGGGAGTGAAGAAACAGATTGACACAGTCAGGCTGGTACCCCAAAGTCAACTACTACGTAAGAAGCCCAACAAGAAAAACACCAGAACACCACAGGTCATAACCTACAGCCCCCCAGTCAAACCTCTATACCACATCACCAAGAATCTACAATCTATCCTACATGATGATCCTCACTCTCTCAAGCCTTGGGAGGGAGGCCACTCCTTGCTTACAGACAGCCCATCCTCAAACTTAAGCAATTACTCACCAGCAACTACACACCATAAAACAGGAACATTCAGACATGTATTTCTTCCTGTAGCTGGCCCTGTTGCCAATTCTGCCTGCATATCTACACAAGTGATACCATCATGGGACCTAATCAGTAGAGCCCTGCACGGATACAAATACGTGGATCCATATCCAACCTGCATCCACAAGAAATGGTCTGCGGATATCTGCGTTGTATCCGCAGATGCGGATATAATGGATATCCGCAGATATCCACATATTTGCAGGGCTCTAGCTCTGTGCAGATAAAAATATGTGGATCCGTATCCAATCTGTATCCACAAGAAATAGTCCGTGGATATCCATGTTGTATCTGTGGATGCGGATATAATGTGGATACCCGCAGATTTGCAGGGCTCTACTAATCAGGTCAGCCATTCCATCAAGGGCTCATTCATCTGCTCATCTAGTAATGTGATATATGCCATCATGTGCCAACTATGCCCCTCTGCTGTATACATTTGCCAGACTGGACTGTCTCTGCTCAAAAGAATAAATGGGCAAAAATCAGCCATCAAGAATGGTAACATTCAAAAACCAATAAGGGAATATTTCAGTCTACCTGGACATGCTTTAAAAACATACTAGTCACAGTATTTCAGGAAAAGAAAAAAAAGCTTTAAAATAGATTGGAACATGAAACTGCAAAATTGGCATTCATATGCAAGCTAAATACCATCACACTGGCTTTGAACAAAACTCTTGAATAACTGGGTCAGCTCCTGCCTTTTTATTCCACAGTTTGAATCCAAACATCTTATTTCAGGAGTGTCATACATCCCATGAGTGCACTCCACAAGACTACACTTTGTCCCTAACAGAGTGCGAGCAAGTGTGGTCTTGTGCTATCGCAAATCACAGTCTCGCATACCCAGCACTCCACAATGCCTTCAGAGTGTACAGGTCTCATCACATCACAGCTCTGCTGGGTATGCAAGACTGCACCTTGCGAGAGTGTACTCTCTCCCCAGCAGGGTATCTTGTGCTCTCAGGGTATCACAAAACACAGTCTCATATACACAGCAATCACAATGCCACAAGAGTGTGGGCCTTAGTAGTTCAATTTATGGTATGTACAGCCCATTTGAAGTACATTTAAGACAAATATGACCCACGAGAGCAAATGAATTTGACACCCCTGTCTTATTTACTTTAAAGAGAGAAGTTAGTATTCTGTCCCTCTTGATCTGTGTGATTTGACTTTGTGACCCACCTTTCTCTGTACCCGTACATTTACAGCTAACATGCTGCATTTTCTATTTCATTCATCTGACAAAGTGGGTTCATGCCCATGAAAGCTCATGCGATAAATAAATTTGTTAGTCTTTAAGTGCCACAGGATTTCTTGTTTGTCTTGCTGAAGTAGACTAACATGGGTACCCCTCTGAATCTAATTCTTAAACCTTGTAACAGTAGCTAGATTAAGCAATTATTCTCACCCCATTGAATATTACAACAGCTCTTCAACACACAGGCTTCTCCCTGGAGCTTGGGAACCAGGCCCCTGTTGCTTAGCACTCTTGTTGCTTTCTGTGTAGATGAGGGAAAAGACAGACCCAGGCATGCAACAGCTATTCCTTATTTTATACCCACATCTATGTACCTGGAAAACACTAATACAGACCTGTCCCAGTGGGTTCTTCTGAGTCACAGCACTGCTCAATCTCCTCACTTCCCAACCCAGTGTCACCTTATGCCACTGAGGTGTAGAGCTGTGTAGTCCTGAGCAATTATCACTGGCTTGTAAATCCTTTGTTCATCCTTCGTTCATGGTTGATGGTTGCTGAGCCCCTCCTGATCTCCTCTACTTTTATTAGCAAGCTTAAAATACGTTTTAATAGTAGCAAAAGTTCATAATTTGGTACATACTAATGATATCCATTTTGACAACACAATGGGTTTTAGCAGATTATGACTTTCCATTAGATATCTTATATATCATATTCAGCATGAACTGTTACAACCCTACAGAACTGATGAATAGGGGGGTTACAGGGTGCCGTTTTGGGGTACAGTGTGTCACTGACCAGATCCCCAAACATGTACAACTCTGTTGGATCTTTATGCTGTTTTTAAAAAGATCATGGCCACAGTTCCAGCAGAGAAACAGCAGAGGGCAGCAGAATATGGCTCATATAATCTGTTCAGGATGCCAATCCCTTAACCTAACTGTCTCTCTCTTCCCTCCCTCTCCTCTCAGTCTCCCCCCACATCGGTGAATTTTATCTGGCAGGGTTAAGTTTCCATCTGGTTATAACTCACAAGCCGTTGGTAGAGCAGCTGGAGGGAGAGACAGACAGAGACACATCAGACAAGACTAAGAACATGTGAGTCCTGCCAAGTTGGGAAGGGAGGTGGTGGGATCTTTATTGGGGAAAGGACTGAAGAATCAGTCTCCTTGGGGAAGGATCAAAGGTGGAAGGGGTTAAATCCAGATACTACTACTATCCCCTTAATCCTCCTGTTGGAAGTGCCACAGCATATGAATCCTCCCAGCTGATCTCGTTCCAGGGAAGGCGAGTGAGTGTGCCATGAAGGCATGTAGTGGCCCCATGCCCCAAGCAACCCCCAGACTGGGAACGTGAAGGGAACGGGGCAAATTTTCACAGCAAAGCCTGTGAAGAGGGAGAGGTTAATAAGTAGTCCTTGCATAGATCCCCCACCCCCCATGTCGGTTTTCGGGAGAGGGACCCAGGCTTGGGACGAGGGGGGAATGGCTGGGGATCACTCCCCAGTAAGCTGAGGTCATGAGGACACCTTTGGACCCTGAGCTGCTGTGCTGGACACACTCCCAGGTTGACAACAAACAAAACCTGAAAGAGATTTGGTTCAAAGCCAGAAGGAGGGACAACTGCAGAGCCCGCAAAGCTGGATATCTTACTGTTCTTCCCTCTGGTTCTGGATCCACAGCTGGTATGTCACAAATAGCCGGGGCCCAAGAATTATCCCTAGAAAAGGCTTCCTGGTCCAAAGGAGCCATATCCTAGATGTTGCCCAGCAAGTACCTGCTTAGATCTTGGATCTCTTCAATGTTTCCTGTGTCTCCCCCACTCAGGTGATATCTAACACCTGATCAGCACTCAGCATATCCATGGGTCCATCGGACAGTGCATGAAGTTCCTGGGAAGTCTCCTGTGCTTGCAGCTGGCCCAGATCTACAGCTGGTCAATCACTCACTCCCCTCCCCATCTATATTGTGTTCACAGGTTCCCCCTGCTCCTCCTATGGGGGTCTCTCCTCTTTGGAGTGGTCAGTTCCAGTCCAACCCCCAGGAAACTTTTTGGGGAGATCACAACCCCCAATTACCCCAAGCCATACCCCAATAACAACATCAGCACCTGGGACATTAAAGTCCCAAAGGGCTTTGCAGTAAAACTGAACTTCTGGCTGTTTGACCTGGAGCCATCAGAGTCCTGCCTCTATGACTACGTCAAGGTGCGTGTAGCAGAGACCTCGGGTGTCGTGGGAATGGGAAGGGGAAGCTGGTGACCTCAGGGCACAATCACTTTTCAACAGCAGCCAGGCTCTTCTTGCCATCCAACCAAGGCCATAACTAGGGCAAAGTGTCTGGGGCAAAGCCCTGGGTGCCATATTTTAGAGGGCACCAAAGTGCACGGCTGGCAGCCATGGCCTCTACCCAGCTCAAAAGACACATTCGTCTGGCTGGCAGGGAGCTGTGCCAGGCTGGGAGTTTTTAAATCTCCCGCTCTGAGCATGCTCAAATGCATGCTCAGGATGGCAGCAGCCTGTGGCCACAGGTAAAAGCTCTGGGGACTGGTAGCCAGATGATGGGGGGAGGGACCCCCTAGGAAGGTCAGGGACAGGGAGCTGGTGAGGAAAGAGCATAGGGGGGAAGGTCAGAGGGGAAGGCCCAGGACCCAGCGATGTGTCTGGGAGCCAGCAGGTGAGTTAGGGAAGGCCAGGAATCAGTTTGGGGCCCGGGGGAGATGGTGCCTGGCAGGATAGGGAAGGAGTAGGGAGGGAGATGGTGCTTGGCTGGCAGGTTGTGGGGGGAAGGTTGGCGGGCAAAGCCCAGCCCCAGCCACCGCCAGCAGGTGGCTGGTGCCAGATCTGGCTCTGAGCTGCCTGCTGGTGGCAGCAGCTGGAGCTGGCCATGGGCCGGATCTGCCCCAGGTGATGGGGCAAGGTGCATTTCGGGCTACTTGCCCCAGGAGCCAAAATATCTAGTTCCAGCACTGCATTTAACAGGCACAAAAGAGATGGAGGGAGTTGGGGCTGGGGTAGCAATACCCAGAGCAGGTCAAACTTCACAAGTTCTCATAATTTTCACCTCCCCTTTTTCCTTGGCAGATCACAGCAGATAAAAAAGACCTGGGCCGGTACTGTGGCCAACAAGACTCAGCCAAAGGCAACCACCCAGGAGCCAGGGAGTTTGTGTCCAAGGGGAACCGGATGAGGCTGACCTTCCACTCTGACTTCTCCAATGAAGAGAACGGCACTCTTATCCCCTACAAGGGCTTCCTGGCCTATTACCAAGCTGTGGGTGAGTACGAGAGCACCACACTATGCAGGAGGGGCATGCAGGACTGTCCCACATCAGCAGAATGAAGAGGTGCCTTGGGCCCCATCTCTGACAGCCAGAGGCCTGGGAACAGCATGCAGACCAACAGCACTGCCAATATAGAGCTTTCTGGCAGGTTTAACTTTTTCTTCCCCTGTCCCCTCAGATCTGGATGAGTGTGCCCAGGGCAATGCCATTGAAGAAGATGAGGGGCCTCTGTGCCAGCACCTCTGCCACAATTATGTGGGTGGCTACTTCTGCTCTTGCCACCCTGGTTACCAGCTGCAGAGTGACCAGCACTCCTGTCGAGGTGAGTGAAAGAAGTCCAAGTGTGGGAGGTACCCAGAGGGGAAGGCAAGGGACGAATGGCTTAGCAAGTAACTGCCCCTTTTGCATACACTGTTACCGCTGCTCTCTTCCCTCTCCCAGTGGAGTGCAGCAGTGAGCTGTTCACAGAGGCCGTCGGGTACCTGTCGAGCCCGGAGTACCCCCTGCCTTACCCTGGGGAATTGCGGTGCAACTACAGCATCCGCCTGGACAGGGGGCTGGCCATCACCCTGAAGTTCCTGGAGCCCTTTGATATTGATGATCACCAACAGGTCCACTGTCCCTATGACCAGCTCAAGGTACTGGAAATGAGCCCAAACCTGTGTCTCAGCCTACCGTCAGACCTTAACAACCCTGATTCTCTTGGGGAAGATCTCCCAGGGCCAGCACTGGGCAGAGTTAGAAAAGAGAGAAACCCAGAGCAGAGTTGTCTCTCCAGCCCATCCCCTGGGGGCCTAGTTCCCAGCATCCGGAGCAATAGGGCTCTGGATCCTTCTCAGACCCCTCAGTACTGGAGGTGGTTCTTGGATTCTAACCAGAAAACATGCTCTATTGCCCAGTTTCACCTCCTCATCCCTGCTAGTCCCTTCTCCACTTTCCTTGATTCCGGGTTAGACCCATGCTGGGAAAGGCAGGGACACCCAGCTGGACAAGCCCTTAGCCTGATCTGACAGTGGGATCCAAAGTGGATGAGTCAGAGGCTCATTGGTTTTATTCACCATAGGAAGCACTGAGGCAAAAGAGCCCTCTGGTCTTACCACTTGCAAGGGAGGATGGGGGGAGTACTGGTGTGGAGAGACCTTTTGGTGTGATTCTGGATCTGGTGAATCATCTCTTTCTCTCCAGATCCAGGCAAAAGGGAGAGAACTTGGTGAGTTCTGTGGCAAGGTGTCTCCTGGCAGCATCGAAACCCACAGCAACATGGTGGATGTGCTGTTCTTCACAGATGAGTCAGGGTTCAGTCATGGATGGAAGATCCACTACACCTCAGAAAGTAAGGAGTTCTTTTCCCTCAGAGCTTACTCCAGGTCTGAGATGCTGTTTGCTAACATCTTGCTTGTTTCCCAACAGGAATCCGGTGCCCTCAGCCTGTGTTACGTGATGAATTCACCATCATCAAAGACCTGCAGCCCATGTACCGATTTCGTGATTACTTTATTGCCAGCTGCAAGACTGGGTATGAATTGATGGAGGTGAGACCTTCTTTCTTCTCCACTCCTCCATTCTTCTCCTCTGGCAGCCATTCCCCCTGTCCTGTCTCTTCTCCCCTCTTTGGTCTCCTTGTTTCCTCCGTCCAAACTCTTCCCCACTTCTCACTCCCTCACTTCTTTGAAAAACAGGCTGTGCCAGGTTAAGAAAGCACATTGTCACAGGTCTCCAGAATGTTTGGGAAGCAGGAATTAGTCCCTGGAGGGACACAAAGGGCCTCCACACTGCTCAAGACTCTGATGATGGGCAGACCAATTTCCCTGCCCTTCTCTGTTGCCGCATCCCCAAGAGTGGGTGTCTGCAAGGTAGAATCACAGCTTGTCCTTTGGGTGACTGAAGATTCTTTGACCAGGACAAAGAAGCTGCAGCATAAGCCTGCTGAAATAGGGGAACTGAGGTCAGTGCATGATGGGATAGGAAGCTGGGTAAGGAGGAGAGGTGAAGGAGTCAAGGCAGAGCACCGAAGTGGACTTTAGGAGAAGATTGGGCAGCAGTGAGAAGGCAGGTGGGAGGCTCTCATCCCTTGGTTTGGGCTTGGGGGAGGTTACACATGGTCCTCAGCTCTTCTCTTCATTTTCCTGCAGGGTGACCAGAAGTTGGCCTCCTTCACCTCTGTCTGCCAGGATGATGGGACATGGCACCGACCCATGCCCCGGTGTAAAAGTGAGTGAACACCCCCTACCCCTGGCCATGGGTTATCTCCTCCACAACCAGTCGTCCTGCCCCCCTCCCCACCCAGATCATCCTCCATGATCCATGGGCCTTGGCAAGAGGACTCAAATGCCAGTTCTGACAGTATCTTAGTCATTGTGGATATCTTCCTACTTGAACCTAAACTGAGTCGTTTCTTCCTTTTCCCAAAATCATTGTCCTTGGGGTGTCAAATGGCTACCAGGCATTTTACTGGGGCCGGGCAACATTTTTAAATAAAAACTTATTTAGTACAAAAAATAGCCTTTTCTTGTAGAAAACTGTTGCAGGGGGGAAAAAGGCTACTGACATTCCATTTTTCTGGCTTTTGTTTTTTGCAGAATTTTAAGACTTTTGTCAGACTTGTGATTGAAATAGTGAACCTTTTTGGTTAAAAGTGTTGGTAAAGTGTCATTGAATTAAAACAATAGGTCAGGTTTGAACAACTTTGAATTTTTGCATCCCTCTTTCTCCATTTGCCAAGCAGGTCCAGTCTCTGCCAAGTGGGGACTGGACCTGCATCCACTCCAGCTGGCTCGCCATCCCTCCTTCATGAACACCTTGGGACCCATCAGAGTCCAGGATGGGCTGCCACACCTCTCTGCTGCAGTGAGCAATATCTCCCTTGACTCCTTTCCTTGTTCTCTTTGCAGTTGTGAACTGTGGTGACCCCAAAAATCTGACCAACGGGAACTTCAATTATGTCGGAGGCCATGTGAACAATGAGTACCAATCACAGATCATATATGAGTGCAAGGAGCCTTACTATGGAATGGTCACCAACACAGGGAATGGTGAGTTCAGCGTCTGACCCAGGGGAACAGCCTTAGGAATCTGAGCTGGGAAAGCCCCTGTAACCAGAGCTGCATCAATGCAGAGGTTATAGGAACTGAAGCCCCAGGCTCCAGCCTAACAGACGGCCCACGCTTCCCAGCTGCGCTACTCAGTGCCAGCAAGGCTTGGGGGAGTGCTGGGCAAGCTCCTGTCCTGCTGGCATGGTGGAGGGAGCTGCCTTGAGCCAGAGGCCAGGCTCCACACTCCTGGTCCGCCCCTGAGGGCAGGCCAGGACGTGGTTGCTCTGCTCCAGTGTTGAGCTGGCTGGTCTGTACTGTGGCCTCCAGCTCTGCCTTCTGGGGCCCGTGGACCTGCAGAGAAACACCACAAGCTGCACTGCGTGCCAGCCATCTCCAAATGCAGATCAGGGCCGAGGCTGAGGCCGGGGCCACAGCCAGCACAGAGCAGCCTCAGGCCCCAGGCCTGTCGCTCAGCACCAGCCCACCCACAGGCCACCATGGTGGGGGGCTCGGACACTGAGCTGGGGCTGGGAGCCCACCAGTAGGAGCTGCCTGGGGCCCTGGACCTTTAATACAGCCCTGCCTGTACCAAGGCTGGTCTGCCCTTTCAGGGTAATAGAGACAAGGAGTCCATCAACCCTTGTTCCATGGCATGAGGTTGCAGAATATTGGGAGTACACGAGGACCTGGGGAATGGCAGAGGCAAATACAGGAAAGAAGTAGCCCTGTTGAATTAGTATATGGGGAAAACCCAGGCTGCTATCTCTTTTAGGATCCGGGACCAGGAGTTTTCGGGTAGGATGGGGCAGGGTTCTCTTCTCTGCCAGCCAATCAGGAGAGCCCTAGGAAGGCTTAGCAGTGTATATGCAGCTTCTTCTCTCATTTTGGGTTGGGCTGAGCTTTCCTTCTGGAGGGCTGCAAGAGCAGAATTGTAAAAGGGCCAGCTGGGAAAAGCTGGTTTAAGGCTGCAGCTGGCCTGAATTAGGTCAGTCCGGGAAGGAAGGCCGTGGAACTCTTGATTGCAAGGAGAGCAAACCTGCCTGAATTATTACGCAGGCCCAGGCGGAAGCTTTGGCATGCGTCACTTTTCAGGAAGGGGGCCTGTCTGAATTGGCTCCCAGCCTCCCAGATGGAGGGTGGGGTTGAGGCGCTTAAGACTTCCGTACTTTGTCCAAAAGTTAGTACATAAGCCTCACAAAGGGGAATCTCAGTCTAAGTACTGTATTCTGGGAGTAAACCACTGCCAAACCCAGGTGGGCAAGGGGAGGGCAGTGGGGTTGCAGGGCCATGCCGTGCCACAAGGAGGTGTGCTTTCACGTGGTCCCTAGTACACCTCTTCAGATCTCATGTCCCCTCAGCCCATTGAGTCTAGGCCAGAAGCATCCCCTATCCTAGTTCCCTGTACCCTGGAATGGAGCTCTGGGTCCCCTTTGAGAGTTGATTCCCTAGGTTCATGGTGCAGGGAGAAAGTTCCTGAGCTCCTTCACTGTGGTTCAGTCCCAACATATCCCCCCCTCCCTTCCACACCCACACAAAATGCAAAAACCAAACCCTCTACACAGGCTTGAACCCCTCAGACACTTGCCAAAGACCCTGACACTTCCAACCCCCCAGTCAAGATTGCTCCATGCCAGGTGGATTTAGTTCTTTGAATTTCTCCCAGAACTCAGTGGCATGATGTATGGAATCAAGGAATCCCAGGCCTTCTTACACAGATGGCCTGTGTTAGATAAACCATGTTTACACCACAGCTACAAAGAAACCTGCTCACGTTCCTGCTTCAGCTGGCTTTGCTTACCTGGGATCCAGGGCTGACCCAAGGTTTATTGGCATCCTAGGTGAACTATGATTTTGGCACCCTCCTCCTCATGAACAGACAACACTGGGCTACTGAGAGTGACTAAACTGCCAGACCCCGCCCCCACACAGCAAACCCAGGCAGCACTCTGATGAAGCTATGTTTTGACACGTTTTAACTATTCACACACACAGCTGTACTCCACAACAGGGCAGCTGCTACACACAGGAAAAGGATTCAAGGCACATGTCCCCAAATTCAGCCTTCTCCAAGGCCAGGACCCTCTGACTCCAAGCCCATGTGCAGCACAGAGTGCAGCTGCTACACACACACGCGCGCGCGCGCTCCATCTGTGCCCTCTATGCCAACACCATGGAGCCAGGCAGACACTCCCTCTGATTCAAGAAAGAAGCCAGTAAGCCTGGCCCAGAGGGACAGGTAGTTCCCCCCATCCCATGGTGAGCCAATGAAGCCAGCAGCAGCAGGATTGGGCAGCTCTCCTAGGCTATGTCTACACGGGGGCCTGGAAATCAACTTGACACGGTCGACCTTAAGTCGACCTTGTTAAGTCGACTGCAGGGTATGTCTGCTGTGGACACATGGCAGACATACCCAAGGTACCCCGCCTTCTACCCCACCCCTGATCCCGACTGGGTACCCAGAGCCCAATCATCTCCAGGGCCCGATCCAGCTGGGGAAGGGGGCCAATCCAGCTCCTGCCCTCTGGGGAGGAGCTGGGAGCTAGCTGTGGCTCCCAGCCCCTCTCCATGGGTGGCGGGGCCAGCAAAGAGGGACTACAAGCCCGACCTGGCTCCCACCCCCTCTCCGCAGGTGACAAGGGCTTGAAGCTGGCTCCCGCCAGTGGTGACAAGTGACCTGGGGCAGAATCACTTATCACCCCCCTGGCAGGAGGCTCGCAGCCTGGTCAGTTTCACTTCTGTGAAACTGACCAGGCTGCCTAGCCTCCTGAAGGTGGAGATAAGTGACCTGGGGCCGAATTCAGCCCCAGGTCACTTGTCACCACCAGCAGGAGATGGCTCCAAGCCCCTGCTGCCCATGGAGTGGGGGTGAGAGTGTGATGGCACCCCCCACCCCCCTCTCCACAGGTGGGAGGGCAGCAGAGAAGGTAGGAGCCTGACCTGACTCCATGTCCCTCTCTGCAGCCAGGTGTGCAGGGACCCAGCATCTCCCCTGCCACTCGCAAGCGGTCAGGGGTGCGGGAAACCAGCATCTCCCCTGGTTGCTCGCAAGCAGCCAGGGGTGCAGGGAACCAGCTTGTCCCCTGGCTGCTTGGTGGCCAGGGATGATGCCAGCTCCCTGCACCCTTGACTCCTTGCGAGCAGCCAGAGGACAAGCCCACTCCCAGGGGAGGAGTGAGCTGCCAGGCCCCACAGACTGCAGAGTGGGGCTAAGAGCCCGAAGGGGTTCTCAGCCCCTCTCTGTACAGTGTAGGGTCTAGGAGCGGGCTTGGAGCCCATCTGGCTCCCAGTTGCCTGCACCAGGGCCCAAGGAGGTCAGAGCCTGTGAAACTGACCAGAAGCTGGTCAGTTTCACAGGCGCAGCATCTGTGAAATTGACCAGACTCCTAGCTGCTTGCTCCATGGGGCAAGCCACTGGGAGCCAGATGGGCTCCTAGCCCCTGCAGCCTGCAGGACCTGGCTGCCAGCCCCCTCCACCAGCGGATTGGAGCTGGGAGCCGGATCTGGCTCCCAGCTCCTAGCCACAAGGCAGCAGCCAGATCAGGCCCCCAGGCTGGATTGGGCCCGGAGTCTGATCACACCCGGGGCAGGGAAGGGGGTGGGCCCAGCCCCCATCCAGCCCTGTAAAGTTGGCTTAAAAGCTTAGGCCTACTTACAGGGCAGGAGTTAAGTTGACTTAAGTACTTGCTTAAGTCAGCTTAATAATTTTTAAATATGGACTGGGATTTCTTGAAGTCAACTTAAGGGGCTTTAAATCGACTTAAACCCATAGTGTAGACTTAGCATCACAGAGCCCAGTGGGGCTGCCCATGTCTTGAGCAGCAGCCTGGCCCAACACCCTCCCACCCCAGTGATAGAGCCAGCACCAGGCACAGCTCTCCCCAGGCTGAGCCCAGCACAGAGCCAGCTGAGGGCTGGGAAGAACCTCCCCACCGCACCATGTAGCTACCATCTCCGTTTAATGGGCAGAGAAACTGAGGCACATGTCACAGAAGGTACTTCAATTCCCTCCCCATAAGATTATACACTGCATCCATGGTACAGCAGGGAATAAAGCCCACAAGTCCTGAATCCTAGCCCCTCTGCTCTAACCACTAGGCCCAACTCCCCACCCAGAGCAGCAAATACAATCCAAGAATCCTGACTAAATCAAGCCCCATTCTCTGTCCTCGGTCTATTCTTTGGTGCTGCCCTCCCTCTTCACCCCAAGAACCAAGCTGGGGGTCTGTGTCACCTGAAAGAGCTTCTGATGTCTATGGACTCTGGTGGCATGTGGTGCTGGTGGAAGAGTGGAGTGATCCCAAGTGGGAGGTCTGTGACACAGATGTGAGGAGGGTGGAATGGAGTGTGGGATGATAAACGTGATGAAGGACCAAAACAGAGGGAAATCAATCACCACCACCACCACCACCACCAGGTCCCAGTCATGGCTAGTGACATTTGCATCATGTTCCCAAGTCAAAGCTGATTTCAAATCTAAGGTGAAGTCAGGGGATGGAAACACACATCAACCCCCAGAGATGTCCCAGTGAGTTTGGTCCTGTTGTCACAGCCCTGCTGCTAGTGGAGTCACTGCTGCCCTTACACCTGGCACAAGCACAGGCATCGCTGCCACTGGGCCTGCAGGGCTCATGCCCTGGATCGCCCTGGCGATGCCCCAGATCTGGCTCTGGCCTCCTGTTGCCAGCCTGCAGCGTCAAGAGCCAGATCTGGGCTGGGGCCACCTGCCATGCCTGGCCAGCAGCTCAGCAGCAGGAGTCAGATCTGGCTCTGGGCCAACTGCTGCCTATTGGCAGCGGCAGGAGCCAGACTGGGCCCGCCTGAGCTGCCTGCCACTTGCCAGCAGTGGATGGAGCCAGAGCTGGCACTGGGCTGCCTACCATCAGCCCAGAGCCAGGCTAGGACCGCTTCCTGGCAACAGCATGGGCCAGATCCAACTCCAGGCCACCTGCCGCTGGCCAGCAGTGGATGGGGCCAAATTGGGCCAACCCAGGCTGCTTGCTGGCAGCAGCTGGAGCCAGATTGGGCCCCAAGCCCAGTTTGGGATGCAGGGCAGGAGAGGGGTCACCCTTTTTGGAAGGAAACAATGCTTCTGAGCAAAAGAAAGATCAGAGTTATCATTCTGGGTTATTAATTAAGCCCTGCCTTGTATCTAAGGCTATCATTTATGCCTGGAAAATGTGTGTTTTGGGGTCCTTCCTTTCCACACCTGGCAGAGGTGGGTAAATGCCAATACAAAGCTAAAGGCAGCAGAGAAGCAGTCCCCACAAGCTCCAGGTCAGGATTCCTGGGGTCTGTCCCTGGGCTGGGCAAGGAGTGGGATCTAATGGACTCCTGCCTTCCCGCCTCCTCCACCCTGCCATGGCTTCCCAAGGCAGGGATGGCTGGAGCCAGGTCCAGGACTTATGCCCTATCTGCATGCCTGCTTTGGCTCTGTCAGGGCCAGAGGGCGTCAGCATCCCTACTCTCACATGGTTTCCCCAGCAGTGATGGGAGCTAATGCCCCCTCTCTCAGCTGCTGCCGGAGCCAGGGCAGGAATAAGTCATCTGGCAGCATTCCCCCCACGTGGTTTCCCCAACCAGCAGGTGGCACTGGCAGGATATTTTGCCCTCACTGTGCCTAACTTCTGCTGGGGCCAAGATGATGGGTGGTCAAGTAAGGTCAGGCATGGGCATCATTCCTCCACTTTCCCCACTCAGTTAGGACTTTTGGCCCCACCTGGGGACACTCCCCTGCTCAGTGCTCCTGCCTGGCCAACCAGTGTCACCACCATTACTATACACCCCACCTCCCAGCTTTGTACGGGTCCACTGGGAGACGAAGGAACTTAACTTATTTGGACCGGTGCCTTACCTAGTGGCAGATCTGGGGCCACAGGGCCCCTGGGCCTTCCCACCAGTGCCCTCCCCAATGGAGGCCCTCCCTCCCCACCAGCAGGC
Source organism: Podocnemis expansa (assembly GCA_007922195.1). NCBI lineage: Eukaryota > Metazoa > Chordata > Testudines > Podocnemididae > Podocnemis > Podocnemis expansa. The sequence continues at coordinate 2,754,707 of ML682084.1, forward strand.
CAGTGCTGGGGGAGGGGAGAGGCTGGGGCCAGAGGCTGGCCACGGCCTGGCTGGTTTGCCCTGCAGGGAGGCAGATCTGACTGCTGCATGTGGTATGGGTTGGGCATAACCAAAGCCAATACTGCATGCGTTGCAGTCAGCCCTACGCGCCGCCGGGGTCAACCTGCCAAGCCGCAGTTGGCCTACCCCACCCAGCCCCCAGGAGTGGAGCAGACAGCTCAGGGGGTGGGGTAAGACGGGGAGAGCTCGGATTTCCCTTCTGAGTGTCAGGCTGCTGGCAGGACAGAGATGCCCCTACATTGTAGTCGGCCCCTGGGCCCGGGCCCCGTTGGCCCATATGGTAATCCATCCCTGGCCTTGGTAGCTTGTGCCATGGCTGCTGGGGCCTGGGGGAGTGGGTACGAGCAGGGGGGAGGGACTGGTGGTGGAGTGTTACTTTGCTGTGTTTGCTAAGGAGGCAGAAAAGTGACCTGCCCTTCTTAGCATCTGAAAGCCTGAACATCAGCAACTGCCCCAGGGTTGATTTGCAGATCACAGAGGCATTGTTGTTAAACAGCTTATTAAACTGAGTGATCAGTGAGGGAAAAGTGAGCAGTCAACAGCCCCAGCCCCAGATCTGTTGCCAGCACTTCCACGTTGTGAGGTAGGTTGCAAAGAAAGAAAGAAAAAATTCAGTTCTGCCTAATTTGGTGCCTCTTAAAGCCTGGTGCCCTAGGTGACCACCTTGTCTGCCTATATAGTTGGGCCGGCCCTGCTGGGATGGCACCCTGAACCCCGTTCAGCACTCACGTCATCTAGTGATGGACTATTATATCTTCAAATTACCATCTTGTTACCCTTCAGTCCCTCCTGCAGCCCCCCAAGCGTTTCTGTAGCTTTTCTCTCTGAGCTCTCTCAGATTTGTCCCTCTTCCAGAAAGTGAGGGGTCCAGAGGTAAACATATCCCTGAAGGCAGGATTGGTCTTACAGATTCAAGGGCCTTGGGCAAAAATCAAGGATGAGGCCTCCCCATGCCACATAGGGGCCCACATCCTTGACTTTTGCCTCACCAGCCCCACTGTGGACCCTAACAGTCCCTCCTCCAGCAAGCCAGCCCTGCTGCTGTCCCCGGCAGGGCCCCTGCTGGTGAGCCAGACCCACCTCAGGCCCCTGGCCCAACCAGGGGCCCCACTATCCCCTGGGGCCACGCCAGCCCCTCAGCCCCACCATTGCATGAGGCCCTGAGTAAATGCCCACACTGCCCTACCACTAAGACTCCTTATGTGTGTGGGAGACATTCCAGATGGTGCAGGGAGGGACTGCTCCCTCCTGTTTGGTACGTGATGCCCGAGGAGCCCCCACGTGAGCTGAGAATGGCAGGTAGGGTTGCTCCAGCGCCCTAGGAAGAGGAACCATCGTCTGATGATCTCTTTTTGCACTCTGGGTTTCATTATCTTTGTGCCTTTTCCTTCAGATAAATACAGATGCTCTGCTAAGGGCTCCTGGGAGGACCAAGATGGCCATGAGGACATCCCAGTGTGTTTGCCAGGTAATTAGGGAGCCTCTCACTGTTCAATACTGAGCAAAATGCCATCAGAGTCAGCACGAACCAAGAGGCTTGGGAGGTGGGGGCTGAAGAAGAGGCACTGACAGCCATGTGGGACTGTATGGGAGGGATGTGCAGGGAGAAATCCAGCTAGAAAGGCAAGCATGGGATAAGTGGAAGCAGGGAACTGGAGGGTATAGGGAGGAGAGAGATAGAGCAGGAGATGAGAGTGTGTAACAGTCTCTTTGGTTCCTGTCCCTCTCCAGTTTGTGGGAAGCCAGTCCACCCAGTTACTGGAATTGGGCGGGTCATCGGTGGCAAGCCTGCATCACTAGGCAACTTCCCTTGGCAGGCAAAGATACACATTAATGGACTTGGGGGTGGGGCACTACTGGGTGACCGCTGGATCCTGACAGCTGCGCACACCATCCGTCCCAAGAACCAGAGCCCAGATGTTAACATCAGCCTTGACGAGTTAGCTAAGAACACTGAGGTGTTCCTTGGCCACACGGTGGTGGAGGCGATTCATAAACTGGGTACCCATCCTGTACGCAATCTGTTTGTGCACGAGAGTTACAAGCCTGATGACGAGAATGACTTTGATGGGGACATCGCCCTGATTGAACTTCAGAACCCGGTGCCACTGGGCCCCAACCTGCTGCCTGTCTGCCTTCCAGATGTTAGTAACAGCACATTCTACACAGAAAACTACATGGGCTATGCAAGTGGCTTTGGGGTGGACAAGAACAGGTTGGCATCAGAGCTGAAGTATGTAATGCTTCCGGTGGGTGACAAGGGAGCCTGCAAGCACTGGCTGCAGCAAACAAAATTAAAAGGTAAGCCTATGGTTTTCTCTGAGAACATGTTTTGTGCTGGCTCACCCACTGGTGGAAAGGACACCTGTGAGGGGGACAGTGGGAGTGCCTTCACTGTGCGGGATATAGACTCCGAGCGCTGGATAGCCACAGGCATTGTCTCCTGGGGCATCTCCTGTGGCAAGAGTTATGGCTTCTACACCAAGGTCATCAACTACCTGGACTGGATCAAAGAGAAAACAAAGATGGAGTGGCTCTGAATGCACTATGCTATAGGGTGAAGGCTCAGTGATGTCATATGGGCATCCAAACACCAACACATCATTGTAGAAAGCATTGTGATGTCATAAAGGCTTCTCAAAACTGCCATAGCGAAGGCTGAATTCTTGATAACATCATCAAAGCTTCCGAAAGCATCTCTGCCATTGATTGAAGCTTTCTTGATGTTAAAGACTTCCAAATGCACCTTCACTGTTGGGTAAAGCCTTGACAAAGTCAAGAAGTCTTGCAAAATCCAGCATGCTATTGGCTAAAGTCTTGGTGATGTCATGAAGACTTCTGAAATCTGTCACATTATTGTTGAGATGCTTGCAGAGCTTCCTGGGGTGTGCTGAGTGCAGATTGTACACATGCCTTGGTACCAGCAAGGTTCTATCAATATTAAAATCACTGCTACAGGAACTGATTGTTTTTATTTCACTGTCTTGTCCTCCAAAAAGGCTCTCAAAGCAGCTTACTGGTTGCGCTTATACAGACTGCTTCATCCAATGCAGCTTTCCCTGGAGTCATGTACACAGAGTTTAAAGTACAATCTGGTGAGCCCTGGAACCCTCCTAATTGGGTTCGCCCCATTCCCACATGTATGGTCCCCCATCCCACATGGGTGGGCCCCCCTCCCACACGTCCAGGCCACCTTCAAGCAACCCAGCTGCTGCCCCAATATCCATTCCCCTGTCCCCAAAATCCACCCCTAAAAATAGAAAATGGAACCAGAACGCTGCATTCCAGGTCCTGCTATTTTTCAGTGGTGGGCCCCGGAACGCAGCGTTCCGGCACCATTTTCTATTTTTAGGAGGCCTGGAATGCTGAGCCCCTAAAACTAGTGGGCCCTGGAACAGCATTCCAGGCCATTCCAGCTTACTTTAACCCCTGCATGTAGAGCAGGTGCTGAACAGCCACACAGCAACAATGAACATCATTTAGGACAGATTAGAAGGAATTCAGTGATCAGTCTAAAACTGTAGGGGGTATTAAGGTAATTTAAGGGAATTACCTGAATGATGGCATGTCCAGGTTTCCAGGGAGGAAAGCTCCAAGGGATCTTTAGTGACCACAACGGGCCAGGACTTTAATTTTACATATGAGATGAAATGTGGTGCCCTCCTCCCATCATGCTGAGGAATTAGGGTATTAGTACTAACTCATATGGGAAGAACACTCATGCAGAATTGCAGGTGTTTGCTGAATGTCATCCTTTTTATTCCAGTCTACCCCTGGTTGCAATGAAAAATTAGATGGCCTGGCTCACCCATATGTGACAGTCCCCTGGTGAAATCTGGACTGGTTAATCACTGTGCCACCCCAGTCCCTTACTCCTGGAGCCCATCCTATTCTACCCTGCTGTGAGAAACCCCACTCCTGGGATGTTCATACACAGCTTCCAACTAAAGGAGTGAGCACTTCTAGCCAGCTACTCTTTAGTTTATGCAACACAGTGACCCCAGCCAATACCTCCAGTCTCAGATGCAACCCTAGGAACTTCCATCTTACAATGTTCAGTGCTGCCTGCATATAAATCAGCCAATTTAATAAAGAAATTGCTGTGTACCACCCTTGTTATTCCCAGTGAAGTCTCCAACAAATTTCAAACCAATGCACTCCTTTAAGTAGAGCAAACACATTTCTTAACTACAGAAGAATTTTACGTAATAATAAATCAAAGCATAACGAGTCCAAAGAAATAAAAGTAGAAGGCATTCTAAGGTAAATGTAACACTTTCAGCAACCTTACAAATTTAGGAGATTATTCCCAAGGCCATAACTAGGCATTCCCTTGCCCAGGGCAATTAGCCCTAAAGGTGCTCCCCCTGGGCCCCAATCCAGGACCCATCTGTACAGCAGCCAGGGAGGGGGTGTGTGACCCTTCCCCACTGCAGCCAGAGCTGGTAATGGGGGTCCCTACCCTGCTGCGACAGGGAGAAGGGACCCCCCCACTGCCAGCTCTGGCCACAGCGAGGGCGATCAGTTCCCCCTGCCGTGGCCTGAGGCAGAAGGGGCGATCATTTCCCCACAGTGCCCTTTTAAATTCACACCTGGGGCAAAGCCCCATTCACTCTGCCATAGTTACAGCCCTTATTATTCCCACAGGCTGGCTGGTTTCCTTCATTTGGTCAGTTCTTCAATTGTTTGGTGGTGGTGTAGATGGAAGTGGGCAAAGCATAGCTAATGTCTCCCCTTTTTATAATATCCCTTCACCCCTCTGGGGCTTTACCCCCACTCTCCTGGTCAGGTGACAAACAATGTCCTTACATGGACTCATATAGCCTAGGTCAGTGAGCATTACTTCCCCAGGGTTCCAGGCTGCCCTAGGGAAGAGGGAAGACTCGCTTGAGAGTCCTCGATTGATGCCCTGGCCAGCAGTCATTTGTTCCTAGAAGCCTGAGCTGGGTTCGTCCTATGCACACCTTGATGAGGGCCCCTCTACCCCTGGAAAGTTTTTCATGAACATGTTTCAAGCCATGAGACGCATTGTTGGGACTATTACATACTGAAGTCTCATAACCACACATTTGACAATGCAACAAACATATTACAGTAATGCTCAGTACATCACGACCATACCAAAGATATCTTATATGACATACTTTGCATTAAATAATGCACAGTTATACTGGAATAGTGAAAATCAAGGTGAAGGTCATCACACCGTAATCATAGGCTATTTTCACAAGTAAACTGTTATTTCAAAATAAGTTATTTCAAAATGAGTTATTTCAAAATAAAGTCCTTATTTTGAAATAAGTTAATTCGAATTAAGAAAATGTTACTTCGAATTAAGGGAAAGCCTGCTTTTGAAACAGCTGTTATTTCAAAATGGTTATTTCGAAATAAGGCCGTTCGGACATGTTGTTTCAAAACAGTTGTTTCGAAACAATGGTGTTGTTTCAAAACAATGTGTCCAAATGGCGTTGTTTCGAAACAACCGTTTCAAAACAACGGCTATTTCGATTTCCTGCTAGGTTTTACTGTTTTGGAATAACGGCCATTATTTCAAAACAACGGGATCCATTGTTTCGAAATAACAGTACGTCATGTGGACATAAGAATTTTTATTTTGAAACAACGGGTGTTGTTTCAAAATAAAACTGTTGTCTGAACACAGCCATAGAGTTTAATGCCTGAAGGAACCATCAGATCTTCTGGTGTGACCTTCTGCACATCACAGGCCCAAATCCCACCCAGTTACTCCCTCCTTCAATCCAGTAACCCTAGTTAGATTACAGTTGAGCCCTCAATAGTCTACATGTTGAATCCCAGGCAGCAAATGTCACCAGTGCCTAAGGCCCCTGTTGTGTCCGGGAAGTGACTAGGTAAGATATACAAGTGACCCATATGCCATGCTGCAGAAGAAGGCAAACCTATTCCTCCTCCCCCCGCCCCACCAGGTCATTACAGGAAGAAAATGCATTCCCAACCTGACATATGATGATCAGTTAGACCCTGAACACGTGAGCGAGAACCTGCCAGCCAAGCATCTCAGAGAGGGAATGCTCAGTACCACTTCAGAGCATTGCCCCCGCATGCCTGAAGTCACATACCCTGCCAGGATTATCTTTGATGCGTCAGAGGAAGGACACAATAACAAAACAGAATATATCAGGGAAAAATTCTTCCTGACATACTTTACTTCCTGTCCCTAACATCTATTTTCAACACCCTTTTTCTTGTGCTGCTGAGTGTCTCTGGTGATAGTCTCATGACCATGCTAGTATGTTCTCCACTCCCTGATCACTCTTTCCTCCTCCATCAAGTCATCACCTCATACTGCTTCCTCAGATCCATGCTGTTCCCTCCTCCCTTTCCATGCAGGATATTGCTGATGACCTTAAAATAAAAATCATAGACACCAAGGCCAGAAGGAACCATCATGATGATCTAGTCTGATCTCCTGTATAATACAGTACGTAGAACTCCCCAGAATAATTTGTTTTGAAAACGAGCATAATCAGTAGAACCAGGATGAAATCCCCACTTCCCAGTACACTTTCTTCCTTCTCCCCGTCACACATGAAATTTCCTTCCTGCTGTTCTCCTCCAGCCCCCTGCTATAGTGACTCCTGCTAACCTTCTTCAAGCCCTCTCCATCGCCTTCTCAAGCTCTTTCTTCACGTTCCTTTCTCTCCCAGTACTAATGTGGTTTGGTCATGCTTATCTTATAAAAAACCCACTGTCATAGTTCACTCTGCACCTCTGTCCCCTCCTGCGGTCTCTTCAGAGTGCTCCCCCTCCTGGTCTTAGGCCTTGAGCCTGCCTCACCTTGCAGATCCAGTGACACTGATCCCCACCATTGCTGTGCCAGTGCGCCTATCACCACTGGTCAGGTTCTCCCTTTCGCCTGGCATGCTCTCTCCATGATGCCACCTCTGCTTGGGAAAACACCTGGGCAAAATCCAAACAGCCACAGCCTCAGTCTCAGTCTCATCCTCCTCCAGCCGCCTCACCTCTCCCATGAGGCCTCCAGAGCCCAGCCTGCTGATTATGGCCAGGCTGGGGTGAGCTGTGACTGTTCCTCTTCCCCTCCTTCCCTTGTGCTGCTCTCTCAGCAACCACCCTAATCCCACAGAAAAAGCTCCAAGGAGCTAGCAAACTGAGCCACTTCTTCTCCAGGCTCAGTATTCCTATGTTGTATCCCCAGAGCTGTTAATGCCCATGATTTTGTCATGAGTCTCATGACAGTTATTAAGGAGTCCTGTGGCACTTTAAAAGACTAACAAATTTATTTATCACGTGAGCTTTCATGGGAGAAAATCCTACTTCATCAGATGTTTGAAAATGGAAAACTTACAGTATGGAGGGAAAAATAAATGCAGTGAAGTGTAATTCACAGGAGCTTTCATGGCATGACCAGGGAGATTGAAGTGTTCCCCTTTTGGTTTTGGAAAGTTGCCATTTCTGATGCCAGATTTGTGTCCATTTTATTCTTTTATGCAGAGACAGTCCAGTCTGTCCGATGCATATAGCTGACAAGCATTGTTGACAGGTGATGGCATACATCACATTGGTGGATGAGTGGGTGAATGAGTCCTCTGCCATCAATTCAAAGTTCCTGATCCACTCCTTTGGTCTGTGAAAACCCAGTCAGCTAATCAGGAAATCATTTGGGAACACCACCCCAGAAACTGGATATAGCTGGTTCAAAGGGAGGCCCTTCCCTTCAGCTCAGCACAGTGGATGAACCAGGAATAGAGGGGTTCAAACTGAGGCAGACAAATCATTTTAGGTCATTTGTGTACATCAATTCAACTGCCACTGAAAAAAACAGGCAGTGTAGACCTGCCCTGAGTGATTCCAAGGGAGCATCTTTCTCCCTCCCTTTAGTAACAAGGTCGTTTTTAGTTTTGGATCTCTGGAGCTGGGCAGAAGCAGGCCCTCAGACTAAGATCATGGCCAGTCCCTTGGCTGCAAGATGCAGCTCCATTCCTTTCCCTTCTCATCTCAGTCTCTTTCATCTTCTGGTGACCCTCTGCCAAGGGAAAGAATCTGAGACATGAACAGGGTGAGGCTGATAAACATATTCATGATAGTTATAATGTATTGCCCTCTCTAGGGGTTCAAACCTCTATTCATTTTGATGAATGGTAGCTGGGAATGAGGGCCCATATAGCAGGTGTGGCCAGACTGTGGCTCAGGAGCTGCATGTGGCTCTTGAATGACAAAGTGTGGCTCACAGAAGAAAGCCAGAGGAAAGCAGCCCCAGCCTAAGAGTTTTAAATTTCCCACCCCTAGCATGCTCTGATCATACTCGGGGGGAGCCCCAGGCTGTGCCTAGCCACCAGAGCAGCCATATTGGATGCTCAGCCCAGGCAAGGTTTAAAGCAAGGGGAGCGAGCCCCAACCTGTGCCTAGCTGCCAGAGAAGCCAGGTAAGGGGGCCCTGGGGAGGAGAGGAGAGTCCGCCCAGGGGAGCAAGCATTAGGGCCTGGGGGTTATGAAGGGGGTCGGGATGGCAGGGAGCAGCATGGTTGAGATGGAGGGGAGAAGCGACAGCATGGTCTAGATGGCGGGGAGAAGCAGTGACATGGTCAGGACAGCGGGGGAAGCAGCGGCATGGTGGGAACGGTGGGAGAAGCATGGTATGGTCAAGATGGTGGAGAGAAGCGTGGCATGGTTGGGATGGCAGAGAGAAGCAGTGACATAGTCAGGATGGTGGGGAGAAGCAGCAGCATGGTCAAGACATCAGAGAGAAGTGTGGCATGGTCGGATGGCGGGGAGAAGCAGTGACATGGTCAGAGAGAACATGGAGAAGCGAGGCATGGTTGGGATGGTGGAGAGAAGCGGTGCCGTGGTCAAAGTGGGGGGAGAAGCACAGCATGGTTTGGATGGAGGGGAGAATTGCAGGATGGTCGGGCACAGCAGGGAGAAGCGCAGGACAGTCAGGGACAGTGAGGAGAAACACGGCATGGTCAGGGAGTGTGGGGAGAAGTAGCATGGTCAGAACAGCAGGGAGAAGTGGTGGCATGGTCAGAGAGAGCAGGAGGAAGCACAGCATGGCATGGTCGGGATGATGGGGAGAAGCTAAGTTTTTAATGTATCGGTAGGCCTACTTTTCATGGTAACCTTAAGTAATTATTAGAATCTGACATTAGTAGGATCAGTATTTGCCCTCTTTACAATAAAATTAAAGTGTGCAATGAATTTTAACCTTAGTAATTTTGGAGTAGGTAAAATATGGCTCTGTGCTTCAGTGAGGCTCTCAAAGGTTTAATAATCAACTTGCGTGGTTCTTGAATTCCATAAGTTTGGCCACCCCTGGCATATAGCTTCCTTTTCATGGGGGAGGGACCCTGGTATGTGGGGAAATTGGGAAAACAGGGCCTCTGGTATGGAGAGGGGGAGAATGGAAAACACTGGTTTGCTGGGTTGGGGGGCATGGGAAGAAAGGAAAGGAGAGTCCACAGACACCTCATACCAGGGGAGATTGAGGGGAAGTGGAATGACGGAGGGGAACATGGTGACATGCCCATCGCCATGTGGCAGATGGGATGGAAAGTGGGGTATGGATATGAGATAAGAACTGGGGGCCTTGATCTGAGAGGAGGGAAGAATGAAGGACACATGGGCCCCAGACATGAAGGGGGTGGGGTTGGAGGGTGTTCCTGAAAAAGGCAGGTAGGAGTGTGGCACACAGGGTGCTCACAGGTGGGAAGGGGCAAATGGAGGGAAGCATGGAGCCCTGGTTTGTGCATTGTGCTCGGCCTAAAGAGATTACAACAAGAGATTTCAACAAGGATAAGTGTAAAATCCTGCACTTGGGACGAAAAACCCCATGTACTGCTACAGGCTGGGGAGTGATCAGCTAAGTAGCAGCACCAGAGAGAAGGACCTGGGAGTCATGGTGGATGGGAAGCTGGATATGAGTCAGCAGTGTGCTCTTGCTGCCAAAAAGGCCAATGGCATACTGGGCTGCATCAGAAGAAGTGTTGCCAGCAGATCGAGGGATGTGATCATTCCCCTCTATTCTGCACTAGTGAGGCCACATCTGGAATACTGTGTCCAGTTTTGGGCTCCCCACTACAAAAAGGACATGGACAAATTAGAGAGAGTCCAGAGGAGGGCAACCAAAATGATCAAAGGGCTGGAGCACAAGCCCTATGAAGAAAGACTGAAGGAACTAGGCTTATTTAGCCTGCAGAAGAGAAGACTGAGGGGGGATTTGATAGCAACCTTCAACTACTTGAAGGGTTGCTCCAAGGAGGAGGGAGCTCGACTGTTCTTGGTAGTAACAGAGGGCAGAACGAGAAGCAATGGTTTCAAGTTACAGCTGGGGCGGTCCAGGCTGGATATTAGGAAAAACTTCCTTACTAGGCAAGTGGTGAAGCATTAGAATAAGTTGCCTAGGGAGGTGGTGGAATCTCCATCTCTGGAGGTGTTCAAGTCCCAACTGGACAAAACACTGACTGGGATGATCTAATGGGAGTGGTCCTGCTTTTTTTGGCAGGGGGTTGGACTAGATGACCTCGTGGGGTCCCTTCCAACCCTATGATTCTATGATTCTATGATTACAGAACATGCAACTGCATAAGCTGTTAAAACACTGGACAAATGTTAGAGACATTCCCTATAAGTGTCCCTCATTTTACGGATGGAGAAACTGAGACACAGAAAGATTAAGTGACTTGCCCAAAAGACACACAGGAAGTGAGTGGGTGAGCTGGGAAGGGAATCCCTAGTCCCCCAGGGTCTCCTCCTTCTCCCCACCTCCTGTCCTGACCCATTCATCTCTACATATTTCCATTTTTCTCTTTCCCCTTCTTTCTTCTGAAGTGCTGCAGCATTTTGTCCTCCTGGCCCTCCAATTGTGTGGAGGCCTGTAGTGTATTCAGGCTAGCAAAGTCCACCTCAGCATGTTAATGAAAATCATTTCCAAAAAGGGAGCCAGAGACTGAATTAATCCAAACAAAAAAGTTTGCTGATACAATCAAAGGGCTGTTTAACAATGATGAGGAGTAAACAAGGGGAGACCAGAACTAGAAATTCATGAAAAGATATTGGTGTGTTGGAAATTAGGCTTAACTAGTGGACAAAATAATGAGAGGCTGAGCAGTCCACTTATCCCTCGTTTTAGGGTTCTTTAAATAGAGACTTGGTGGGTAACTGAAACAGGGGGATGATGTGACATTTGCCTCTTGCAGTCTGGACGGATGTGTCGCTGTATCCCCCAGTTCTCCACTCCAGGACCCCAACTCACCCCATGTTGCTGTGTGAACCCCCCCTCCTGGTCAGCGCTCACACAGCCACCTGTGCGTAATCAGTCTCTCAGGCAGCGAAAGTGCACCAGGCACACAAGCCACTCATGGGATGGTTCCTAAGTGAGCACCCTCAGGCCTCGGATGCAATTCTGGAAATTTCTGTCTTGTAAGGTTCAGTACATGCCCACTGGGCCTTGCAAGCTCATTTATACCTGAGCTGTCATTGTCCTCATTCTGAAAGGTGTCCTGACCACACCAGGCCAAAGAAAGGGAATCGATTACTTGCCACCCCACTGGCTTCAGCAAAGTCCTGAACGACACTTGGAATGTGATCCTTGGTTGCCTCCTGTCACTCCTTCCCTTGATGTCCTTTTCCTTCCCCAGTTTACTGGTATTATTTCTCTTTCCTATCACACTCATTTTGCCTTCTGTTTACTGGCAGACTAGCTTAGCTGGCCAAGACTATCTCTTTCGCAACACAGCCAAGAGTGCATGAACGGAAAGGCAGCTAAACGTAATATCTTAAACAGCCCTGTGCCGATATAAGTGTGTCAAGTCTTGTCATGACTTATAAGACCCTATATCATGCCTGTTTCTGCAGTAGTGGGTCTGCAAGTGAAAGACACCAGCACAGATAGAAACCAAATGTTCCATCTTTGCTCTTCTTTTCTGTCCCCTTTTGTGTATATTCCTCTTGTTTTGGCTTAAAGGAAACAGGATCAGACTTCAACAACAGCAATAACAGCAGCTGCAGCTAGGGTTACCAGCACTGTATTTCAAAATTAAGGAATTGGGGGTTTTTTTGCATCCCCCGCCACATCTTTCCTCCCAACATCATTATTAACATTATTATTCTTAAAATAATAATAAGCAGTACTCACCTACATTCACCAGGGTATTTCTTGCTACCTTCTGCAGGACTCAGCAACTCTCAGTCTCGTCGTACAGAGATGAAAAAAGTGACTTCTCTTGGAATAAGTGACTGTTGGCAGCCCACCCCTCTCAACTCTTTGTCTTTCCCCCAAAAAGCACAGCTAATTCCATCTAAAGGACAGTCAGACATGGGGGCTTCCTATGAAAACTCTCTTCAGCAACAGATAAAGGGAAGAAATGCTGTTAAAATGAGACCCCATTTAATACTTTACATTTCAAATGCTCTAGCTGTTTTATTACTTTTTCTGTGTCATAGTAAAAGGTTAGATGGATTTTTAATGGTGTTTGTTGCCATGGAATTAAGCAAGCTGAGGTCTCAGTACTCAGAAACCCCAAACAATGTTAACTGTTTACTGTTGCACAATGCATTGGTCAGGATAACATTTTTGACTCTCTGGGTCCATTCTATTTCATGAAAATTAACACAATGCTTCCCAGTATACACAGGAAACAACCTCTCTCTAACAAGGGCCCAATGAAGAATTGACAGATAGTGCTTGACTGAAGCAGAGAAAAGAGATTAGGGTTTTCTGGGGAAAAAGAAAACTCTTTGTTTAATTCTGGGATCCCCATTTCCATAGCCTCCAAGGCATCAATGTTTCCCAAACTAAACTCCTCACAGCCACTTCTGCTGAAGTATGCGTTAAACATCAGACATCCAGGCTGTGTCCCCATGTAGGTTTTAAAGCGAAACCACCATGGTTATTTCACTTTTAAAAAAATTAGGTCCACACAATGTTTTGTTGTTTTGATACGAAGAGCTCCATTATATTGAAACAACAAAACTTAAATCGAAACATTAAAACCTGGTAAGTAATCGAAATAGCCACTGAAGTGAAATTTAAATCGATTTAATAGTTGTTATATCAGTTTCGTTTGAATTGCTTCAAGCTAAATCGATCTGACTCCCTGTGTGTGGACATAGCCCCATGCTTCCACCTAGTCCAGATCTGGCTATTCTGAAGACATTCAGTGCTTTTCCAACTGGCCTCCAAAGCCCTTCCTGATACAGAGGCCCAGTTCTAGGAGCAGGCCTCCAGGTGGGGTCTGTCCAAGGCTGAATGGAAAGGCAGTGTCTCATCCCCGTCCTGGGACATGAAACCTCCAGGACTCAGAGGCCCATATCTGAATAGAGTATCCAGGTGGTGTCTTCCAAACAGGGTTGGATTAAGGCGCCTGGGGCTGACCACTTTTGTGGGCCCCCTTGCTGTGATGGCACACAACCTGGGAGCAGGGTGGTGCTGGGACACACCAGTGCTTGGGCCCACAGACCAAACAGCTTTAGGGATTTGGCAGGCCAGTGCTCAGTGCTGGGTGGGCTCTGCTGGTGTGATGCTGTCTGGGTCAAGGGAGCTGCTAATGATTTTCTTTCATATTAATATTTCATATTTGCAATAATCCATATGTGATAGGCCACATTTGGTACCAATAGAAAGGTTGTAATCTGCTAGGAATGATTATAGGGTTTATACTTAGGTGTCAAATCTGTATCAGAAATTAGGAATGTGTTCTATATATGTTCCAAGTTATTTGATTCTAAGGCAATCCCAGACTGGGTGTCTGCAAAACCATTGTCCTCTTAATGGCCTATTAAGGGAGCTCCCAAGGATGGAGGGCTTAGGAAGAAACCTATTTGATGAGTCACACTGTCTGACCATGTGACTCAACTCCATTTTGATTTGGCAAGGACTCAGAGAGCATAGGGAAAGCCAAAGGTGATAAAACACAGTGGCCCCATCTCCATTTTGTCTTCAGTCTTCAGTCTATAGTCTGTCTGCAACCAACACCTTCCTCTGGAGCTATACTTCCAGGACTGAACAAAGGAGTGAGACCCACCCAGCTGCCGGGTGTCTACCAGAGGAATTGGACTAACCTGCAAACTACAAATTCTTCAAGGGCTTGCTTTCTATGGACTCCAAATCATTTGTATGTAGGTCATTCATTTGGACCCTTTATCATCTCTCATGGGTTTTTTTCTTTTCTTTTTATATTAAACCTTTAGTTGTAGTTACTAAAGGATTGGCTGGCAGCATGGTATTTTGGGTAAGAGCCAAGCCTATATTGTTCTGGGGTGTGTAGCTGTCCCTGTGAGATCAGGAGAGCCTATTTCTTGAAGGGACCCAATGGTTAGGTGGGGACCAGAGAAGCTTATGTGCAATAACGGGAGCTGTTTCTTTTTTGTTATGCTTGGTGATGACCAGATTGGGGAATCAAAAGCATGTTTTGTTACTGACTGCGAGACTGGTTTAAGTACCACCTGTCAGTGGTTTGGGGGTTTGGCTCCTGGTTTTGCAGCTTGCCCTGATTTTGGCACATTCAGACGGTTATCCCAGGAGGCCTGGGTCACAGCCATTACTGTGCCTGGAGCCACCAAACTGGCCAGTCATGGGAGTGGGCCAGTGCTCTTTGCTGGGAGGCCCTGGCCAGCACTGGTGGGACCTGGGGCCTGCAGATAGGGCAGTTGCAGGGGCCCAGATGGCACTGGGGCCCTGCAGACCTGCGTGCCCCATGTGTGATACAGTGCGGGCTAGTGTCACTTAGGCCCATGAGCACCCGATTTATTTTTGCTGCATCCCCTACAGCCCCTTGGTTAATCCGATGCTGCTCCCAAGACCCATACAAAGAGGTAGAGCCCCTCCTTGCTCTAGGCATGAAACCTCAAAGACTGAGGATCCCAGAGCAGAGCACAGTAACTCTGGTGAGGTCTCTTCAGTGCCATGTAGAGAGTGATTCCTCCCTCGCGACTCCAGAATGGGCATGGAAAATTCAGGCCTGGGGATGGCATGCTGGAAAGGACGGCCTCTGTGAGGCATCCCTGACAAGTGCAAGCAGTCTGAGCGTCTGAGGCCACTCACCTGCTCAGTCAGCTGAAGGGGGGGCACATTATTTGTCTGGGCTTTGTATTTGCATGAGTACAATCAAAAACAGCATAATTTCACTGTATATGGATAAACCCACCCAGGTGTGGGAATGATCAGAATGGTTAGTATGGGCTGGTCTGGATTAGAAAACCCTTTTGCTTTAACTGCAGGGGCAATGAAATGTTGTCTTTTGAACGTATGAACAAGTGAACACAGTTTCACATGTTCTGATGAAAAATTCACTCTCACCTAAACAGAGCTCAAAAGGGTAGTAGCCAGCTGCTCCAGCATTGCAAAAGCAGCAATGGCAGGCTGAGGAGGATTTTCTGCTGAGATTTCACTACCGCTGACAAAGGGCTAGCATCAGGCATTGCCAGTGGCATCGCTGGGGGGGGGGCTCCCGGGGCCAGTCCCTGAGCAGCATGATACTAAATGGCATGGGGGTGCACCATTGTGCCCCTGTGCAGGGAACACTGCCCAGGGAGTGGGCAACCGGCAGCTATGGCCTCTATCAGGCCAGAAGACAGTCTTCTGGCTGAGAGGGAGCTGCCCCAGGATGGTCCTGGGAGTTTTTAAAACTCCCACCCTGGCATGACCCTGCTCTGAGCATGCTCAGAGCAGGGTCATGCCTGGAGCCTCAGCTGCGGCTATGGCCCGTCTCTGCCTCTGGCGGCCAAGTAAGGGAGCTGGGGGGAGAGAAGGGGGGGTCCAGGGCCAGGCATGCCAGCCTGGCGGGGAAAGGGTGTGGGGGAGGGGGGTCGGCCCAGGGCAGCCGGGACCAGCGGTGGGACCAAGGGCCTGGGGGGGGGGGGTTGGGAAGGGCTTGGGGAACCAGCGGTGGGGGAGGAATAGATAGGGCCCCAGTGGCCAGTGGGGTCCAGGGCCCCCCCAATATTTATGTCTAATGATGCCCATGGGCATTGCTTAACCTCTCCTCCAATTGTTAAAAGAAAGAGTTCATGTTTCCTTTTGAAGTCTTCTGTCTGAAGCATGGACATTGCTTCTGTGTCAGCAGAAAGGGTTTTCCATGAGCTGAAATTCTCTAAGAGCTGAAATCCCTCGAGGAGCTGGAAAACCTTGAGTGACAATCAGCAGCGAGGAGCCAGCAGTGGTTGGTACCAGCAGACAGTGGGAGCAAGCAGGCAGCAGGAGCCACAAGTGACTGGTGCCTGCAGACAGCAGGGGACAGCAGATAAGGGGTTAAAGTATAATTTGGGGGACCCCGGAACGCTTCCTCGTGGGTCGCCCCCCCCCAGACCCCAACTCTTGCCCCCCACATGTCAGCACCCCACCTCCTGCTCCCAAAGCCCTCCAGCATGAGCTGGGCCACCCCCATACTTACTGGTGGCAGCACTGCTGGGGAGGTGGGGGCGCTAGGCCCTGGTCTGGGCAGTGTGGCTGGGGAGGAGGCTGCAGGCCCCAGGCAGGGCCATCCCTAGGGTAGGGCAAGCAGGACAGCCGCCCAGGGCCCCATGCTTTGGGGGGCTCCACGGGGCCTGCACCGCTGCCCCGCCCTGTGCTGGGGACCAGGCTTGCTGGCCAAAAGCGACAGCCCAGTTCGGCACTGCTGGTCCATCCCCCGCCACATGCACTGCTTTTGGCTCTGAACCAGAGCAGCAGGGAGGGGGCAGGAGGCAGCGCGGGGCCTGTATTGCTACCCCCTGGACATGCTGCTGCCTGCCCCCGCCCCACTGCTCCAGCACAGAGCCAAGAGTGGTGCACTTGGCAGGGGGGTGGACCAGCAGTGCTGAACTGGGCTGCCTTTTGACTGGTTTGCCTGGTCCCTGGCCTGAGACAGCCGGCACAGGGGTCTGCCCCTCCCCTTGACCAGCTGCCCCCCCCCTCCAGTGCTGGGGGGAGTAAGTGGGGGCCTCGCAGAGGTTGATTTGCCCAGGACCCTGCACACCTCTAGGGACAGCCCTGGCCCCTGGTTGGGGCAGGGCATGGAAGAGGAGGCGTTTGGGGTGGGGCTTGAGCCCCCAAGCAATGCCGCTGGTCCCTGCCCCTCCCCTGCATGCCGGAAAGCAGCAGAACGCCGCTCTGGGGCCTGCTATTTTTAGGACCCGGCATTTGGGCCCCCTAAAAATAGAACATGGAACCAAAACTCTTCGTTGCAGGGCCTGCTATTTTGCAATGATGGGCCCTGGATTGCAGCATTCCAGCTGCAGTTTCTAATTTTAGGGGCCCTGGAACCCTGAGCCCTTAAAAAATAGTGGGCCCCGGAACGGCATTCTGGTGCGTTCCAGCTAACTTTAACCCCTGCAGCAAATGGTGGGAGCCACAAGTGGCTGGCACCGGAAGATGGTGGGAGCCTTCAGGAGGGAACAGGCTGAGCCTTCCTCCCCCAAGAGGTGGACACTGCAATTATGACAGGCAGTACAGGGGAAAGCAAGAAGGAAGGAACGAAGGACACACTGTACATACTCTGGGGTGGGATGGGTTCTGCTCGTTGTGTTTCTAGGTTCTGGATTTCTCAGTTTTCCAAACCAGTGTTGTTTTGATATTTCCATCCTTTTCTTAAAGTTTACATTCTATATTCACTCTGTGCTTGCAGGAGAGGCACCTAGGGGATAAAGTAAGATTTCCCGGGAGACTGGGTGAAGCCTTGAGCCAGTTTGGTGTTGCAGGGCCATAACTAGGGCAGGGCAACTGGGGTAAAGCCCCAGGTGCCAAATTTTAGTGGGCACCGCATGGCCAGCAGCTGCAGTCCCTACCTGGCCCTGGAGGCATTTTCCTCCGGACGCCAGGCTAAGGCTGGGGCTGCGGGAGTTTAAAATCTCCCACCCTGCTCCTGACCATCCTCAGATGCATGCGCAGGGGGATGGGGGGAGAAACCTGTAGCCACGCAACCAGTGTAGCTCTGGCCCAGGGACCACATTGGTGCTGCAGGCAAGTAAGGGAACCCCGGCCGCCTTTGGGAGGTGGTGGGGAGCCCCAGTCACCAACAGAAGGCAGTAGGGGGCTGAATCCAGCTCCCTGCTGCCTGCTGGCAGTGGCTGGAGCTCCTCACCACCTCCCAGTGGTGGCTGGGGACAGATACAGCTCCCTGCCACTGACTGTGGCTCCCTGCCACCTCCCAGCTGGGGTTGAACCCGACTCCCCACCACTGGGGACGGATAGGGCCCTGGGCAGGATTGGGGCCACATCAGGGGAGGGCACATTTGAGGCTGCTTGCTCCGGGCACCATAATTCCTAGTTCCAGCCCTGTAGTGTTGTAACATTGCCAGGAACCCCTAGATATAGAACCCAGCCCTTTGCTGCTGCCAGCTCTGACTGTCAGAAGTGTTACACAAGGACATATCCTAAGCTTGAAAAGCTCTCTCTGGGGCAGGTGAATGTGTGAAGAATCACTCTCCTCCAACTCTGTCCTGGATCTGTGAAACAACCACTTCTCTCTGGATGCAGCTGCCTGTGAGGTTCCAATCAATACAGCTGTGGCTCATATAAAGGTCCCTGATGCAGCAGTGAGGTAGCATGAATAACAGCTTGATAAAAGGCCTGTGGCTACGAGAAGGGGGGGTAAGATGGGGGCTGGGTTATATTAGTTGGGAACTTGGGTCTAGTCTGAGAAGAAAGGCAAGAGCACACACAAGGAGGTGATTTAGTGATCCTTTAATGCAATTAGATATTGTGATACAGAGAATACATGAGTTGCAAGTCAATGAGCCTCTGCTGTCCCAGTGAGAAGAAGGGTGGTCAAGCTCTGAACCTAGTCATTGGAGACCAGCAATTACTCTCACTGATGAGTTGAGCCTCAGAACTGCCATGTGGCTGGAGCATGGCTAGCTCCTCTCTGAAAACAAAATTGTTGGAGCAGAGAATGTTCTGGGAAGGAATGGATGAGGGCCTCTTTACCCAGCACACTCTCTGCTCATGCTTGGGCACTTCCAGTGGAGGAAAGAAGAGAGATGTTCTTCATTGATGTAGTTACAATGGACTAGATAACCCATTGTTCCTGACTCCCTACTCTGGCCCAGCCACAATGGGTTAGTCCATTGCACAAAGAGTGAATGGAATCAAAGGTCAGCCAGTGTGCTGGGGCACTTGACTCCCAACACCAGTAAGAAATCAGTGCCCCAGCATAGGAAGGGGGAAGGATTTAGTCAGCTGATCCCTCTGCTTTCTCACTTTGTCTCATAGTCTCAATGATCCAGTCCCGGTAGCGTCCCACTCTGGTGTAAAGGCCATATGTGCCACACTTTTGTCCCCAAGAGACCAGGCCACCCACATAGTACTGTGCATCATTGTGGGGATCTTGGATGGCATAGGCTCCACCGCTGTCCCCGTTACAGCTGTCCTTAGTACCATCCCCAGCACAGATCATATTGTCAGTAAATTTGAACTTTGTGGAATCAGCAGGCGGGTCTGGCTTTATGTTACGGCATTTTTCCATGTCCACCACAGGGATCATCGCCTTCATGAGGCGGAAGACTCTTGTTCGGTTCTCCGTACGGCCCCAGCCAGAGATGTAGCCCATGATGTCTTTCGTCAGTTCATACTCAGGGGAACTACCAGGAAGGCAGAGTGGAGCGATCAAACGACCCATCTTCACAGGGTCTCTCAACTTCAGCAATGCAATGTCGTTATCAAAATCTGTCCGCTTTTGTGTGCTTTCCAACTTTAGCCATCCAGGGTGAATGAATACTTCTTCTCCAACCAGCTCTACACCCTGCCTCATCTGCAACTGGTTGATGCTGGTTATCCCAGCGTATGCTGTGGGGTTGCTACTTAGCTGTTCCAACACATGAGCTGCAGTAAGCACCCAGCGATCAGAAATGAGTGCCCCACCTCCCCGTGGATTTTGAAATAAGACCTGCCAGGGGAAGTTTCCTGGTTCAGCAAAGGAGCCCCCAAAAATCCTCTGATGACCCGGAATAGGTGTACTGGGGATCCCACAGACTAGAAGGGAAAGAAAAAGGGAGAGACACAATGGAAGAATTACCACTTGCTAGTAGGGAGCTGCCTGTACCTCACTAAAAATTATATAGTCCTCTCTCTCTCTCCTGTCTCCTTTACATCATGTCTGGTTCTGAGTAACCTTTCCATAGCAGTTCTATAACAAATAATTTGCATCCAAAGTTTACAGAAAATTAAAAGTAAGGAATAGGATCCAGAGCGGTTGCCCTGTTAGCAGTGGTTAAAGTATAATTTGAGGGGCCCCAGAACCCTCCTAATCTCTGGGCCCCCTTCTTGTATTGCCCGGGCCCCCTTCATGCATGTGTGGTCCAGTTAAGAGTGCAAAACAAACTGCTTGAGCCCCACCAGTTCTTTCCTCACAAATGAAGCACAGACTCAAATCCACATCACCCCAACATTGTCCACTAGTGCCCACGTCAGTCCCCTCTTTCCCCAAATCCTCTTCAGTCCCTGTCCCCATTCCCTAAGCTCCCTGCCCCCAAGTCCCCACTCCAGCCCTCCTAACACCCCACCCCTAGTCTTCATTCCACCTTGCTTCAGCCCCCCAACCCTTTCTACACCTTCCCAGCCCCTTTCATTGCTAGCCCCACTTCAGCCCCTAACCTCCTCCTTCCCTCCCCAGCCCCCTATCCAGTCCCCACTCCAGCCCTTCATAGTCCCCAGCCCCTACCCTATTGCTTTTGAAGGGGTGGAGGAGTTGGCTCCACCTCTCCCTTGCAGCCCTGGCCCAAGGTGCTGTCACCTCCCTCCAGCAGGAGTTTTTGCCCTGACCCTGTGTGCAGGGAGCTCACCCTTCCCACCAGGAGGAGCATGTCCCCAGGGGGGCATGCCCCTGCTTCCCTCTCCCCCCTTGCGCCCTGGGAAGTGGCCAGTCACCCTAGCAGCTAGCGATGGTCTCTGCCGCCCAACACCACAGATGCCCCTGAGGCACTGACCCGATCAAAGGGCCACAGTACAGGAGGAGGGGAGGGGAAGAGCTGAGGAACGTGCTCCATCCCTCACTGCTGCATGCGAGGCAGTTCTCGCATCTCTCCAGTCCCCAGGTGGGTGGCTGAAGGATGAGCTGCTTCTCCCTGCAGAGGACATGGCAGGAGGCTCCACCCAGGACAGCAGAGGGGCCCAGGTGCTTGGAGCCACCTTAAAGCCGAGACCATGGGGCAAGCAGCTGGCAGGCTGGGGCAAATCTCTCCTGTAGCCAATGAGGGCAGGGCCACCAGCAGCTTGCGCAGGAAGCCAGCTGGGTGTGAGCCAGGTGGCTGGCAGCAGCTCAGGTGCATTGGAAGAAAGAGCCGTCAGTGCTCCCCAGCTCCCCAAGGTGTGGCAGCCTGGCAGCAGCGCCACTCCTGCTCCCTCCCTAGGAGGCCAGGAGCCAGCACCAGAGCATGGCGAGGAGGTGGGCATGGGCAGCCCCGCCATTGCCAAGAACACTACATGGAGGTGGCAGGTGGCTGGGAGCCGCGAGGGCCAGGAGTCAAAGTAAGGGGGAACGCACCAGAATAGAATGTTCTGCCCCATTATTCTATTTTTAGGGGCCCCAAAACACTGGTCTCTAAAAATTGTGGGCCCTGGAACAGTGTTCTGGTGTGTTCCACTTTGCTTTAATCCCTGCGTATTTCAGCAGAACAAACAAGGAGGCATATGGCACCTTTAAAGGCAAATAATGTAGTACCTAGTATCTCTGTTTAATATGTAGATGGTCCTAGGTTCAAGCCCCAGGGGGTTAGACTTGATGATCTCATGAGGTCCTTTCTAACCCTATTATTCTATTCTGAGTAATTTATTTATCACATGATCAGGGGTCGCATACCTATTAGTCTTTAAAAGTGCCACAGGACTCCCTGGGCTTTTTTTTAAGGAATAGAGCTGTCAAATGATCTTTAAACATTGCAATTAATTGCAAGATAAAATAAATTGTGATTAATTGCCGTGTTAATAAGTATTGTAATTGAACTCAACATATTTGAAAATGCAGAAACACATAGAGAAGATTTATAATGAATTTAAATTGACATTCTATTATTGCTTAATGATGTGGTTAGAACTGCGATTAATTGCAACTATTTTTTAAATCTAGTTAATTTGTTTTACGTTAATCACCTGAGTTAACTGTTAATTGAAATTCTGAAATAAAGGTTTTGTTAACTTCAACAAAGTATAAAAATGCCCATCCTCAAATTGTTTGCATTGTTCTTGAAGAAGAGCTCTCTGTAGCTCAGAAGTCTGAACTTTGTTTCCACCAAGAGAAGTTGGTCCAATAAAAGATAATTACTTCACCTATCCTGTCTCTTAATGCATCCTCAAATTCTAATTTAAGAAGTCAAGAAATTCACCCAAATAGGCTCAGTTCTGCCTTTGTATCAGTGTGTATCTTCCATCCACTGTACCACTCACTCTTGTTTTGCAAAATATTCCTTTAAAATGAAGTATCTCTCTTTGAAGGAGTGTTTGGCAAAGGACTTAGGAAGTATTAAATCAGACAAATCCACTTTTGGAGAATGCATACAAGGATTCTGGGTCATATGAAGTACAATTCACTGGTTTTACACATATTTGTCTTTGATCTTTTGCTGTCAGACTCTCCTCTGCTCTTGGTATGCAAATCCTGTTGTGTTGGGGCTCTAGTTAGGAAGGTCACAACAACAAAAAATCTCATGGATGTAGTGAAGCTGTGTGTTCTTTGAGGATAAAATTGCCCATGAGATTCTGCTTACTCAGTGGCAATACAAGGGTCCACACCATACTAAGGCTGCTTTCATTACCATAATCTGACTGTGAAGTCTGCGACTTTCCATCTTTTGTGGATCTTATTCCGTTAGTTATTGTCCTTCATTTATAACGTTAGGTTGTCCAATTGCTGGGCTTCAGTTTCAGCCTTCACTGAAACTGAATTTGTTGTTTTGGCATGGAATTCCCTTAGTTCTATTTTGAACATACAATTCTGGAATTGCTCTTTGACAAAAGTCTATACAGACATTTCAAAGATCATATCACAAGGTGGGGTGACCCTTTACAGGGAGCAGGCTCAGTCCCACCAGTGCCTAGTTATTCACCTCCTAGGAGATGAGTTTGAGCTCACTCTGGTGGCTGGTGATCAGGCATCATATATCTGTAGCCACAGGTTTATGCTTTTTATCAGATGGAGCCTGCTGAATGAGTCACAGGTGAGATTTACAGGAGACCCAGAAAGCACAAGCAATACTAGCTAGATGGAAAGACCTGACTGGAGCAAACTGCAGGAAGGGGCAGGAGCAAATTCCCCCTTAAGGGGAAATTAGAGCCCGGAGGAAAGATATTCAAGGTAACCTGGCCAGGATGGCATGGATGAGTAATGAAGAGTTAACACTTGTGCTTTCTTAGAGGTCCAGGATGGACTTCCCAGAGCAGGTGGAAGGAAGCCCCCATCTATTGCCCTACTTCAACAGCACATAATAGACTGCCGAGCTCATGCAGGGCTGCTAAAGAAGCCAAAGGAGGGTGAAAAGTTTATGTGTCCTGCTAACGATGTTCCTGACTAAACTGGGGAAGATTCCCCATGAAGCTGCTGGATGTCTGCTTTGTGGTTTTTAGACTTATTTTGTTTACCTGCTGGAAGGGGATGAATTTTAATTTGTCTGAAGGGCTAAAACACAAGAAGCAGTGCATACAAGAGCAAGGAAAACTGAGGCAGCAGCAAGGTCAAATATTGGCTATGGGGAGACCTTGTTCTGGGTCACCAGATGACCACTATGGTTTACGTACTTCCCAGATTCCTTCTGCTGCCACTCTAAGCTTCCTCAGGAACCCAAAAATGTCAGAAATGACCTGTCTAAGGTGACTCAAATTGCTCAGTCAAATTTTACCCTGGAAAAGGAACTGGCAATTTTTCAGGCAGATTAGTTCAGTTTTCTTCAAATTAGAGAGAAATGGTGGAGAAGAAACTGACTTTTAATGGTGATTAACTGGGTCTCCACCAAACACACTCGCACAGAGAACACATACACATAAACAAGTTTTTCTGTGATACCTGGGACACACGATGGAAGTGCTGTTCCCATCTCTTTGCTGACCCATTTTCCACTGGCTGAACATTCATAAACCCCTTGAAAAACACAGAAGTATGGAAAGTATTTCAGTAGAGAGAATGTGACCAGTGACCAGGTAGACGGTTTTCATCGATTCTGTGGCCAGAAGGGACGATTCCTCATTTACCATTACATTTGGGGCCCTATCAGTTAGCCAGTTTTTAATCTAGTTAAAGAGTGGGAAAGGTGGGATTACTGTATGAAGATGATGAGCCAATCTCCATAGTCCCAGAGTAAAGTACAGCCCCGGAAGCAGCAGAGCAAGGTCTCCATCACACAGACACAGAACCCTGCCAATGTGCTTCAGCCCCTGCCTGGGCAGGTAGCATGGTCTTTGACCCATTCAATCCATGATCTCTCTGCTAACGCTGCCAGTGACAGAGGCCATTGGTGCAAGCAGTGATGGTACACATTTGAGTACAGACTGAGAACTCACTAGCAAAGTTCAAGGAGACCACCAAACTTGGACACAATGGCAGTGGCCATTTAACAGTGCCACTGGCCACATGCCCTGCCGCGAGGAGATTTTATCTAGGCAAGCCTCAGGCACACACTACCTAGTACAGGCCTCCCTAGAACTATAAGCCCAGCCTTATTCCCAAGGGGATTTTACTGAAGGTCAGAAGGCAGCAATTGGGTAATGCTCTTCCTTGGGCCTTTAATCAAAGGCAGATGATACTGTGGCTAGGGAAATGCCTACCGTCCCCTCTGGTTTCCAAGGTATAATAAGGCTCTTCACAGCTATAGCGGATAATGGCTCCATACTGAGTCTCTTCAAACCCTGACTTGTAGACAACATTGCCATTGGCAATAGTTTCGGGGACTCCACAGTCCACAGCTGCAGAGAAAACCAGAAATGATGGTTATCAAAGGGGCCTCCCGCCCAACGCTCCATTCTACTGGATACCACGCAACCATTGCAGCTCCTCATTCGTCACTGCTCACCACAGATCTCATCCAGCCATTAGGCAGGCTCAGATCCCATTTCTTAACCTCCCAGATTGAAACTAGTGGCCTAATGGTGAAAGGCCCATGTCCCATTTCCAGATTGCCTACACCCATAGGAAAAAGACACTTACGGACACATTTGTGGTGTGAGTTGCTCCATTCTCCATTGCTCTGGCAGCTGGAGTGAAACCTTCTTTGGCTGCTTTGTTTCTGAGCAAAAGAAGAAGGTACATCAGTTACTGTGAGTGAAATGAAACCACATTAAACTCCATTTCTTGGGGAGAGTCTCACAGTGGAGTATGGATATCTACAAAGCAGTCAGGTACAAAGGGAGGCAGAGTTCTAGACTGGACCGAGCTTTTGGTCTGAAGGGGTGGCCTTGAGCTAAACAGGAACAATGGTCTGATTCAGCGGTGGCAATTTCCTGTTTCAAGACCAGTGAAGGCATTCACAGCCACTGCAGAGCTGTTGGGAAAAGGGGTCCCATTTGTTCAAATGCTTCTGTGCTGAAATCTGCTTGCAACATATTCTTTCCAGGTCAGGGCTCTAGGAAGTGACCTTCAGCTTCCTTGGTGGGTAGGAAGGAAGGACAAGGCGCTTCAGAGTGGCCAGGAGAGATACTTAGAGATGAACGGGGCTCTCAGGACTTTCAAGGGGAAGGGAGCGTAGGAATGCAAGGCTGGATGGACAGCTTACCGTTACAACCTCATAACCTTCTATGCAGCTCACTGTCACGTAGTCCTTGAAGACATAATTGTCCTTCAGGGGATGAAGTACAGAGTTTGGGATGACACTCGAGGGACAGGGTATTGCTTTAGAAAGGAATGAACATATCAGTCACTGATTGGTTTAAGACACTCTCTCTCTTTTTCCACTTTCTCTCTTCCCACCTTCCCAGCCAGTAGCCACTGTTTCACCCAAGCAACAGCCATCCGTTTAGTCATACCATCTGTCCACTTTCTGCCCAGAGCAGCAAGATGAGTATTTTCTCAGGGTGTTTACTCACGGTCCCCAAAGTAGCGCATCTTCCAGCCTTTCTTTTCTGCTGTTCTGTCTGTTTGGAAGACAATGTCAAGAGTATTGCTCCTGGTTTTAATTTCTGGGGGCCCTGGGAATTTGTTGCCACAATAAGGACCAAAGTGGTCTTTTCCAGCTGTGAACTGGGAAAATAACAAACAAGAAGTAATGACTAATTGGAAGAGAAGAGTAGGAGACAGAGAGAAAGTGAAAGAAACAGAGTCAACAAAAAAGGCAGGGGGATCATTACAGGGAAATACAGTTGGGATTAAGGTTGAACTGGGAGAGGAACCCTGACTGTGAGGTGAGGGAATTTGTAAGGGAGACATGGTGGACACTAGGGGTGAGTAGGGTAACAAGGACCACCATCATAGAGATAACCCACTACCTACTGTTAAGCTGTCATGGCAGTTCCCTTCTACGTCGGCTGGTTCTACATCAAAGTCCCCACTCCTGATGCTCAGCACCACACGATAGCCTGGCTCCAGGACCACACGGTACTCACAGCGCGAACTGTCAGGGTACAGGTTGGGATAGTTGGGGCTCGAGATTTCCCCTGACAGCTCCGTGAATACACTTCCACTGCAGTTCACTAGGGAGGAACATGGACAGGTAGATCAGGGAGGGTGATGGCTTGACAGCCTCCACCCTCCACCTGTCACCTGCATGAATCTTATCAAGACATTGTAGCAGCCAGAATTAGAACCTGTCTCTCCCCATGGTGGCCCAAGAGGGGATCATTCCCCCATCCACTCTTTAGGGACCCTCTTTCCTAGTGTCCTGAGCCATGATGATCTGGGTCCTTCGTTGGGGGAAAAAGGGGGATGGCTCTTAAGCAGCTGTTCTTTGGTTCAATCTTATCCGATTTCCCCTAATTCTCCCTCCTCACCCTCCCTGGAACAGTCCCCCCTTTCTTTTGTGATTTGTGTTCCTCACACAGTGGCAGACAGTGCTTGTGTTACACAACCAAGTGTGGCTTTTCCCTGTTGACTGGATTGGAATGTATCCCTTTGAATGTATCCCTCTTGTTTCCTGGTCATTTCAGTCTCCTCTCTCAGCTCCTGCAGTTTGTTACTCTTTTTCCACAATTAAGGATCCCATTTCCCTATAGTGCCCAGGTGGGGTCTCCCCAGAGCTTTATGGAGAAGGGTTTTCCCCGTTCTCTGCTGGGATGTGAAGCCCACAGTTGAGCACAGTATCCTGGTGAGTTCTCAGCACTGTATTGATAATTCCCTCCCCCTTTATGCAACTCTCAAAATTGCACTGGCCTCTCTGGAAGCCGAAATTCTTTGCAACCTTCTGATTTACTTTATTCTTTGTTCTTTACTGCCTCCCACTGCTTAGAGCTCTTTCCACATGTGCATTAGCTGCTGAGACAGTGGATCATTTTGCCATTCCAATTCTATATCCCATAGGTTTACTTTCCTGTCTTTATTTCTTGCAGATCTTTCATATGTGCCCATTTCCCATGTGCCCTGTGCAGTTTCTTAGGCTGTATTCACACAGCACTTTTGTTTCGAAACAGCCTCGTTGTTTCAAAACAAAAAAAAAACATGTTCACACGACGCACAGTTGTTTCGAAACAACGGGAACCAGTTGTTTCGAAACAATGGCATTGTTTCGAAACAAGTTAAACCTAGTCTCTGGGCGAAACAACGTTGTTTCGCAATGGTTGTTTCGAAACAACGCTGTGTGAATGTGTTGTTTCAAAACAACGGTGGTTTTGAAAAGGCTTGTTTCGAAACAACCGTCGTCTGAACATGTTGTTTCGAAACGACGGTCAGTCATTTCAAAAACCTTGTTGACAAAATTTGCTATTTCGTTTCGCGTTTTCTCCCTTATTTCAAAATGACTTTTTTGCTAATTCGAAATAAGTCATTTCAAAATAAGACATTATTTCGAAACAAGTTGTTTTGATACAACTTGTTTCGAAATAACCGTGTGTGTGAATACAGCCTTAGTGATCAGACCACCAAGGCAGAAGCTCCTCCCGGCTCAGTCTCAGTGGTGCACATATTGCCTCCTGCTATTGGGGATAGCAAGTGCGAGGCTCTTACCTCCACATGTCTTCTGATCGTCATGCAGGAAGTAATCTGGGGGGCAGGAACAGTAGTAACCACCGATATAGTTATTGCAGTGGTGGCTGCAGGGCTCCTCTACGAAATCCGTGCACTCATTCACATCTGCCAGGGGAAAAGGGAGACTGGAATGAGCTGAGCATGAGACAGGAGCTGGGGGAAGAAGGCAGGTAAGCAAGTGGGGTACATAGGCACTGATGCCAAGGAAGGGAGAGGAGGTCTCTAGAGTAGAATCACTGAAGCAGAGTGCTGGCCGGCAGCGCTATGAAGATGCTCACTCTGCTGTTTTCTCTCCCTGTTGGGCAATGACAGAGCAGCACTGAGAGGAGGCCCCTCCTGCCCCTCCCTGGCATTGTGCTGTGGAAGTTCATGTCCACAGGGCACTCCGGAGACTAAGAGGAGGCAGGCCAAGTCTTACCCACAGCAACATAGTAGGCAGCAAAACCAGTGAAACGCTCCTCGTTGGAAAAGTCCGACTGGAAAATCACAGTCAAGGTGTTTGAAGGGACGTAGATTTCCTCCAGAATTGGGGAACCAGGAACCTTGCTGTTCTTTCGCCCACAGAGCAGGCCCTCGACATGCTCACCCGACAGGATCTGCAGAGGGGCAGACAGAAAAGTCTCATCTCACTAGGCCAGCTTCTTTTGGTTATCAACATCTGAGCCCCATGCCACAATAGTAATCCACCCCCTGTCTACAGCCAAGCTCCGTGAGCAACGTGTTGGCATGCAGCCATTTACATTGCTTGATTAATGGTGGGTCAGAGGTTCACTTAGACTCATTTCAGGCATAAGTGTTTGGGTGCCAGCAGAGAGGTCAACGGTACTCATAACTAAAATGGCCTCCCACAATCAGGGCTCACTGGGTGAGGATGTGACTGGAAGAGGGGCATTAGTGGTGGCTGGGTGGGCATTTCTAATGTAGACAATGTAGGGGCAGAGTTGGAAGGGAAACGGGAAGTAGGGTAAGATGGGCATTCAGCTGGCAAAGTGCAGGAGGCCAATTGCTGAAGCAGCTGTGAATGGAGCTGGCAGCTCTCTGCTTTTACCCCTATAAAGAAGACAGGTGACAATAATGCTAATGTGGATGCTGCTGGGCAAAACTCAGCATGTCCACATGCAGTCTCTAAATCAAGATAATACAGATTATTTTGATGTAAAAGATTGCAGGCCCACACTACATTTCCTTAGATCAAGATAAGGAGCTCCCTTATTTCACAATAAGGAAAGTCATTTCAATATAATAAAATCTAGTATTATATTGAAATGACGGTTAAATTGAAAGTGTGATTTTGAAATAACACTGTGTGGATGTGTTATTTCGATTTAACTGTTATTTCAGTTTAACACTTTTGCCCTTCTCCTTCCCAGGGTGCTGTCCTTTTTCTATATATTGGGTGGGGGCATGGCCCTTCTAGGGGGCCATCTCGCCACACCTCCCATGGTGCCCCTCTCCTCAATCAAACTAGCAAGTCCTGTCCATGGACATGCAAGTTCAATTTGAGTTTCTAGTTGGGACATGTTAAATCAATTTAACTTAAATCAATTTAATGATTTTTATAGCAATTTTATTAAATCAATTTAACTTAAATCGATTTAACTGCCTAAGTGTGGGCAAAGCCATACTGCCTCAGCCTTCGCTAGGGTAGAGGCACTGAATCATCTATGCTTCCATCAACAGCAGGAGGGTCCGCTAAGTTCCCTGTTCCTGACCTAGGCTCCCATAAACAGACCGTCCATTCTTCCCCACAGGCCCTTCCTGCCCTTCTGTTCCTGGGTTGCACGCGCTGAGCACTGCTGCTCCTCTGTGCTGCCCCATGGTCCCTTCTGTCCCCCTGATGGAGGATGGATATGGTACTGTACCTTCACAGAGTCATACTCGCAGTTCTCAGATGGCTCTATATCTAGGTGAGTGAAATAGAGGCGGATGCCATACCCTTGGGGGACACTGATTTCCCTGGACTCCTTCACATCATTAGGGTATGCCTGAGGGTAGTTAGGGGACAGGATCTCACCATACATGGGGGTTGCATCAGCCCAGGCCAGGAGGCAGCAGAGGATGAGCCACCTGAGAGATGGAGGAAGAAGGCAATGTCACACTGTCACAGGCTGGTTATATGTAAATACATAATAGAAAAGTGCCAGCTCTCAAGACTAAAATGTAGGAAAGTTCCTGAGTTTTGCAGTAGACTTGTTGTTGTGCACTGAAAATGGCTTCCTCTTGCAGCTCTTCACATAGAGGGCTTGCAAGGTGAGACATGGCCACTGACTCCATTCCCTGCCCTTGTCTCCCCTTGCTGGGAGCGCTACAGGAACTGGGTCCATTCCCACACTGCCTGAGGTTAGTCCTTGCAGGAGAGCTAGGTCCCATTCCCTGTCTCCATCCCTCATTCCCGGGAGCTGGGAGAGCTGCAGGTAAATCCAGATTCCAGAATTGATGCAAGACTCATGGCAAGCCACTTCGTTCATTAAATCAGTAATAAGTCAAAGCTTCCCTTCTGCACCCAGTAACTCACCCCATCTGCAAAAGTTCCATCCAGCGTCCTTCCCGAAAACCCTCAGCTTCTGGACTTTGGAGTTATGGGACTGGGACAAAAACAACAGCACTGATTAGCTTTGTTTGTGTGTGTGTGCATGCACAGTGAGGGTGCAGGGGGAGGACAACAGCCTATATGTCCCAATTCATGGGGAAAGTGCCAAAGCACAGTGCCTGCAGAGGAAAGCTAATCTCATGCAAACAGCAGCACCTCCTGCACTAGAGTACCCTCAGGCACCATGCTGGAACCCTGGCTCAGTACCGACTGGGAGGGTTGAGCACCCCAGTGGGCCAATGCACACCCAATACCACAGCATCCTCAAGTACAAGACTGGGGTGTTTGGCTTAGCAATGATGCATGGCAGAAAGTGCCCCCTACTGAGTCCCCCACAGCACAGAACCACCTAGTGCTCGGCTTGGGTCTGCGGAAAGCGCCGCCTGGTGCTGTCTGCTGTGCTGCACCAACTGACCCCTTCAGGCCCAAGCAATAGCATCGAGGAATGACGTCCATGCCCATTTTTTAGCATTAGTTTTGGAGCTTTACCTTCTTTCTCCGTCTTTGCCTGTTTCTCTCTCCCTGTCCTGCTTCTTTGCTCTGCCTCCAAATCACATCCAAGTCAGTGATTTGGGGGGTGGGTGATAGGGAAGGGTTTGAGCCTTTACTCACAGTGCTGTAGCACCCTCTGCCTGTGGAAGGTGGCCTCCCTGCCTCCCTCACTCGGATGAGGCTCTTCTGCTTCCTAAGCTCTCACCAAGCGGAATTTCCAGAGCCTGTTGCACAATCCCCTTGGCTGAGGCCATGGGTGGGGGAGCGGGGAAATCAGGTGACTTTTGGGAAAAGGGAGGGAAAGGGGAATTCCAGCTGGAAGGAATTAATCTTTGAATGCCCCCCAGCACACATTCCCCGGAGGCTGGTAGTGAAGGTCAGAGGAGGAGCCCAGAGGAGATGTCATCAATAAAGGCTTTAAATGCTGAGAAATGGGCTGGCTCATCAGCTCCACACAGTGGCAGGGCAGTCACCCCAATCACACTGCCCCTTGCTAAAGCACCTCATCTGTCCCTTCTAGGGGGAAAGGGAATGCGGTTTCTGGGACCCATTCGCTCCCGGTTCTCTCTATTCAAGGCTGCCAGCGAGGTGCAAGCTAGGATCGGTTGTCTTGCTGTTTTCTGTGAAGTGAGCCTTTACCATGTTAGGAACTGGGTTGAGAGCCCACAAACTTGTGTCACATACAACCCACCAATTGACCATGAGATTCAACATCAGGCCATCATTAAGTCAACCTGGGCCATGTTAGAACTGGGGCCCTAGAGAAGTTTTGTGTCCTAGTCCCAAACATTCCTCCTAAATCACCCAGCATCCCACTACTTGAGACCAGATTGGAGCCTGTGTCCTTGCCTTTATCTTCCTGCTTGACCACCCAACCCAGCCACCTCTGTGCCAGCCTGCCACTGGATTGGAAAGGATGCCAATACAGTTTCCAACTCCCATTTCTACTTTACACACCAGAGGGCTTCACTCCAAGTGACTGAGTTTCAGCAGGAAATGGCTAATGTGCTAGCTAAACCCCACATAATC
The DNA here is from genome assembly GCA_007922195.1 of Podocnemis expansa. Taxonomy (NCBI): domain Eukaryota; kingdom Metazoa; phylum Chordata; order Testudines; family Podocnemididae; genus Podocnemis; species Podocnemis expansa. The sequence continues at coordinate 2,786,941 of ML682084.1, forward strand.
TCCACCTTTTTTCTAGTGTGGATGCAGGGTAGCACCCAGTGCCTGATTTTCAGCTGACTGAGGAGTACTCTAAGCAAGATGCAAGTGTTCTCCTAACTGCACACATGCACACCACGCAGCCATGCACACTTCCAGTGCACGGGAACTGGAGTGCTGTCTGCCTCAGTGCCTGTCAGAACAGCACAGGTACCCTGTGTGTCCTCAGAGCCCCTGCCAAGGCTAAATAAAGGCAGCACCTTGTCATGCCCCTCAGTTCCTTCTCAGCACCCATATCCTGAACTGGTACTCCTCATAGGGCTCACCTCATGCTTTCTTCTCTATGGAGCCAATGGCTTTTCCTCTTTCTCTTTTAGGTAAGTAGTTAATTAGCAATACCAATAGTTAGGCTTTCTTTATTACTTTATTTTGTTTTTATTATTTAATAGCTATTACTAGGCACAGGTGACATGCATTACTCAGTCACTGAGCTCTCAGCGCTGGCCATCATATGGGGTGCCTATCTCAACTGAAGACCATCCCCACACACACACACTGCTGCCTTTTGTGTCTCAGTGAGGGACACAATAAAGAGGGTGCAATATCTGCCACTCCTTCAAGAAAAGGACATGGTTGCCAGAGATTGCACCTCAAGCAACACCTCATGGGAAAGTGGGGAGGCCCACCTCAGCCCCTGACTCCAGACTGAATGTTCTGCTGCTTGCATGCAGTCCACTATCTGGGATGCAGTAGTCTCTCAAAGACCCCTGGACTCAAACGCTTCTCCTCAGAGAAAGGGAGCTCAGTGCTCCTCTCCAGGGCTTCCCTGAAAGAAGACCTATAAGACAGACCAGAGTCATCTGAGGTCAGAGAAGCCACCTACTTCTTCTTCTTCTTCAAAGAATGACTCGGACCATCCCCACACTCTTCAGTTACTCAGGTCAGAGCTGGGGCATCAACCCATGTTGACCCAGCAGTGTGCCAGAAAGATAGCAATACTGTGCCCTCAACTCTGGTAGTGTCTGCAGGACAGCCATTGAGTCCAGCACCAAGAGATGCTATTTAGCGCTGGCATTATCAACATAGGTTTACATGGCAGCAAAGGAGGTATTGAAGACTCGCCTGTATTGTTGGAGTCAATCACACGGTAGCTCCTCCTGCTGTTCCTGGCCTGCCCAGTTTTTCAGATCCCATACAGCAATGAGTAGCAGGCTGTTTTTGATACCGGCTAAGGACTATGGCAAAGACTCAGCCCCTTGTTGGAGCCTGGGAGGTGGCTGATCATGCCTAGTGGTTGGCACAGGAATCAGATCTAGTGGTTAGACCAGGAGTCATTGGCCAGGAATAGGAGCCCACAGTGAAAGCTGCAGTCAGAAGCCAGGTACCAGGTCAGAGGGTCAGAGCCAGAGTCAGAAGTCAGGAATCGGAGCAAGGGTCAGAGCCAAGTTACCAGGAGTGAGGCAGGGCTGGATCCAGGGCAGGGCAGGGCAGGACTGGAAAAAGCAGGAGCAAGGCTGGGAACAACAAAGAGCTAGCACAGCCATGAGCAAATGCTTTACTATCAGTCCTGCTCTTGAGTGGGTCGCAGTCCAGGCTCACAGATCAGTGCCTTTCTCTAGAGATCGGGACTGGACTTCATGGATTCCTTCCACCCATTCTGCTCATCCCTCAGATCATACTCACACTGAAACAAGATCATGCCAAGATAATTCTCATTGTGCCGATGTGGTTCGGATGGTGCTGGTTCTTCGACCGTCACACTCTCACAATTCAACCTCATCCTCTGGGTATGCAGTCCCAACAGCACGGACAAATATGGCACCCAGATCTGAACAGTCTGCACTTCATAGCAGGGCTGTTGAGTTGTTAGATCACACAGATAAGGCCTGCTCTGTGGCAGCTCAAGAGATATTACTTAGGAAGCAGTTCACTTATTCAGCTAAGAGGAAGTATTTTCTGCTCCACTAGTTTGGGAACACTGCCAGACATGCAAGACGTTTTAGAATAACTCTTGTGATGCTGTCTGGATTTAGGGGATCATTTATGATTGTTCTTCATATTACTATTTCAGATTTGCAATAATCCATATGCAACACGCCATGTTTGGTAACAGTAGAAAGGTTGTAATCAGCTAGGAATGATTCTATGGTTTATATGTAGGTTTCACATCTGTATTAGAAGTTGGGAATATATTTAATCTATTTGTGTTTCAAGTTCTTTGATTCAGGGACACTCCCTGGACTGCATGTCTACAAACCATTGTCTCCTTAAGGGCCCATTAAGGAAGCTCTCAAGTATGGTGGGCCCAGGGAGAAACCTGTTGAGCCACTAGGACTTACCAATGTGGCTCAACTCCATTTTGATTTGCAAAGACTCTGCACAGCATGGGGAAGGTAAGAGGTGATAAAAGGCAGCAGCCCCTACTCCATTTTGTCTTCAGTCTACAGTCAACACCCACCTCTGGAACTATTCCTCTGCAACTGAACAAAGGATTGAGTCCCAGCTGGGTATCTACCAAAGGAATTAGACTAACCTACAAACTCCAGATTCTTTGAGAACTTGCTTTCTATGACTCTAAATCATTTGTATGTAGATGATTCACTTTGACTCTTTAACATCTCTCATTTGGTTTCTTTTCTTTTTATATTAAACCTTTAGTTTTGGTTACTAAAGGATTGGTTGGCAGTGGGGTATTTTGGGTAAGATCCAAGCCTGTATTGTTCTGGGTGATGTGGCTGGCCCTCTCGGATCAGGTGAACCTATTTCTTTAAGAGACCTAATGGCTAGGTGGGGACCTGAGAAGCTTATGTGCAATAAAGGCGGCTGTTTCTATTTTGTTATGTTTCGTGATGACCAGAGTGGGGAATCAGACACATGTTTTGTTACTGACTGGGAGACTGGTTTAAGTACTTCCCATCAGTGGTTTGGAGGGTTTGGCCCCTGGTTTTTAAGCTTGCCCTGATTTTTGCACATTCAGGAGGTTATCCCAGGAGGCCCTGGTCACACCTCTTATACCTTAAATCCTCAGGTCTCTCTCCAAATTTCCTGAGACTCTCCTTAGTAGTAATTTCAGCTATCCAGCATCCTGTTCAAGGGAGATTGTTTATTTCCAAACCCAGGACTGTTTGATTTTTTTAAAGGAATTTTTCAGCTTTTGCCTCCTGTCAGACATGGAATCACTTTGGAACAACGCTCTCTTAGCAGCTCTGAAGTGTCTCCCATCTGAGTCTACGGCAACCTGCTCTTGGCCTCATCTACCAAAAGATATCCTTTCTCACTGCCATTCCATTAGCCAGAAGAGAGTCAGGGTTTGATGGCAGGACAGCAGTCTATGCTATTTTTAAAAGATGAAATAGACTTGAGGCCCCATCCAAAATTTTTAACTAAAGTTGACTGACTTTTCACTTGACCCAGACAACACAAATACCTTTTCCCCGCAAAGCCAGCCTCAAACAGGGGTAAAGAGCAGCTGCATATGTTGAATGAAAGGGCAAGCACTGGTCTTCATCTGGACAGAACAAGTCTTTCAGACAAGTCTCTCTTTGACTCTTTATTTCATTTGCTGATGGAATGAGAGCTCAGGCAGTTTCAGTACAAACACATTCCAGATGGATTATTTCCTGTGTTATGATGGTGAACACAAACACCTCTCCTCCACAGAGACTACTGGCCTATGAACCAGGGCTCCAGTTACACCAGTAATATTTCTAAGGAATGTCCCCATTGATTAGGTCTGCACAGCACACTGTGTTCAGGCTCTGACTCAGCTTTAAGTCTATGCCCTCTTTTCATCCACACAAAACTATTCCATAATTATTATTATGACCCAAGCCTGGAACTCATCTTGATTTATGCCCACTGACCTTGCTAGGGAGCATGGGTCAGAGCCAAATCCACTGTGATTCAGGTCACAACCCAGGCATTTTGCACTGTGGACACAGCTCAAGTCTGGATCACCAGCCTGTGGTGTGAAGAGGCTGCCAATGCTATCCCACAATGCCGTGGGGCTGTGCATCCTCGTCTTTCTATCCCAAACTTCCCACTTGCTTCCCAGGACCTGAAAGCAAATTCTTGGTTCAAATGCAACTGCTTGGCATTTAACTCTTCATTTCCACAAAGACTCTTCAACTGGAAACACAATCAATGCTGATGTGTGTTATCTCTGGCCAGCAGTAAAATGAAGTCCTGTATCAACCAGGATGTTAGCAGATCAGAAGAACACAGCTGGGTCCTAGCCAACTTCTGGTGTGAAATGAGCAAGACCTTCGACTGCAGCAACAGAAAAAGAAATGATTGTGTCAGCAAAACTATATAAGCAAGCAGCTGTCTGCATCAGAGATTGCCCAGACAGCGAAAGAAAGCAGAGAGCAAATCACACATATGAAGACAAAGTACTGCGAAGTCAAGGATACTAACTTCTGGCACCTCTGGAAATTCCCCTCTTCCTGCATGTTTTATAAGGAATTCAACCAGCTTCTGGGAGCTCTATCAGGCAGAGGCACGGAGCCCACAGTTATCCATGATAGTCTGTGGAGCAGGGATGGGGCCTGATAACCCCCCCACGCCCAGTCTCCTCCGGACAAGAGCCAGTTACCAGATGAAATAACCCTCGAGCTGAGGCCAGCAACCAACCTATGCTACCACACTGGGTCCATATTCAGGGGAGCTCTTTGGAGATGACCATGAAGAGATGTCCACTGTAGAACCAGCATCAGAACAAGTGTCAGAGTTGGAGCTTGATAAGTTTCTACAAAAAAAACAAGGAGTCATGTGGCAATTTAAGACTAACAGATTTATTTGTCGCATGAGCTTTCATGGGAGAAAATCTCCCACGAAAGCTCATGCAACAAATAAATCTGTTAGTCTTAAAGTGCCACACAACTCCTTGGGGGTTTTTTGCCCCCCCCCCCGGGGTGGTTTTTTTTTTTTTTTTTTTGGACTAGACTAACATGGCTATCCCTTTGTAAATTGACAAATTTCTACCACCATATCTGTTGTTATCAATATACGGATAGGTGGGATTTCCCGTTTATGGGCTATTAAGTTACTAATGCAAGTCTGGAATTTGTTGTGCTTCCATTCAGGGTGAAACCCATTCTATTTCCCTAATCCCCCACTTCTCTTAACCCAGATCAGTGGTTCTCAATATTAGTGTCACCACGCAGTGGCAAGTGTGTTGCGAAGGGCCAGGGACATAGCTAGATTCAATTGGGGGGCGGGGGCGGGGCCTGGTATGTCCCGTAGGGCTACGTATGCCACCAAATGTGTCATGGCCTGCAAAAGGTTGAGAAACACTGCCCCAGATAATACGTAGGATTCAAAATGGACAGAAGAAGAAAATGGGTAAACAAGCAGTTATGAAATTTTTGCTACTTACTCACAGGATATTCTAAGTGCAGGTTGGCTACAGGGAGCAGGTGGACTCAGAGTAGCTCACCTGACTGTTTTTGTGGGCTAAAATCACCCAAAACACTTGCAGCCAACAGAACAGGCCAAGAAGTTTTCCATGAACCACTTTGAAAAAGCCCCAGAGCAACTTGAGCTGGCCAGGGCTCTAGCAACTCTGAGGTTATGTCCACATGTACATCATTATTTCAAAAAAGGTTATTTCAAAATAAGTTATTTTGAAATAAAGTCCTTATTTCAAAATAAAATAAAGAAAATGTTAATTCAAATTAAGGGAAAGGCTCAAAGCGAAATAGCATGTCCAAACACAGGACTTGCTATTTCGCTTTAGGAAAGGGGCACCATGGGAAGTGTGGCAACATGGCCCCCTCCCTGGGCCATGCCCCCACTCAATATAGGCTAAAAGGAAGGTACCCTGGGAAGGAGAAGGGCAAAAGTGCTATTTCGAAATAACAGTTACTTCAAAATAACATGTCCAAACAGCATTATTTCAAAATAACCGTTTTGAAATAACAGCAGTTTCAATTTAAAGAAGGTTTAAGCTATTTCAAAATGTCGGTTCGTTTTTCAAAATGACGGAGCCTGTCATTTCAAAATAAGAATACGTCATCTGGACCTAATCTCTTATTTCAAAATAACCAGTGTTATTTTGAAATAAAAGAGACGTTGTAGACATACCCTGAGAAACAACAGCACAGGCCCCAAAAACTGAACTTTGGACTTGGATTTGCATAGCACAGATTGAGGGACACACACAGTTGTGAGGTTTGGGTTTCCCATACAGTGTGGATGCTCAAGTATATTGTAGGTTTGGAACTCCCCAGTTTGCAGGTGTGGTCCACACAAACCCAGGCATAACATGCAGTGTTGACATACCCACATTGGATATGTCTAGGGCTGCTGCTTGGTCCTCAGCCATAACTTCACTCCCCATTACACAACCACAACTGCTCCAAGATCTGAGGCACACCTCTGAAAAGCAACCTTGCAGTCACTGTTCACTGAGCCCCTCCTTACTGTTCTGCTTGTGAGCATTCTTCATGGACCAAACATGGGCAACAACTCAAAAAAGAAAAAAAGTTATTTGCCTTTATTGCAGCTGCTGTTCCTTGAAATGGCTCCCTTGCATTAGAGCTACCGTGTTCTGTAAAGGAACTGCAGGGGTTTGGAGCGGCATTTACTTCTATTTCTTTGAGATGGGCTCTGAGGAAGTACCAGGGATGGTCCTTCCATAGAGGCAACCAAGGCGGTTGCCTAGAGCACCAACAATTAGGGGGCACCAGGGGCTGGTGGAGTGAGGGGAGCAAGCCTATCCCGCCCTGCTTCTCTCCCCACCCAGAGACAGACCCACGCCCTCGGCCGGACCCCAGCAGCAGCACCATTCCCCACCCGCGACTGGATCCTCGGCCAGGACTGGTTCCCCACCGATGGTCGGGGGGTGGGGCACCTAAATCAGTGTTGGCCTAGGGCACCAAAAAACCTTGGGCCAGCCCAGGGAAGCACCAAGTCCATATGCTACCCCAATGGGTACCACTGCAGAAAATTCACCAGTTCTAGAGTGCTGGGCACAAGTACATCTGACTGGAATACATGTGTGCATCCACATCTTGAAGCCACAACAGCCACAATACACACATATAACCATTTCTTACCCTGCATCTCACTAGGAAAAGTAATTGGGTATGCATACTGTTGCTAAACTGGATTTAAATTCAATCAGTATTCCTTGTGAATATAATTCCTGAATGGGCAGAAAGAGGCAAAGACATCTCTTTTGCACAGAGGTTCCATGGAAACCCTGCATGTTGTAGCTACAAGGGATTTGCAGGACTGAGTGGCATGACCTTGACATGAAATGGGGGACAGATCCAAGGGGGATGTCTACTCCATTTCACCCCCTGTTGAGGAGAGGATGTTGGGACTCTGTCCTCAGCTTCTACAGAACTGCATGCCACCTTCTTACCCTCTGCCCTTAGTGTGAGAGAATCTCACCTGTGATAGCTGGGTGTTAGACCCCTAACGTCACCCATCTTTTAGCCGCTGAAGAATGCTCCTCTGGGCTACACCAGTCCTGTCTTCGTTTTACAAGTTAACAAGAGGGGTAACCAAGTCCCTGAATCCCCTTGAAGCATTCCCCTGGGGTATCCAGTCTCAGCCACTGACCACTAACAGAAATTCTCTGCCCCCAAAGGCAGCAGTGTACTTCAGTTCAGTTACTTTACCTTCAATTACTCGCTCCAGTATAACACCAGGGGCATTGCTGGCAGCAGGCTTACTGGGCTCAAGCCCCGTGTCCCAGTGACAGAGCCCTCGGTCTTTTCCTGGGCCAGCCATGATCCTGTATAACACACAGCATTTGTGAGCAATTAAATGAAAAAACAATACATTTATTAGGAAGGAAGAGAAATTAAACTAGAAACAAGAAAGAGTGCTGGATGAACTATGATTGAATTATAAAAATAAAATCACAAAACATAACTCTGAGCCTACACTTATTAAGAATGACCTTTCCTGTCTAACAAAGCAAGTTTTCATATCTGTCTGTTGATCACAGGAACAAGGATCCATTTTTTTCATAAGAACACCTCCTACTCCACAAGATGTCGCCTCAGTAACAGGATACAGAGTGTCTCTCCCCAGTCTGTGTTATACTGAAACTGTCTTTTCTCTTCATTCATAGGTAGAGTGGTTCTTTCTGGACCATTCCTTTTTTAACTTCCAAGCATTTGCAACATTTGCAGTTGTATCTGACTTTTTCTTTGAAAGTCTTGGGATGGAAAAAGACTAGACAACTGAGTGTTTCATTATTTCGCCAGCTAAACTGGAGGAGAGTGACATCTCTCTTTTGCTTGAACAGGCTACCTCTGAGACCTTTCATCACCTGAGGTGTGTCTACATTGGAGCCTTAGGTTGACTTAACCTGCCTTATGTTGACCTAAGGAACTCCCTAGCCACATTTAGACTTTATTAAGTTGACTTAAGCACTTACCAGATCAAGCCCTGAGCCTCTTGCCAACAGTGGCAGCAGCCGGATCCTGCTCCAAGCCACCTGTGGCTGGGGCCAGATCAAGCCCCAAAGCCAGAATGGGCCCTGGGGTGGACAGGGGGTCAAGGCCAGCAATGCTCCTGGGCTGTGTCTACATTGGAGGGCTCTTTTAAATTGAAAGTTGACCTTGTTAAGTCAACTTAAAAGAGCCCCCCAGTGTAGATATAGCCCTGGTGACTAATTTCTTCTCCAAGTCCAAAAAGCCTGCTTTCAATATAATTGCATTAGTCTTTAAATACTATGTGCATGTACATCTCATTATAAATCTTGATAAATAAGATTTCTGTACATACCTAACACATTACTCTTTATAGATAAATATCTTGCAAGACATGTATTTGGTGTAGTGAGCTTGTCCAATCTAAAGTGAGATTATTTGCAGAGAACAAGGGACCCTTTGCCAGGAAGCATCTCTGTCACAGATGTAAAGAAACTTATCAATGAGATTTTAAATCTTAATCAGATTTTTTTCAAGTGGAATGGAAATGAAATGAATGGACAATTAATATAGGTTTCTAATTTACATATATGTACATACTATTATTTATTTATTCTACATCATTAACTTGATCCTACTATTCAATAGCTAGTGTATAAATTTGCATTATATTAATAATTCATATAGCAAGGATGTATTAATTAAGAAAAGTACTAATTAAGAAAAAATCATTTCGAAGTTAAACAAATGGGTAGCTAAATTTGAAATATGCATGGATTTGCATAGTATTAATTATTCATGTATGATACTATATAATTATGAATTTATGTTTATATTGAGTAAATAAATAGGTATTTTCTTTTCATGTTCCTACACCTTCACTGTATTAATTATTCATAAGATAAATTACTCTGCTATTTTATACATTCTAGCTGAAACATACTAAAGAAAAGAATATCATTGCTCTAAATGTACATATATTTGCATTATATTACTTAGCAGTAAAGTAAATTGGCTGCACAGTAATTCTAAAGGATGAACATTAGTTCCTTTTTAATTACCATGAGTGTACGTATCAATTATTCATTCAGCAAATTACCCTTAAAATAATTTTAACAGCTAAAGATTCTGAAACAACTTGATTAATAAAATTGATACACAGTATGTAAGCAGTTCAAATCAGACAATTGTATAATAGTTGTCCGCTAAAGTGAACAACCTATGGGATAATTTAAAACATGTAAATCAAAGTTATATAAAAACAAATTATGTTCTTAAATTTATATCTCATTTTATAATATTGTTTAAGAAAAATCACCTACATAAAAATTAAAGCAAATAAAACTGAAGTTGATTACACAAAACTGATTAAATAACGTTGATTCAAAAGTTAAAGTTGATTACATAAAAATCAGTATATTCAAGTGTACATACTTTTGCTTAATAATAATTGTTTGTTAGCTTAATACCTGTATAATTTAAAGCTTGATTAAAATTGATTGCACAAATAGAAAAATCAAGAACCTTTAACCATTTGTTTTAATTGACAGATGCACTTATTTACATAATCCTTTATTTAAAATCAAATTCCGATGCAGAAAATGGTTAATTAATTGTGAAATGCACATAAAATGTGACGATAAGGCCCTAGACTGAAACTGAGGAGATCTGGGTTCATTTTCTAGCTCTGTCATTGATCTAGGTTGTGACCTTGGCCAAGTCACTCCACACCCATTCATTCTATGGAGACTTAGGCAAGTAGCTGTGTAAGGCAATTGGCCATCTGTCCCAGACTCAAAGCCACAACGCCTTGCTTCAGTGCTTCTGTGGGTTTGAAGGCCCAAAGCAGGAATTAACATTCAAGGGGCTTCAGCCCCTCAGGCAAGGGCATGGCCATCAAGCGATCTGTGAGCTCCAGCCCCTGGGGCAGTGGGCAGAATATGGAAGTGGTCTGTGGGTTCTGGTACTTCTGGCAGGGGCAGATCAAACAAGCAGTGCATACTACCCAGCCCACAGGCCAGGTGCGGGAATTAACCTGTCTACGGCCCCCGGACCGCAGACCGAGCAGGGCAATTAAGTAGTCTAGGAATTCCCAAGCAAGGGGGAGCTTTAATATACTCTACGACAGCATTTCCCAATAGGGGCAATACTGCCCCCTGGAGGGGGTGATTTTGAAGTTCAAGAGGGCGGTAAAAGCTAAGGGGGCAGCAGGGGGGTGTTGAAAAACATAATCATTGGGGTGATATATATCTGTACCGGACATGTAAAAATTAAGTCCTCCATCTACTTCACAAATAGTTTATGTCGAACCCTCAGTTAAGACCCACTTACTGCAGTGTTGATATATTAGTGCTATAGTGGAAAGCATTCTGTAGTCAGATTGACCCTTGTGTACAAAATATTAGTGGAAATAGACAAGTGAAAAATCATCCTGAATGTTTAGAATATAAACTTTAGATTCTAAATTCACTTGTCTATTTCCACTAATATTTTCAACACAAGGATCAATCTAACTACAGGATGCTTTCCAATACAGTAGTAGTATATCGACACTGCAATAAGTGGGTCTTAACTGAGGATTTGACATAAACAATATTTGTTGTGAAGTAGGTGGAGGACTGAATTTTCACTCATATGGTTCAGGTATACATCACCCCAGTGATCATGTTTGGTGTCAAGATTATGTGAATGCTCTTTCCCCAAGTTTCCAGTCTCTTTCTTTGCAACTATAAATAGGGACACACTCAATTTATAAATCAGAACTTGTAAAGAATTTGATTAAGATTGTAGAGATTAAAAGTGAACAAGGATGTATCCTATTTTCACGACTTGAAAGAGAAATTTGAAAAAAGGCATACTGTTAATGCACTGTTTAAAAAACATTCCAGTCAAGCTGATAAAAAACTTATTGCCTCTTATAAAATTTTGCCACTAATTGCTAAATGTGGAAAACCACATCACATTGGAGAGACTGATTCTATCTGCTGGGAAGGAGATCATTAAAACTATGATTGACGCTAGTGTATGTAGGTGATGTAACATCATCAATCCCATTAAGCAACAATTCAGTATCAAGAAGAATCAACAAGATGGCAACTGACATTGAAAGTAAGCTATGTAGCAATTTAAAGGTGAATGACTTTGCCTTACACTTTTACACAATTGTGAAATCTTGATACTGTCTTACGTACTTTTTGTAAAAGACAACGAAGAAGTTATTATTTGCTAAACAATTAACAACAGACAAAAAGGGCTCAACCATTTCTCGAGTAGTTAAAAGTTACTTTGATGAAAAAGGCATTCCTCTTACCAATATCCTGGCACGTGCAACTGGTGGTGCACCCTCTCACTGGCCCACTGTGGTTTCATAGCACACTTAAAAAAGGCAATTCCTGGTGTTTTTGCCATTCGTTGTGTGGTCCATCACCAATATTTGGTTGCTAAACATCTCAGTGATAGACTACAAGTTGTTATCAAGGCTGTCAATAAAATAAAAGCTCAGCCATTGAATGACCAATTATTTCGCCAGCTCTGCCATGAAAATGAAAAAACATTTGAGCATCTCCTCCTGCAAACAGAAGTGAGGTGGCTGTCAAAAGGCAATTGTTTACAGTGTTTTGATGAACTGTATGATACTGTTCTTGAGCTTCTTAATTCAGTTGCTCCAATAATGTGGACTGAATTAAAGTCAAAACAAACTGGAGTGGCATATATCTCTGACATATATAACAAGCTACATGACGTTTGCAAGGAAATAAAATTAATTCACTTGCAAGAAAATAAAATTAATCTCATCCAAGTTAAAGGAATTGTCATGGCCTTTATCAACAAGCTAACACTTTTTAAAAATAGTATTGGTTGACAGGAACTTTACCAGTTTCCATGTCTACAGAAATTGATAGAAAAAAAAACAAAGGAAATTTATTATAATTTGATAATCATCTTGTGATCTATTGTTCTCATCTTAAATCACTCAAGGAAGATATGCTGACAAGATTCAAAGACCTCATTGAACTTAAAATACCTGACTGGATTATTAATCCCTTTTAGGCAGATGTGCAAGATGTTCAGCAAAACTTAAAAGAATAATTAATGAACTTGCAACATGACTATGAATCCAAAGTACAGTTCAATCAAAGTGGCTATAAAGTATTCTGGGTCAAGAAACAAACAATTTATCCTCAACTCTGACAAGAAATTAAATTGTTAGCTTTAGCTTTCCCAGTATCCTCTTGGTCAAAATAGAGCTACTAACAAAGCAACTGAAAATTACTGATGGGGTGATTTAAGACTCTAGCTGTCAAACATTGAAGCAGACATCAATAAATTAGCAGAAAGCCATCAAATTCAAGGAGTCATTAACACATTAAAATTCATGGTCTTGTTGTAGTGCTATACATTGATTTATCTTGCATGCACACAAAATGTAAATTTTTTGCTGTAATAAAAGTTTGGATTTTCTAATTTTTTTATTTCCTTGTAATTCACATTTTCATTTATTATGTGAAGGGTTCTATCAGAATTCATGCTCAATGTTAAAATTTTTCAAAGGGGGTGGTAGAAAAACAGTTTCACTGGCATGGGGTGCTGCCACAAAAAAGATTGGGAACCACTGCTCTAGGGGTTCACAAGCAGTAGGGGGGGCATGAACTGTCCTCCTGGCCTATGATGAAATAGTTGCTGCCCCAAGGATGGGGTCAGCAGCAGGGGATACAGTAGGGGGATCTGGCTCCACCTTACTCTACAGGGTCTCTGCCCAGAGCCGTCACAGTGGCAGATGCTCCACCACTGGCTCAGCGAGGCTCCAGTTGAAAAGCACTGATCTAGTATCCAGCTACAGCACAAAGACTATTGTCCGGTTCCCCTGGGCTACTTCCTACCTCCCCTCTCTAGAGTACCTTGGCCTCAGGGTCATCATTCCTCTGCGCAGGATAAACAGCAAGGTGTAACCCTAACAGGTCCTCTGCATTCCAGGTGCATGGCAGTTCTGGCATCTCCCAACATCCCAGGCAGCTGGTATTTCTAGTGGTTCCTCAGGATCCTGGGCAGCAGGCAGTTCTGGCCGTTCCTTTAGGTCCACAGTGTTGCAGAAGCAGGGCTTAGACACCAATGACGTGTGAGTGAGAATTTCTTCCTCTCACAGCTCCCACCCAACTGAATGAGTGGGCTTACTTTTTATACGTCCTGTCCCACCCTGCTGCTTCTTGCAGGACCAGTGTGGAGGTCCTGGCTAAGCCCATTGGTGGATGGGTGGGGGCAAAGGTGGCCTTAAGCTATCTGGGGCCCTAGGCAAAGGCCTATTGTGGAGGCCCCTACAGAATCCCCACCAGCAGCCCCAGCCCTCTTCACACTCCCAACTTCCTTTAGCCATGCCCCCCTGCAACCTCAGCACCTCGCCTGGGGTCCCAAACCCCCCGCCCCCGCCCCATGTCCTCAGTTTCCCACAGGCAGCACCCCACAGGCCTGGCACCCTGCCAAGGGCCCCAGTAGTGCCCCATCACCAAATCCAGCCCCAGCTGCCCACCAAATATCCTGCAGGATGAGAGGCAGACACGGCTTTGGGGGTAGGTGAAGAGGCCCCTTACTGCTTGGGACCCTAGGCAGATGCCTGCTTCGCCTACTCCAAAAGCCACCTCTGGGTGGGTGTTCTCATGAGGTCCCTTCCAACCCTATGATTCAATTCAATTCGATTTGATTCGATTTTTCCCTCTCCATTGCTAAGGAAGGCCATGCCCATTCAGTATATCTTTTGCATATTTGTAAATCTGGCTTTCAATATATGACATTCTGGCATGCAAGCCAGACCAGCGAGCGGTTGTGTCACCCTCTGCCCTGCAACCTGAGCTGCCTCACAATGCTTTACTGTTGTGGCTTCCCACCTAGGCTCCTCGCAAAAGGCCAAACTGCTGATGGTCTGTGTACAGCTGTGGTTCTGATTCAGCAACATGATCCAGCCACACCCTGGCTCTCATCCAGCTCAGTCACTACTTTCAGGGTGATCTCAACACAATCGCAGTCCCCCACCCCACTCCCCAGATATGTGTTCTGCACCGCCCAGCCATTTCCTGCTCAGTTTAGATGCTTTAGATCTATTGTCCCTCAGGCAACAATAAACAATAACTTGCCACCTTTCATGGAGTTACCCAAACAGTTCACAACGCTAGGTTAATTTTGATTAAAAAGCTAAAGTTCATTTAAATAAAAGAGAGATTTTAAGTGAGCACAAGTATTAATTTCCAGAGGGTTAGCCAGGTTAGTCTGCACAGCAAAAATGAGAATCCTGTGGCACCTTAAAGACTAACAAATTTCTATGGGTATAAACTTTGTGGGCCCCAACCCACATTAGAGCCCATTAAAGCTTATGTCTGAAGAAATGTATTAGTCTTTAAGGTACCACAGGACTCTTGTTGTTTTTGCAACTGTTAAGGTATTAAAGTAAAAATTGTTACAAGAAAAAATAAGGTAAACCGCTTCCTAGCACTAGAATTTTACAAACTAAGCTTCATTTAAGGACAAATTCTCACCACATGCCTCCAACAGCTTTAGAGATCCCTCTTGTAATCTGTCTGGGCCTAGGGTAGCTCACATGAAAATGCCAGAGTCAGGGTAAGCTGCAAAAGGAGAGCAGATTCTCCCAAAACTGGTGGCTAATATGGCAGTTAGATTCACCAACCAGTTACAAACAGTGCTTCTGATTCCCCACACTGGGTATCAAGAAACTAAAGCAAGAAGTTACACAGCCTCCTTTATGGCAATTCAGCCTGCCCCAGGGAGCACTAGGCAAAGAGTGCAATTGCCCAGGGTCCTGGTAATTTAAAAGGGCCTGGGCCATGGGTGGTGAATGAAGCTTCGAGTGTCTGCTTCTTCTCTTCTGCCCAGGGCCCTGCTCACACTCCACCCCTTCTCCATCCAAGAATCAGCCCCCATTCCACTCCAGGGAACACCCAGCCCTGCAGCTCACTGCATGCTGCATCCCTCCACGTCCCCTCCAACCACCGCTCACCACATGCATCCATTGTCTCCTCCCCCCCCCCGTCACCACCACCACTCACTGCCTGGAGGAACGAGGTGTGGAAAAGGGTGGGTCGAGCAGGAGAGGGGCAAAACCTTGGGTGGACACAGCTGGGGCATGGGTGAGACCTTGGGTGGAAGAGGCCAGGGACCACTTTGTATGGGGTGCCACTGATCTGTCCTGGGGCCCAGAATTGTTGTTGGTGGGCCTGAGCACTAAGCTTGGTAAACAGATAAGTTATTCAGAATCTATCCCCAGTACCAAAAATGTTCTCCTAATCCCCAAAGGGTCGCACGTCATCAGATCAATATACATTTGGGTCTTACCCAAAATACAACATTGCAACCCAATCCTTTAGTAACTAAATGAAAGGTTTGTTATAAAGGAAAGAAACAGATAATAAGAGAGATGTTAAATGATTGAAGCAATCATATACACACACAAATGACTATAAAGTCCGTATATATCAAATTCTCAACAGAATTGTGGAGATTGCAGGCTTGTATGGTCCCTGTGCTACATATCCAGTGCCTGCACGTGTCTCAGTCCTTTGTTTCACAGCTTCAGTTGTAGATGAGTTAATCCAGAAGAAAGAAGCAGGAATGAAGACAAAATTAGAAGGGCACAGCTACGTTTTATGTCTCTTTGTCATTTGGCTCACCCCAAACAGTCACACAGCACATAGCATGGAAAAGCCCAAGAGTCCCTGTTCCTAGATATGTTCTTATATGTCCTGCCGGCTCATAAAGTGTAGCCCACTGGATTCATTGTACCTTGGAGTTTCCTTAATTGGCTGTTAAGCAGGTTTAGTGCTGCTAAAAAAAACAAGGAGTCGTGTGGCACTTTAAGACTAACAGATTTATTTTTCGCATGAGCTTTCATGGGAGACAATCCCACTTTGTCAGATGCTTCGAAGATGGGTGAACTTACAGAATAGTGCTGCTGCCATCTTCCCTGGAATGTCATCCAGAAACCACCACACACTGAAATACAAATACATCATACATATTTAGGGGGACATGGATGCTGCCCTTCATGAATGGGCTCCCTTCTCAGGTGCTATGCAGCTCTCATATGAGAGTGTCCATCACACTGGGCACAATTCCAGAAGCAGAGTGCAAGCAAGCCCTGACAATGAGTTGCATTAAGGAAATTATGGGACTTAAGAATATGGACTGGTTCCAGACTAGGGCCTAATGGGTCAGACCCACAACCTAGGGTTAAGGCATCAACTTTGCCATTTCTGGGTCCAGTGTAGAAGGTCAAGATAAAGTTGATCTGGAAGAACAGGGCCTATTGAACAGTGATTGCTTTAGGGCAGAGGTGCACAACTGTGGCTTGCAGGCCACATATAGCCCACCTGAGCCTTTCCTCTGGCTCACCAACTGGGTCTGATTACTGTCCTGGAGCATGGCTGTGGCTCCCTTCCCTACCTGTCTCCCTCCCATGGGTCCAGCAGTGCCCTGATCAGAGTGTGGCAGCCACTCCCCCTCCCAGCTTCACCCCTTCCTCCTGTGGGCCTGGAGGTGTTGGGATTTTATTTCCCTTTATTTTAATAAATAAAATGTTTTATCTTATTATTTATTTTATTGTATTTATTATTTACTTTATAAGTCCTGCCCCTCTCCCACTACACGTGGCCCACTCTACAGCAGATGTGGCTCTGGAGCCAAAAAGTTTGCCCACTTCTGGCTTAGGGCCTTTGCCCTGAGAAGGTACTCCAGTTTCTTCTGATCAGTAAACATTGGGACTGAATGGAGGGCCCCTTGCAAGTGGTGGTGCCCCTCTTCAAATGTAGTCTTGATTCCCAGGAAGTCCTTGCCTGAGATCTCACAGTTTTGCTCAGCAGGGGTAAGTTTTCTTGAGTAGCGGGCAATGGGGTACACTATTTGCTCAACTCTGCGCCTTTAGCAGAAGACCATCCTAATCACTGTATCAGACTCATCAGCTTCCACAACTGTGATGCCTTGCCTCCCTATATTCACCCATATAGCATAATCGTTATCTAATGCAAAGTATGTCATGTTAGATGTCTTAGAAGGCTCATGATGTGCTGATTGTTATTGTGACAGCAGTTGGTTGCAATTTCATGTGTATACAGCTATGAGGTTGCACCATGTACTATTCTGAAAGATGTGCCACATGTTTAAAATGAGTCCAGGCCACTCTCTCAAGGGGCAGAGGGCTTGTACAGAACAAACCCAGTTCAGCGTTCCAGGAACAAACGACTGGCCTGAGCATGAACAGAGGATCGACTGGACACTAAAATAAGTTCTCTCTTCACTTGTTGAATTTGGAACTGTGATGAGGTAAAGCTCCCTGACTCAGAACATGAATGAGTCCATAAAAGAACATTGTTTGTTACCTGACTCTAAGGGGGGGGGGGCAAACTCCAGAGGGGAGAAGAAAAGATTATAAAAAGGAGAGGCATTTTCATGTTCCCTCTCTTCCAACTTTATTTACAGACACAGCCAAACAACTGAAGTGCTGACCAAAGGGGAGATCCTGATGGAAGGGAAACCAGTTAGCCTGTGGTACGAATTGCTTAAATTTGTAGGACTGCTGAAAGTGTTACATTTATCTCAGAAAGTGTTTTGCTTTTATTTCTTTTGACCAAATCTGACTTAGTATGCTTTGATTTATATTCACTTAAAATCCTTCTATAGTTAAGAAATGTGTTCCTCTCTCTAAAAGCACTGTGTTTGGTTTGAAGTGTGGAAACTCCTTTTGAGTAACAAGGCATATCAATTTCTTTGTTAAATTTACAAACATATTGTTCAGTGAGCATAACTAGACATTGCAAAAATGGATGCTCCTAGGATTGTACTTGGAGTTGAGGGTATTGACTAGTATCATTCTGTTGTATAATTTAAGGACTGGCTGACTACAAGCATTCACTCACTTGGGAACAGCTTAAATGTTGGAGGTTGTGTGTGAACAACCTAGGAGTGGGGGTTCTCACAACAGAGCAGAGTAAGATGGGATCCAGGAGTGAGGGTTTGAGGTGACACAGTGATTCACCAGTCCAGTTTGCACAAAGATTAGATCACAACAACAAAAACTAGCATCGTGTCTGGGTGGGCCAACACTGAAGCTATGATGAAGCAAGCTTCTACTGCTCATAACACACGCTGGGCCTCAAGCAACCAATGAGTGTTTTTCCAGAGTAGTGCAATGAGGTACTCAGCATGTATTGAAAAAGTCAACATGAACCTCCATTACAAGTTTGCAAAGACTAAAAAATGTTGTAGGTCATGCCCAATAGTGATCAGCCTGTACCTTATGCAGATCCATCTTAATTCTTTCCCAGGAATTTTGATGACATCTGACCAAAAATGCATTTCTCAAGTTTAGCATAGAGACTGTGCTGTCATAGTCTCTCCAAGACTATGCAGACATGCGTGGTGTGGTGTGTTAGTCCAGGTTGTCTGAGAACAATGTATCATCTGAATATACCACCACAAACTGGTCCAGTAAGTCTTGTAGCATATTGTTACTGAAGTACCAGAATGTTCCTGGAGCATTAGTCAGTCCAAATGACATAACTAAAAATTCAGTGCAGCCAGAGAGGTTTGAAAGGCTGTCTTTCATTTATCCCCCTCTCACGTATGGATGAGAGTGTAAGCTTACAGAAGATACAGTTTTGTGACTATGCAGGCAGCCCCCATGTGGCTCAACAACTCAGGGATCAGTGGTAGCCAGTAATGGTTCTGGTTTGTAATCTAATTTAGGGTATGGTAATTAACACAGAGGCGGAAACTGCCATTGTTCATTTTTATGAAAAAGAGTCATGTGCTAGCTGGTGAAGTCAACTTATGGATGAACATCTGAGCCACATTTTCTTGGAGATACTGTTGTAATGCCACCAGTTCAGGCTCTGACACTGTGAACGTTCACCCAAAGGGTATCTTTGCCCCTGGCTGAAATTCTATGAGGCAGTTTAGTCCCAATGTGGGGAAAGATTTTCTGCCTCCTTCTTCTCAAAAACCTCAGTGTAGTCATTGTACCCAAGGGAGGGAGGCAGGAGTTCTATATTTACCCCAGTGAGTGTTTCAGAGCAGACAACTACACTTACCTGAGCCTTCTTGGGTCTGGGTGCTGGATTTGCTGGTCGCAGACCTCTCTGTCAACAGAATTCTGAGTGTAAGTGACCTTCTTCTCTTGCCAGTGAATGAGGGGCTCATGAAGGACCAGCCAGGAGATGCCAAGGATTAAAGAAAAATAGGGTGGATGAATCATGCCCAATTGTCTTATTTCTCTGTGTCCCTGCAGCCAGGCACTATCAGTTGTTTCATTCATGTCAGGCATGGCTTTGCATAGCAGGGGTATCAGTAGGGCCTGAACAGTAGCTGCATCCATGAAATCATCAGCTGCTCCTGAATCAATGAGAGTCTGCTGAATGAGCAGCTGGCTAGGCACCTGCAAATAAGAAGTCCCTCAACAGGGCTCAGGATGCAGCACAATGAGGAAAGTCTCTTTTCTCAAGGGCCAGGCCTGGTTTTACCCACCATGTCTGGGCTGGCTTGCTTCCTTGAGTTTCTTGGCACTTGTACTGGACAGGCCAAGATGGAATAGCTAGCGTCACCACAGTAGAAACAGAGGCAGCAATGACTAAACCATTCTTTTTCTTTAGGTGTGGACCATTGACTTTGCGTGCCAGTCACCTTGCCTAGATTCAGCAGGTGATACAGAAGCTGATGTCACAGTATGCAGGTAGGAAAGCTGCCAACAACCTCCTTTCTCTCCCTTTGTTCTTGCAGCCAATGTGGATGGCAAGATCCACAAGGGCACCTGGGCCCATAGGCGTCTCCACATCAGACAGTTCATGTCTGATATCTTCCCACAAGCCCCACCAGAACCGATATATCTATGACGCTTTATTCCCCTCTCTACCCACTGTGAGGTGGCACAAAATCCACTGCCTAGGAGGCCACTGTGCCTTGCCCCGACAGAAACCTCTGAGTACACTTCAGCTGCTTGAGCTCACTGTGGGTCATTGAAGATGGATGATGTGGATTGAAAAAAGGTTGATAGCACCAAGCTATGGACTTCCTGCAGCAGGGGGCCCAGTCTAATGCTTCTCCTGTCAGCAGGGTGGTTAGCAAGGCCTCCTTGGGCAAGTCAGAGGTATAGATTTGAGACCATCAGAAACAGAAGGCAACATTAGTTCTTGAAACACTGGAACCACTAGCAATGCCCACTGAACCATTGGGGCCAGGGTATTACAGGCCCCTGATTGGGGAATGTGCTGCATGCTGTGTTTGCAGCTCAGTATTCTCAGTGCTGAGCTACCTTGCTTGCTCCTACAGCCACCAGTTGTCCGATGTCAGCTTGTTGCTCGGCTTGGTCTTCAAAGCTTGATTACCCTCCTAGAGGCAGAAGATCCACTGGGCAAGTCCACTGTTTCTGATGGCTGTGTTGGTGCTGCTAAGTCCATCCTTCTCATACCAGGTTTGGTCCTGCAGGATAATTATGGTCCAGACTAGTTGTCACCAGCCAGCTTGTGGATGGCCAGAGCAAGTAATCAGAGACAGAGTCCACAGTCATGACACAGGAGCCAACAGCAGGATTCTGGGAGCAGTAACAAGTGGTGTGCCCCAGGGGTCGGTCCTGGGGCCAGTTCTGTTCAATGTCTTCATTAATGATCTGGATGATGGGATAGATTGCACACTTAGTAAGTTTGCAGATGATACCAAACTGGGGGGAACGGTAGACACCCTAGAGGGCAGGGACAGGATTCAGGGAGACCTAGACAAATTGGAGCAGTGGGCCAAGAGGAATCTCATGAGGTTCAACAAGGACAAGTGTAAAATCCTGCACTTGGGACGAAAAAACCCCATGTACTGCTACTGGCTGGGGAGGGATCAGCTAAATAGCAGCACCAGAGAGAAGGACCTGGGAGTCATGGTGGATGGGAAGCTGGATATGAGTCAGCAGTGTGCTCTTGCTGCCAAAAAGACCAATGGCATACTGGGCTGCATCAGAAGAAGTGTTGCCAGCAGATCGAGGGATGTGATCATTCCCCTCTATTCTGCACTAGTGAGGCCACATCTGGAATACTGTGTCCAGTTTTGGGCTCCTCACTACAAAAAGGACATGGACAAATTAGAGAGAGTCCAGAGGAGGGCAACCAAAATGATCAAAGGGCTGGAGCACAAGCCCTATGAAGAAAGACTGAAGGAACTAGGCTTATTTAGCCTGCAGAAGAGAAGACTGAGGGGGGATTTGATAGCAACCTTCAACTACTTGAAGGGTTGCTCCAAGGAGGAGGGAGCTCGAC
>ML682084.1:2823598-3021787 GCA_007922195.1 Podocnemis expansa
GTTCCGAAACAACACGTTCCCACGGCGTTGTTTCGAAACAACCGTTGCGAAACAACGGTTGTTTCGCTCCCGCATGTGGTTTAAGTAGTTTCGCAACAATGGGGTTGTTTCGAAACAACGGGAATCGTTGTTTCAAAACAACCGTGCGTCGTGTGAACAGCCAAAATCTCATTTCGAAACAACCTCTGTTGTTTCGAAATAAGAGGGCTGTGAGAACACACACTATAACAGTATTTTGGAGCAAACATTAGCTTGTTCTCATCTTTCTTACCACCAAACCTGGCTGTTTTGTGGTTTTCAGCCAGACCAGACCTTCCTGGCAATGTCAGGTAAGCTACGTATCTTGCAGTTCTTCTTCAAGCGCTGCTCGGATGCATTCAGTAATAGGCATCTCCGTGCCGGAGCACCGGATTGGTCAGAAAAATCTTGTCCTAGCCTGTCAGGAGAGGGTAGGTGGCCTCTGCCCCTCGCACCACCCTGTGGCTATATATACAGCCGCCTCCTGACCCCTCCTCAGTTTCATTTCTTCCGCTTTGTGTGTCGGAATTGGAACGTCCGCTCCTTCCAAACCACAAGCAGCCTGTCCTTTTCTTCAGCTTGCTGTCTGGCTGGGAGCATCTCTTTGTGGATTTAATTCCACTACAAGAGTTCCCACTACCGGACCAGAACATTGCGTCGACGATGCCGCGGTTTAAACCCTGCACCGAGTGCGGCAAATCCTTCCCCTGGGACGACCCCCATGGGAAGTGCATTAGGTGCCTGGGCAAAGACCACATGGTCTCTGCTTGTTCCATCTGTCTCTCCTTCAAACCCAGAACAATCAAGGAGAGGGAACAGCGATGCCACACCCTAGCCTCAGAGGAGGCCCGGCACCCTTTATCCGAGACTTCGGGTTCACACCCAGCACCGAAACCCAGCTCGTCACTGGAGCCCACACGGCACCACACCACTGGTAGCCACCGCCGCCGCTGCCACACAACCTCAGTGCCGACTCTGGCACCCCAGCACCTACCCGGCGCCCTGGCACCTCGGCACTGCTCAAGGTCACCCTCAGATAGCCCGGCACCGATGGTACCGGGATCATCTCAGCGCCGCTCTGCATCATCTCCGGCACCGACAGCCTAGTACAGGACAGCCTTGCCAGTGCCAAGCTCACCCCAGCACCGGCCAATTCCACCCTCGGCACCGCAGACCCACCATAGCCCGGTGCTGCAGGAGCATGAGTCCTCCCACCAGGCAGTCCTTCCTCTCTGGGCAAGAACTTGCCACCAGGGCAAATGGAGTCATTCCTTGTCCCATCCACCTCGGAAGCAGTGGAGGCAGCATGAGCCCTCCTGCTACTCCCAACACCCCCTGCCCCACTCCCAACCAGAAGTGGCAAACCGGCCTTCATATTGAAGGCCTGGGTCCACCCGGGGCATTCACCCTCACCACACAGCCCCCTGTCATCCACTCCAGAGGGGGCTGGCACCACCCCGCCGTCACCAGTACTGGCACAGGAGTCACGGTCCCCTTCCCTTGCTTCCAGCCTGGAGGAAGGACCTTCCAGGGGTTCCAAATGGCCTTGGCGCTGCACATCGGCCCCATCACCCTTCCATTTTAGGCCACAGGAATGGTCCCCCCAAGGAACTCCCTCCCCACCATGGCGAGCTCCCAGTACCGCTCTCTCTCCGGCACCAGGGCCTTACACCGGAAACCTGTCAACGCATTTTGATTTGTTGTGCCGGGCTACGGCCCATTTAGGCATGGAGGTGCAGCCCTTGAGCCTCCCCCCCGATACCCTCTTCGGGCCAGCATTTGCTCAATGGCACCCTTAGCGGCCCTGCCCCACCCGAGCCTACGGGACCTCGCACGCTCCTGGTGGCAGAGCCCGAGTTCCATTCCCCCGGTTTCGGATACGGCAAGCGTAAAGTATTGGATGTCTGAGTTGGACTACCCCTCCCTTGTTGGCCACCCGGTTCCCCTGAGGGACGTGGTCCAGATGATGATGGGCCCCGGGGAGCCCCCCAGTGACCCCCTTCCATCCTCCAGGGAAACCAGGGAACTGGACCTGCTAGGCCGTAAGATCTACTCCTCATCGGGCTTCCAACTACAAGTGGCAAACAGCCAGGCTATAACCAGCAGGTACTTGCTGGATGTGTGGGAGTCACTCAGAAAATTTAGAAGCCTGCTCCCACCTGAGGCTAGAGAGGAGTATGATGCCTTTCTGGAGGAAGGCAATCTCCTCCTTTCAGCACGTGACGTGGTGGACACAGCTGTTTGCACCGTGGCCTCAGCGGTTACCATCCGCAGGGTGGCATGGCTTAGAGAGGCTAGAGTGCCCCCTAATGCACAGCAGGTAGTCCTCGACCTGCCCTTTGAAGGGACACTTTGTTTCCCCCTGAAACCCTAGCAGTGGTGGGCATAGCCCAAGATCCTCAGGGAGAGGACATGTACTTTGGCCTGCTTCCCCATGGACCTTCCCACCGACTTAGTTTCCCTCTTCCCTCCCCCCCCGAATTCCCCATCTTCTTCCAGAAGGGGACCACAGGGGAGTTTTCCTTCCACCACTTCATCCGCTGCAAAGGCTGGGTCTTTGCCCCTTCTCCCGCAGGGAGGGGCCCACCCACTCGCCACCACCCCACTTCAAACCTTGGGCATAGAGGCATCAGGGCATCAGCAGCACAGACGCTTGCCTCACCCCCTTTCCCCTCGAAAGGAATTGGGATTTGGTGGAAACCATCCCCCCCCTTTTTTCCCCTTCGCTACTACACTAGCAGACCTTGGATCTGGGGCAACATGGCCCCAACAATATAATGACGCCCCTGCCTGCACCGACAGTACCCGAGTACCGTGGTCTACCCCCCACATCCCTTAAGCAGTGACTCCTCCGAAGACACATGGAAAACCGCCCCTTCTCCCTCTCCCTCCTCCCCCTTCCCAGACATCCCTCTACTGCAAGTCTTCCACGCCAACACCATTGCTGGGGACAAGAGGCACGCCTCATTGTAGCCCCAGCCCTGCTGCAGAGGCTCGAAGACACACATATTCGAAGATTACCCACAACAGAACTGTGCCTGTGACCCTGATGCCTCCCTCAAGTAGGCCTCCTTGAGTCCAGGTCAAGGAGAGGGGGGATACCTCCAGTCACATACCATCCACTCAACACACACCAGCCTTTGAGACCCCAACCCCAATTCGACAGGAATATCTCCTGCTCACCAAAGGGGACACATCCGCTTAGCTAAGGCAGATCCTAACCTCTGAAGGGGGCCAAGGTGAATGTCCCACCCCAAACCATTCCCCTTCTTTATGGGAACTACAGCTCCATACCCTCACCTTGTGGTGATCTAAGTGACAACCAAGGCTCTCACCCTAGGAACCCTCGTCCTCAGTCCACCTCCCAGTCATGGTGGTCAATTCTCCTTATGCCCTCGCTCGTAACCACGGGCGGGGTGTACCTTCTTTGAACTCCCAGACAGGGAACCTAGGAAAGGACACCTAGTCGCATCTCCATGTAAGGGAACAGCCAGGGGTCACCGTATTGGGCCTTCTCTCATCAGCGCCCTCCTCCGCGTCACCAGCCGTCATACTGGGCAGGAGACCATGTACAGGCAGAGGGGATCCTTCCTAAGGAACTTGTAGCTGCCCTTTCTGCCTCTCGGTCTTGTACCCTGGCAGGCCATGCCCCTCCCCCGTCCTTTGTTTTCTTGGGGCTTTCCCACTACGTCTGATTGCAGACCTATAACTCTACCGCAGGGTTACCCCGCACATGTTGGTGGCACCCAATAGTACTGCTGTTCCTCCTCAACTCTTGAGGATCCGTTTACATACACTGCCTGTCCACTGGTGTGATAGAGGGAATCAAGCTAGAGCCTATTTCCTGCAATATCCAGGAATCTGGGGATCGTACTCCCTCAGATCGCCTTTTGACTTCCTGCCTGGGGAAAATACTTCGTTCGGTCCTCTAACCCCAGAGTACCCTTGAAATACTGCAGTGGCCACCCTGTGGTAGATTCAGTTCTTAGCTGGTAGGAAATGAACCTCCCCCGGCGTCGGGTTTCTCGGGATATCCCTGTATTGAGGAGTGTTCCTTGGCACCCATACTGGCGCGGCATAGCGGTAGCGCTATCCCTCCGGGAAGTACGATAGGTACTTGAGACCATGACCTTACACAGCACTTCTACGAACCTGTTGGTCCATGTTGGGGTGACCAAATGATAGCTGGTGCTATTCCCGATCCTTCCGCTCCCTCCCTCACACACTCATGAGGGCTCTCGCGATGCGAAACCCTGTGAGATTATAGGCCAAGCGGGCCCTTCCCATGAGTTCTCATGCTACTGTGGGCCTTATAAGGACCAACTCAATAGCACTGCCTCAGGCCACCTTGCTTTCAGTGGCTCTTATGTCCCGGAGCCTCTCTCCTGTGAGAACCTGGCACTTGGTAGTTGATTCCGCTTAAAACGTGCTCTCCCACACTACCCAGTTTTATAGCTAGCATACCATAGGCCCTCCATTCTGCTCAGCTTGGCTTCTATATGCTGCTGTTTAGTGTCTTGTGGTCTTCTCAGTCGTTCTCAAGCCCCACCCTACAACCCTGTATCCTCACCCTCACTTGCATCAACCAGACTCGGCTATGTCTGGTCACAACCTGGACAAGGAATAAGATTATTCTCCTATGGCTACCTGCATACCCATTAGTCATCCAGATCAGTTCATAACTCTGTGGTTCCAGCTAAAGCCTTGGGATGAGCAGTTCAGGGAGTAATCTCCACTCTTTCTCGGTTCTCGTCTGGGACATGGCTAATATAGCTAAACCTGCACTTGCTGGCATCCAGCATTCTCCCACAAGACCATGCTTGAAGGTCACTGGCCAGACACTATATTCTGTCTGTCATACTTCACGTTTCCACCTATGCGGAACATCTAACGCAACCTTCTATGTTCACATGGCGTCCTTTACTCCGGTTATGGTGACCTTGTTCCGACCTGCTTATGCACATATGTCTCGGCGGGTTCAGTCCTGCCCCTGTCCTGGGTTGGCCCTCAGCTCTTGACTCTTCTGGGCCATGTGAAGGCCTGTTCGCCTCTTGACTACAGCAAGGATCTTGTTGCTGGGCTTCTACCATATGGGGCATGTTGCTGTGCTGAAGGCAGAAGACCCAACTCTACCCGCCATCCATCAGCATGGCTAGTAGTCATCTATTACTGAATGCATCCGAGTAGCGCTTGAAGAAGAACGGTGGGTTCTTCTTCGAGCGCTGCTCGGATGCATTCAGTAATAGGTGTCTCCATGCCGGAGCACCGGATTGGTCGGAAAAAACTTGTCCTAGCCTGTCAGAAGAGGGGAGGCGGCCACCGTCCCTCGCACCACCCATGGCTATATATACGGTCGCCTCCCCGCCCCCTCCTCAGATTCATTTCTTCCGCCTTGCGCGTCAGAATTGGAACACCCGCTCCTTGCAATTCTCAAGCAGCCTGTCTCTTGGCCTTCTACTCACTGTCCGGCGAGGCACATCTCTTTCAGGATTTAACTCCACCGCAAAAGTCCCAACACTGGACCAGAACATCGCATCGACGATGCCGGCGTTTAAACCCTGCACTGAGTGTGGCAAGGCCTTCCCCCAGGATGACCCCCACGGGAAGTGCCTTAGGTGCCTGGGCAAAGACCACATGGTCTTGGCGTGTTCCATCTGTCTCTCCTTTAAACCACGAACAATTAAGGAGAGGGAACAGTGACGCCGCGCCCTAGCCTTGGAGGAGGCTCGGCACCCTTCACCCGAGGCTTCAAGTTCAAGCCTGGCACCAAGACCCAGCTTGGCACCAGAGCCTACGTGGCACCATGCCACTGGTGGCCGCCGCCATCGCCACACCACCTCAGTGCCAACTCCAGCACCGCAGTGCCTACCCAGCGCCTCAGCACCTCGGCACCAAACGAGGTCGCCTGGCACCATCGGCACCGGGCTTTCCTCGGCACCACGCCGTATCATCTCCGGTGCTGATGACACGGTACTGTCCAGCCTCACTGGTGCCGACCTCACCCCAGGACTGGGTGACTCCACCCTCGGCACCGCAGATCCTGGTGCCACAGGAACGTAACCTTCCCGCCCGAGCAGTCCTCCCTTCCCCAGCGAGGACTTGCCCATGACTCATGCCAAGTCACTTCTCATCCCGTCCACCCTGGAAGTGCTGGAGGCAGCATGAGCCCTGCTGCTCCTCCCGACTCCCCCTGCCCCACCTCCAATCAGAAGGGGCAAACTGGCCTTCATCTCGAAGGCCTGGGTTCATCCAGGATGCTCAACCTCACCTTCCAGCCCCCCGTCTTCCACCCCAGCGGGGGCTGACACCACTCCACTGCCAGCACTGGGCCAGGAATCCCAATTCCCTTCCCCCATCTCCAGCCCGGAAGAGGGGCCCTTCTAGGGGCTCCAAATGGCCCCGGCGCCTCACATCGGCACCGTTATCCTTCCTGTTTCGGCCGCAAGAATCGTCCCCTGAGGGAACTCCCTCCCCTCCACGGTGGACCCCTGGTGCCATGCTGTCCCCAGCACCAGAGTCCATTACGGGAAACCTCTCAGCGCACTTTGGCCTGTTGCGCAGGGCCATGGACCATTTAGGTATGGTGGTGGAGCTCCTGAGTCTCCCCCACGACATGCTGTTCAGACCAGCATTCACCTCCACGGCGCCTTTAGCAATCCCGCCCCATCCAAGCATATGGGGCCTCAAACGCTCCCAGTGGCAGACTCCAAGCTCCGTCCCCCCAGTTTTGGATACGGTGAGCATGAAGTATCGGCTACCCGAATCAGATTATCCCTGACTTGCTGGCCACCCAGTTCCCCCTAGGGATGTGCTCCAGATGGCAATGGGGGCCAGAGAACCCTCCCAGGGACCTTGTAGTCGAGGCCACCCTCCACAGCTCCGCCTCCGCACCTTCTGGCCTTGTTGGGGTTGGGGCGAAGCCTGAGAGTGGCACCCCAGCGATCCACCCCAGCATGGGAAGGCAAACACTCAGTGCCAGTAGATCGGGGCCTTCAACCCCAAAAAGGGGTAAGACAAACACACAGTCAATAGTTCGGGGCTTTCAACCCCAGCAAGGGGTAAGGCAAACACACAGTCAGTAGTTCGGGGCCTTCAACCCTGGCAAGGGGTAAGGCAAGCACCCAGCATCAATAGGTCAGGCCTTCAACCCCAGCAAGGGGTAAGGCAAACACACGGGAGCCAAGATAGCAGCAGGGGAGGGAAGAGGAACACAGGCCCGCCCTCTCCACTGCTTTCCAGCCCAGGGCCCTACTAGTGGCACACACAGGGTGCCCCTATGTCAGTGGGGCTCCTGCCAAAACGCACTGACTCACCAAACTGCCCCTGGGTACTTCCTTCCCGCTTCTCCCCACGATACCTGAGGTATGTAGTCCTCACTGTCCTCCAGGTAGGTTCCCTAGGGCATCTCGGTCAAGCCCTCGCTATCCTCAGGTGGCAAGGCAGGCAATTCGGCCTCCTCTGCCAGTGGCAGTTCTTCCAGGTCACACAGGTCCGGGGTAGCCGGCTTGCTGCCTTCCCCAGCAGAGGGAAGCTCATCCAGGTCCTCAGAGGCATCTGGCTGATCCCCAGGCCCTCAGCAGAGGGAAGCTCATCCAGGTCTTCCCCAGGGGAGTTTTCTCCAGGGACGCAGCCAGCCAAGGTTCTTCCCCTCGGCTCTCACAGGGTGGGGGATCTCACTGTTGGTCAAGCCTCTCTGCCTCTGGGGGAGAGAGGTCTGCCAGTGGCAGCAACCACCTCCCTCTCTGTTCCCCCCGTCTGCCTTGTCCGGCTCCTTATATAGTCCTCCCGCTCCCGCCGGCAGTCACTTTAGTTCCAGCCCGTGCTCTTATGCAAGACCTTCTCAGGCCAGTAGGGGGAGTGCGGGCGTTCAGTAACCTCTCGGCCCATGGGTAACTGTTTTCCTCTACTACACTTCTCCCTCCCCCCCAAGACCAGCTTTCGATTTCCAGAGCTGAATTCAGCCCCCTCCCCTAGACGGGACAACGCATCCATGTTGGCATGTTGTTTTCCTGCGTGGTGCTGTACAGTATAATTGTATGGCTGGAGGGCAAGATACCAGCGTAATAGTCGGGGATTAGTATCTTTCATTTGATGGAGCCAACGGAAGGCTGCATGGTCCATAACAATGGTGACTGTGTTCCCTAATAAGTACTATCACAGCTAATGCTCCTTTTTAAGTGGTGGTGTATTTTTGTTCCCTGGAAAATAGTTTACGACTGATATAGAGAACGGGATGTTCTTCTCCATTCACCTCTTGGGCTAAGACGGCCCCGAGACCCACTGTCGAGGCATCTGTTTGCAGTAGAAACGGGCATTGAAAATCAGGGCTGTCCAGTACTGGCTCAGAGCACAACGCCCCTTTTAGCACCTGGAAGGCCCCTTCACAGGTGTCAGTCCAGTGTACTCACAGTGGCTGTGACTTCTGAAGGAGGTCTGTCAAAGGGGCTGCCAGGGCTGCAAAGTTAGGGACGAATCTGCGGTAGTAGCCAGCGAGGCCCAGGAATTGTCGTACCTGCCTTTTGGTTACCGGTTGTGGGTATTCGCAGACAGCTTAGACCTTGTCTACCAGAGGCCGCACTTGGCCCCGACCAATAGTGTAGCCAAGGTATGTTGTCTCCTGCCAGCCCACTCAGCATTTCCATGGATTCGCTGTCAGTCCGGCTTCTCTAAGCGTATGTAGAACGGCTGCTACCTGGGGGAGGTGCTCTTCCCAGCGTGTGCTGTGAATTACTATGTCATCGAGATAAACGGCTGCGTACACATGGTGGGGCTGTAGGAGGCAATCCATCAGTCTCTGGAAGGTGGCAGGCGCTCCATGGAGACCGAAGGGCATTCGAACAAACTGGTACAGACCGTTAGGTGTGGCAAAGGCGGTTTTCTCTCTGGTGGTGGGTTCCAGTGGAATTTGCCAATAGCCTTTTGATAAGTCCAGAGTTGTAAAGTAGTGTGTTTCACCAAGACAGTCTAGAAGTTCATATATCCGAGGCATCGGGTAGGCATCGAACTTAGAAATAGCATTCACTCAGCAGAAGTTGATACAAAAGCGGGTCGAACCATCTGGTTTCGGGACAAGTACAATGGGACTGCACCACTCACTGTCCTGTTTCCCCCTGAAACCATCTCTGTGGTAGGCACAGCCCAGGATCCTCAGGGAGAGGCCAAATATTTCGGCCTTCTCCCTCCTGGCCCCCCCCCCGACTTAGCTCCCCACTTCCCCGGAGGGGACAACCCCTTTTTTCCTTCCTGCCTCACTCAGGGTGGGAAAAGGGCCTTCGCCCACCCCTCTCCAAGGAGAGGCCCCTCTGACCACTGCCAACCTCTTTACCCTTAGGGTGCAGGGGGCCCAAGGGCATCACTGCCGCAGACTGCCAGCCTCCACACCCCCCCCCGTAGGGAAGGCAAGTCTGGTGGAAACCATCCTGGTTCTTCCTCGTTCTTCCCCTTCCCCAATCACGGGAGCAAGAATTACATCAGGACACCAGGGGCTGACAATACAACAATGCCCGCCTATGGTGCCAGTACCCCAATACCATAGCTACCACCCTCCACCCCTCACCCCTTAAGCAGTGATTTCCCTGAAGACAGAAGCTGGCCCTCTCCTACTCCTAACAGCTTCCTTCCCAAATACTCCCCACCGCGTTTCCCCACCCTAACCCCTCGTCAAGGGATGGAGGCACATCTAGTTGTAGCCCCAGCTGCGGCGGGACTCTGAGACACACATATCTGAAGCCTACTTGCAACAGGACTGTGCCTGTGGCCATGACGCATGTCCCAGGTAGGCCCCCTCATTCCGGGTCAGGGGAAGGGGAGGGGACACCCCTGGTTGCACTACCGTCTTCTGCGCTGTGACCCCAACCCCCTTTCGACAGGAATTTCTCCTGCGCACTAAGGGGACACAGCTGTGTAGCAATACAGCTACCTGGATAGCTATTTCATTGGGAAGGTATCTCTAGAGCGGGTTTTACCCCTGCACAGGCCCTAGGTATGGCTCACTCCTCCCCTTTTCCCACCCTCGCATGGTTCCTCGTCTCTACCCTCTGGTCATCTAGTGGGAACCAGGGCCGGACCTCAGAAACCCTCACCGTAGTCTACCTTCTCAAAGGTAGCCCATGTTTCCCCGGCCTCACCAAAGCACGGCCAGGGGCACCCCTTTAAAACCCTGAGGGGGAACACCTTGTTGTGTGCCATATGTTGGGAAAAGGTCTATCCCTTCAAGTGCCCTCCCGCATATAGTTCCCTCCTCGGTATCCACTGCCTTCTGGACAAGTGTCTATGTCAAATAGAAGGTTCCCTACTTCCAGGGCATTTGCATAATCCTTTGCCCTATGGTCATATTCCCTGGCAGGACACGACCACCCCACCCTTTTTCCACCCTGCTTCCCCACAGGACCGTCCTGCTACACCGCACGTAGCCCCTTAGTGCTACTGCGGTTTTTTCCCCATGTGCGTTGGCGGCACCTGGCAATTCTGCATCCCCCTCTTTCCTTTCTCAAGGACCCATTGGCATCCACTGCCATTCCAATGGAGCGATACACAGAGAACCCATTCTATATAACATATAACAGTTTGGGGATGTGCCCCTTTTATTCGCCCTCTGGCTCCCTACGGGGAGAAAACTTTGCTGGGTTCTCTGATCCCGGGGTGCGCTTCAGAGGTGGCAGCTGCCACCTTGTTGCGGTCCCATTCTCTAGTCTAAGAAGGATCCTTCCTTGGCAGTGGAGTTCTTCCATATCCATGTATTGAAGAGTTTTTCCTCCTTGGCAGCCCTGGCATGGCAAAGTGGTAGCGTTATCCCTCCGGCAAGCACCATAGATACTGAGTCCGTGGCTTTTCATGGCCCTCCTTGGATTCTTTGGTCGCCGAGGGGCTGACTAGACAGTAGTAAGAGCTCTCTTCTGTCCCTCTCCTTCCCCCTCACGCTGAGTGAGAGCTTCGAGAGGCAAACCCCGCAAGCTTAGACAGGCAGGGGCCTACATTCTAGCGCTCTGCGGGCCATAGTAGGCCCATCTCGTCATCATTGCCTCAGGCCACCTTGTGGTCAATAATTTTTCCGGAACTTCTCTCCCGCAAGAGCCCAGCTGTGCTGCTGGCTCAGCTGAAAATGCGCGTGTCTGTGCCACCACATTGTTAATTAGCATGCCATAGGCCCCGTCCTACTTGGCTTGACTCTATATGCCGCAGCTAGTGTCTCGTGGAGTTCTCAGTCACCCTCAAGTCCATCTCACAAACTTGTATCCTTATTTCTCTCTTTTAACCAGATGGCTTGCTGGGCTGCATCCTAGATGAGGGGCATTGTTATTCCCCTTACTTCTCCCTGTGTACTCAGTAGTAGCCAGATCAGTCCATGATTACGTGGCTCCTGCAAAGCCCTTGGGTGCTCTATGCCTACCCTTTCTTGTTCTCACGTGAGACGCACCCATATGGCTAGTCTTATGTGCCAGCTTTTAGTGTTCTCCTTCGAGTCCACGTGACACGGCCTAGGCCAGACATTGTAGTCTGTCAGGTACTTTTCATGTTTTCCTCCTAGGGAGGGCACCCCCGCAACCCGTTTTCTTAGGTTGCATCCTTTTCTCCAGCTCAGGTGACCTTGCCCAACCTGCGTATGCGTTCTGCCTCGGTGGGTTTGGTTTTGCCCTGTTGTGATTGACCCTCAGCTCTTTATGCTTCTGGGCCCATCAAGGCCCGTCCGCCTCTTGTCTTCAGCAAGCATCTTGCTGTGGGGCCTCTACCTTACAGGGTTTGTTGCTGTGCTGAAGGCAGAAATACCAACTCCACCCACCATCCATCAGAATGGCTAGTAGTCACCTATTACTGAATGCATCCGAGCAGTGCTCGAAGAACGGTGGGTTACTCACCAGTAACCATCCTTCTTCGAGATGGGCTGCTCGGATCCATTCAGGTCCCTTCCTCCATCCCCGCTTCTGGAGATGGCGACTCTAAGGAACTGAGGAGGGGGCGGGGAGGCTGCCATATATATAGCCACGGGGTGGCGCAAGGGGCAGAGGCCGCCTACCCTCTCCTGACAGGCTAGGACAAGTTTTTTCTGACCAATCCGGTGCTCCGGCACAGAGACACCTATTAGTGAATGGATCCGAGCAGCCCATCTCGAAGAAGGATGGTTACTGGTGAGTAACCCACAGTTACTTCTAAGATGGTGTTTCTCTGGCCCAAGCCAGAAGCTTCTGCCCTCAAAGTGTCTGAATTCCTTTTAATCCCCTTGCCTCCACCCCTCCCCCAGTGCTGCTGTGCAATTCTCTTTACTTCTACCACAGCTGGGGAGGGTATCTGCATTGCATTGCCTTTGTCAGGTAATTCTCCAGCCTCTGTGTTAAAGACAGCCATGAGGGTCTGTGCTATGTAACATGCTTCACATCTGCACACATACAAGATGCTGCAGGGAACATGATACCATAGTAATCATGCAGAATACGTTATGAGCATTCCTAAAGGAACCTTGCATGGCAAAATTGGTGTCAAATCATATACTTACTTGCAAAAGTGAAAAGGAAAATTATGTCAATTATAACCTGGGGGTACATAGATATGCATCCTATGACACAGGACCCAGGAGCGCTGTGCAAAACGGGGATGGTAGGCAGCACAAGAGGAAGTCCTCAGAGCAGCTTGAGCTGGAAGGGTGGCACAGCACAGTAGCTGACCACTGGAATTCAGTGGGAGCCAGGGCCTTGATGCAAGGCCTGACCAGGTGCTGGGACTGTGAAGGAGCAGCCCAGGGAAGTGAGTGAAGGGAAGCAGCCATTCAAAGGTTGCAACACAGAGGGTTCCTGGCAGGAGTGTTGCTGGGTCAGCTCCTGGCCTTGATCCTGCTCTGGGGCCTGATCTGGTCTGAGCCACTGCCGCTTGCAGGAGGCTCAAAGCCAGAGCCAGTTCCTGCCACTGTCTGCAAGCCACAGGAGGCTTGGAGCCAGCTCCTGCTGCTTGCAGGCAGGAGCCAGCTCTGGTTTCAAGCCTCCTGCAAGCACCTGGGAGTCAGAGCTGATTCTTGCTGCTGCCGACAAGCGGCAGGAGCAGCTCCTAGCCTCCTGCTGCTTATGGGCAACAGCAGGAGCCAGATCTCGCCCCTTGCACTGTGCTGCCAGCCAGGCATGGCAGGTGATAGATGCAGAGCCCATGCCCTGCTGGCCCCAGTTCAGCAACACCCCTGGGCCAAGGTCCAGCGAAGTTGGTGGCTGGGCCATCCCTAGGGTAGGGCAAGAGGGGCAGCTGCCCAGGGCCCTGCACTTTGGGGGGCCTCACCAGGCACGCACCACTGCCCCCCCCCATGTCAGGGACCAGGCAAGCTGGCCAAAAGCGGCAGCCTGGTTCAGGGCTGCTGATCCGCCCCTTCCCCGCTGCTCCAGCACAGAGCCAAAAGCAGCGGGCATGGGGAGGGGCGGACCAGCAGTGCTGAATCGGGCCACCACTTTTGGCCGGCTCACCCAGCCTTCAGCAGGGGACAGCCAGAGCAGGGGCCTTCCCCTCCCCTGGGCCAGCCAGCCCCACCTCCCAGTGCCAGGGAATGAGTGGGGGCCCTGCAGAAGGCAACTCGCCCAGGGCCCTATGCCCCCCAGGGATGGCCCTGGTTAGTGGACCTGGGTCCATCCCCTCTCCGCCAGACCACCAGTGGCCATGGACTGGAAAGGGGCCAGGCCTGAGCAGTGGAGCCTGGAAGTGGGGGTGTATAGATAGGCAGCCAGCTGGAGGGCTGAGCAACTGGACAGGAACTGATGGAGCACAGGCCATGACAGGAAAACCACTTGAGCAATTCCCAGTAACATCAGCAGGAGGTGCCCATCCAGTGGGGAGTGCTGCTACGCCATCAAAATGTGCATAACGGAAGAGTTCGTAGAAGTGGTTCCAATGAAAGACACAACAGGTGATGATATCTTCAATAATTTAGTGGAAACTCTAGGCTGGAGTTTCCACAGGGAATCAGGGGTTAAAGTAAGCCAGAACACCCCAGAACGGCCCACAAATTTGAGGGGCCAGCTTTCCAGGGCTTCAAAAATAGAAAAATTGAGTGGCACACCTGTTCTGCCCTGCCCTGGCCCAGGATCTGCAGCCATGCTGGGGGAATTTTCAAATCTCCTACCCTGAGCATATTCCGCTATGTGCTCAGGGTGCACACAGCCTGGCCAGGAAACAGCTCCAGCCAGGTAAGGGGAGGCATGAGGTGGATCAGGATCAAGGGAGTCAGCAGGTGGGTAAGGTAAGGGGGTCAGGGAGCCAGCAGGTGGGTGGGGAAGAGGCAGGGGAGTCAGGGAACTGGCAGGAAAGGCACCAGGGATGGGGAGCTGGCAGGCAGGTGAATCAGGGAAGGAGGTCAGGAGGCCGGTGGGCAGGCAGGGAAGAGGGCCAGGAGAGTTGGGAAGCCAGCAGAGAAGGGCCCGAAGGTCAGGGAGCCAACAGGCAGGCAGGGAAGGTGCCTGGGGGTCAGAGACTTGGGGAGCTGGCAGGGAAAGGGCCTGGGGGTCCAGGTCGGAGTCAGGGTTGGGGATCCAGCATGGTGGGGATTCCAGGGAAGGAGCTTGGGGCTGTCGGGGAGCCAGCGGGGCAAGGAAGGGGCCAGGGTTCAGGGAGTCAGTGGGTTGGGGAAGGGGGTGAGGATGAGGAGTCAGTGGGTGGGCGGGTTGGGGAGTCAGTGGGTCGGGGATATGGCAAGCAGCCAGGTTGAGGAAGGGTCCCGGGGGTCAGGGAGTCATGGGATCTACATGGCTGATTATATATTTCAGAGGTCAAAGGTAGCAAATTATTTTTTTGCTTGTGCTTGGGACGTGAATGACTCTTGAAATAGTTTTATATTTCTGGATTTTTCCCCCCTCTCTTTGTTCCCATTTTGCTGATTCCCTGCTAATAACATTAATGCTGTCCTGGATGGAGACAGGCTCTCCTCCTTTACAGATCCAAGGACTCATGCACATTTCCCAGTCATTCCAGAGACTAAAATGTGAATTATTTAAAATGTGTCTTGCTGCACAGTGTTTATTTGCCCTGTATGTATATTCTACAGACTCACTCGCTATTTATAGGAAGCCACTACCAATTTCTTCCTAAAATGTCTAATAAAGTGGATATTTAAAACTGCTCCCACTTTGGGCATGACCAAGTACAACAGCTATTTCTTAGAAGTTTAGATTTTGTCTTTTTATTGTCCTGATCTTTTTTTAAAATCTGGGTTTGATTTATTAAACTGAGCGAGGTGCGCGGTGCCCCACTGAGAGCATCTTGTATTTTGGAGGCTAAGACAAGATGATCATAGAATCATAGAACTGGAAGGGACCATGAGAGGTCACTGAGTCTAGTCCTTTGCATTCATGCCAGGACCAAATACCATCTAGGGGGGCATAGCGGGCAGTGTGTGAGGCTGGGCTCAGGAGTCAGGGGGCAAAGTGGGTAGTGTGTGAGGCCAGGATTAGGGCTGGGGGGGGGGGCAGCGGAGGCAGAGAGTGAGGACAGGATCAAGGTTGGGGAGGTGCAGAGGGGTGGAGGAGGCAGTGTGTGAGGCCAGGATTGGAGCCAGTATTTTTATGGAGTGATAACAGTGGGTTACTTACCGGTAACCATCCTTTCTTCGAGACGGGCTGCTCAGATTCATTCAACAATAGGTTCCTCAGCATATGATTGGTTGGAAACCTTTTTAGCCCTAGCCTGTCAAAGCAAGGCTGGCAGCCAACACCCCCTGGCCACCCCATGACTATATATGGCCGCAGACCTGCCCCTCCTCAGTCCCTAAAAGTCACCAACTTCAGTTGCAGGGATGGTGGGAGGATTCTGAATGAATCCGAGCAGCCCATCTCAAAGAACAGTTACCAGTAGGTAACCCACTGTTCTTCTTTGAGTGCTGCTTGGATACATTCAGTAATAGGTGACTGCTAGCTGTAAGGAAGGAGGGTGGGTGGAGTTGGGCTGTTTTCCCACCTTCAGCACGGCTGCC
Organism: Podocnemis expansa; assembly: GCA_007922195.1. Taxonomy (NCBI): domain Eukaryota; kingdom Metazoa; phylum Chordata; order Testudines; family Podocnemididae; genus Podocnemis; species Podocnemis expansa. The sequence continues at coordinate 2,839,551 of ML682084.1, forward strand.
TCTGAAATGGCCAAACTCCAGGCCTGGAGGAGTTGGCAGGATGAAAATGGCCTGGCCTAAATGGGGAAGGACTGAGGCCTATACCCCTCGAGGGTACCCTGCCTGTGACCCACAGTGCAGAGGGAGGCCTAGAGTCACCTTCTTGCTGAAAGAGATATGGTGACAATAACTCAAATTGGTTGGGCAGCGCCATATAAAGGACATAAGAGGCCAGTGCAAAAGCACCTGGCAAAACAGGGCAATCAGGGAGCGTCCCTTTGTCTTAGGGTCACGACGCATGCTTTAGCTGGTTTGATAGGAAGGCTAAGGCGGAGTCCAGAGTTACTGGCCTACTGACCTATACCAGGCATCAGTAAGAGAGAGAGAGAGAGAGAGGGAGAGAAGGAGACCCATCTACCAACCTAACTAAAGTGAAAAGGGGCATGGGGTTGTGTAGGAAGAATTGAATAACCACGCGGGAAGTACAGTTCATCTGGTTGGCGAATGCCAACACTGCGACCGAGGTACCAGATGTCCCCTCAGAGGCCCACAAAGGTGGGCCACTGGTGGCCGAAGGGATGGGGAGAACGTGGGACCAGGGGAAATTTGTATGAGTCCACTGTGCTAAGGGGCCAAACTGACACTTTTGAAATGCCAACGGGAGGAGAAGGTCCCATGGTTGGGATGGAGGAACTAGCCCCACTCAGCTGGTTGTGGGTTGGAAGGAGGGGGAAGGCACAATGTGAAGTAGTGCCCCACATGTAAGGTATATCACCTCCACAACTGACTGCCTCCCTTCACTAGGTGGGAGGCAGATGGATAAAGGCCCTGAGTGGATCAAGGCCATAAACTTTCCCTGTGGAACATACAAAAGGAAGGAGGGAAGGAAGGAATGGTTTTGAAGGCTTCCCAAGTACTTAATAGAAGGAATCATGAAGGGGCGGTAGGGATTGGAATGGGAATGTTTATTTCCCTCTGAGCCAAGGCGGGTGTGGGAGGATAATTCTCCTGGGGAAAAAAGGATGCCACCTTATGGAAAGAGGGGGTGGTAATGAAGCTAAGGGGTTGTTGACTGCCCTGGGCCTGAACTGTGCAAAGCCAGGAAGAAACACGTGGATCCCAGATTAGGGCATCGATGACTATCTGTCGAAATGCAAGGAGGAAGAAAAGAACTGCCACCAGTCAACAGCTGTACCAGTGGCTCTTGTGGGGTTGGTGGCTGAGAACCTAGCCCCAAAGATTAGGGCCAAGAAGCATTCCACAACACTTTGGTGGAAAAATTTCATAACCAGGAAAAGCTGTCTGCCCAACTGGGTGAATATTGCCCCTAACTGGGAAGGGGCGAAGAAAGCAGAATAAGGGGTCTGCCCTGAGAAGGATTCCTATCCTCACGGGAAGGTCCAGAGTCATTAGATCTCCCTCTGTAGGTGTAGAAGGGGTGTGGGGTTATCAGCATTGCAAGGGGTGAGATGCCTTCGAGTTGTGCGAGCGCAGGGGCCGAAAATGATGTAACTCACTGAAGGAGTGCACTTGGTCCTGGGTACAGACCAGGGTGTTGCCCCTGGGGGAACTAGGACAGAACTACACTGATCTCCAATACGGCAGAGTGTGAGGGAAGATGTGTTCGCATCGGGGAATTGGCAAAGTCGAAGGCCCCTACTCTGGAGTATGGAAGGAGAGTGGGTGTGTGGGTAGGGCAGACGACCAGTGAGGGAGTGCCTATCAGCTCCTGAGCAGGTGCCTGATAAGGCAGTTAAGGCAATGCCCCCCAATATGACCCCAGGAGACAAGGCCTTAACGGAACAAGTAAGGCTGATGGAACCTGGACTGATGAAAGCTAGCAGATGGGAAGATAAGGGGACCACGGGGACCACCCTGACAGCAAGCCAGTTGTTGGTCTTTATCATTGGTCCTAGGGGGACAGTAGTCACCGAGACACTCTGAAAAATAGAGGGAGTGGTCGGCGTCTGGTATTGGGATCCCCTGTGTTATCCTCTATCTTCTTTTTTTTTTTTTTTTGGAGGAAGGAGCCCCTCTCTTCAAAGTAGAGGACTCCGACCTGAAAAAATCTTAATCCATACCTGAAAGTATGGTATGAAGAACCCCCATGGAGTTTCCCCATTGTGCTGCCTAGCTGCGGCCTAACGAAGTACAGACTGTACCGGGGGGGGGGAGCCCTTCAAATACCATGACCTGAAAGGTACTGATATGCGCACTTTCAGCCTGGTGGGGGAGGGCAGCGGGCCTTCAGGATAGGGAAGGATGGTTCACAAGCCCTATCCCAGGCATGACCCATAAGCTAGCAGGAGTATGGGCTGCCCAGGGGATTGCTGGGAGGGCATTCTTAAGGGAATGCCACATGGGACGAGAGATCCCAAAGGGTATCCCAATAGATCCACCAGAGTTATTTTTCTCAGGGGGCAATTTGTGATGTGTGTAGTGCCCTGCAACTGAGTTGTGTTCCCCTTTGAACGCAGGGGATATAAGTTTGAACCTTGTTGCCCTCTGAGGACTCCATGAACGGTATGCAGAAGAGTATAAAGCTCCAGCATCACATTAACCCAATTTACCTTCAGGGCAAGGGATGGGAGGCCCTGGGGGGGGGTGTCCTCTGCAGTCCTAGGTGGGGGGAAGGACCCTAAGGAAAATGAAACCTGCAGGGCGAAGAGATTGAGGGATGCCCCTTACGGGCTCGGAGGTTGGCTAGAGGGCCAGGAAAGTAGCATGCCCAGGTATTTTAGGTCCCCTCAGGGGTCCTGGGCACCACAGAGGGCACTATCCAACCCTTCTGCAAATAGGGATCCCCTCTCAAAGGGGAGGAGAGAGGGAGCCCATTATGACCTGCTGGGAGGAGAGGGGGAGCCCTTGCCTCCCGGAGCCACACTGCATGTCTCTAGACCACAGCAGAAGCCATGCTGCAGCTTGCCATGTCTGAGGCATCCAGGTGGAGAACAGCAGGTCTTGGGGCGCCAGCCTACCCTCTTCAACAAAAGCAGCATAGTCCGCCCTGTTCTCCTGGGGGAGTAGATGCCTGAATTTATTCATGGACTCCCATACGTCCATGACATACCTGGCCACCAAAGCTTGGTGGTTGGCTTTTCTGAGCTGGAAGGCAGAGGAGAAATAAGCCTTCTTGCCTAGGAGGTCTAATTCCCTCACCTCCCTAGACCTCAGGAGGAGGTCATGGGGAAATTGTCCTGGCCCTAAGGCTGTTTCCACCACCCCTTGAGATGGTGTCGAGTGGTAGGCAAGGGAGGGAAAATCTTCTGCAGGGACCTGATACTTCTGTCCTGCAGTATCAGAGATCAGGGCAATGGACCCAGGAGTTTGCCATCATGCCATAGCAATCTGCTGCATGCTAGGGTGCAGGGGAAGTGTGACAAGCCCAGGGCTAAAGACAGTGTCACTAGGTCCCGCAAAGGAGTGAACCTCCAACCCCACATGAGTACACACACGGCGGAGAAAATCAAGATGCGCCGTGAGGTCCCCTGTACAGGAGCAGGGCCTGGGGTCCAAGGCTCTGTTGGGTACCGGAAGACGTGGTGCTGGACTAGGCTGATCGGTACCTTGGGAGAGTGGTGTGGTGTCCTGAGGAGGCCACTCATGGGGTTGGTACCTATGAGGTCTCGGTACCAAGGACCGTGGGCGGCCCGTTTACTTCCCCTCGCGACCCCTTCCTTGGAACTCGGGGATTGAGAAGGTTCGAGGGGGTGCGCTGGGCTCGGCTTTGGCACTGTGGGAGGGTTGGCAGTGCCGGCGGGGACAAAGTGGTATGGCCCCGAGGGGAGGCTTTTAGGCTCTGTCCCCTAATGGTACTGAGGGCCTCTTCCTGGGCACCCGTTTCTGGTACCGGGGAGCTTCGTACCAAGACTGGAGAGGGAGATCAGTGCCTTTTTCAGGGCGACCAGGCACTCGAAAGGAAGGCTGGTTTGCCCCTCTTTCTGGGCAGTACCTGGGTGGGAGGCATTGGCAATAGGAGAAGTACCTTTGCTGCCTCAAAGGCCTCCAGGGTGGAAGGAACTGGTACCGGCTCCTGCCGATCCCAAGGAGGCATTGAGTGGCTCTGACACTTCGGTACTGAGGGTGGTACTGAGCGCGTCTTTTGCTCTCCTGGAGAGCAGTGCCAGGAGAGTTCTGGTGCTGAACTGGCACGTGGTGACCGCATGTAGCCCTGAAGCTTCAAGGATAGGCTGCCACACTTGCTCTGAGGCCAATGCACAGTGCCTTTGCTTTCTGTCTTATATGGTCCTAGGTTTAAAGGACCAACAGAAAGAATTCAGTGACCAGAGGGGCTTTGCCCAGGCACAGGAGGCATTTCTCATGGGGATCGTCTCGCAGGAAGGCCTTGCCGCAGGTAACACAAGGTCCGAACTCCGGCATGGTAGGTGGCAGGGGGGAGCATTGTTTCTGCTCCATAGTCAAGCGCTGTGTGGGAGTGCTTTCTGGTGGAACGACATCCATGAAGAGGTTCTCCCAAATGAGCGAGTGGTTCATACGCAAGGCAAACGACAGGCTGCTTGCACGATCACAAGGAGCAGGCTGTTCCAATACCATCGCTGAGGGCAGAAAAACATAACTGAGGAGGGGCAGGGCTGCGGCCATATATATAGCCACAGGATGGCCAGGGGGCATTGGCTACCAGCCTTGTTTTTACCTGCTAGGGCTAAAAAGGTTTCCAACCAATGGTGCGCTGAGGCATGTACACCTGTTACTGAATGCATCCGAGCAGCACTCAAAGAAGAACTATATTTTAATGGAGCGATAACCAGTGCACATGTAACTGAGAAGTGGTTCCAAACACCAATCTGGGCTGGGGCCCGCACATGCATGAAGGGTGCCCAGACAATATGGTAAAGGGGCCTGGAGGTTAGGGGGGTTCCAGGGCCCATCAAATTATACTTTAACCACTATGCAGGGTTAACAGAAAAATTGCTTGCTGTTGATCCGCAGTAGCAGTTTTGTAATTTACTTTGCATTTTACGTCAAGAAGCACTGTGTAGTAAAACATAGAAGCTGGATAGTGTTTTTGGATGTGGCTATAAAAATAGTTAATTGTATATGAGCAAGATGCCTTAACCATAGGCAGTTAAACTGTTTTGTAGAAGTAAATGAGAAACCCCATGGGTTACCATATCACACTGATGTTTGTTGGCTAAGTTGGGGGGCTGTACTGAACCACTTTTATGAATTTCGTGGTGAAATCCAATTGCTTTTGAATCAGAAAAAAAAGGTTACATCTGAACTGAAGGATAAACGCTGGCTTCAGAACCTTGTTTTTATGGTGGACATCATGGTACACATGAACCCTCAACACAAAAATGCAAGGGCAAAACAAATGGGTGACAGATGTGTTTGCCATCATTTGTGCTTTGAGATTAAGCTTCAGCTTTGGGCAAAGCAACTTTTAGATAATAATCTGGCAGACTTTCCAACTTTAAAATCTCAACATAACATGGCTGAGTTTCATTGTGATGCTTTCACAAAAAAGTACAGGAGCAAAATGTCCAGCCTGAGAAATTCATTCTAGGCAAGCTTTTCTGACTTCAAATACACAGAGAGACTCTGTAATTTTCTGTAATGCATTTTCAGTCAATGTGCGTGAGGTCTCAGAAGAGCCTCAGATGGAAATAATCAAGCTACAGTGTGATTCTGTTTTGAGGAAGGATAATTTTCAAGGTTGATGTTGAACCATTTTATCAGTATGTAGTACCAAGTTATCCCCAGTTACAGTCTTTTGCTTCAAAAATAATGTCCATGTTTGGGACAACGTTTGTCTGTGAACAGCTCTTTTCTGTAATGACTATGAAATCAAGATTGTGTCCTCAACTTATTGATGCACACCTGAATGCAATACTCAAGTTTGCCACATCCCCACCCCATGTTCCAGACTTTGATGCAGTGGTCCAAAGTCAGAGATGTCAGGCACCAGGAAGCAGCAGTAGAAGGAAGTACTATAACTCCTAACCTTTGATTGATTCTTTTAGTTATACGATAGCAGTAGTTGTGAATTTACTCTTTTTATATCACTGATACCTAGCAAATAAAATATTACTCTACATAATTTTTTTGCCTTGTATTTCAATTTATGGTATGTCCGGCCCACTTGATATAGATTTAATTCAAATCTGGCCTGGCGTAACAAAAGCGTTTGACACCCCCGCCTTTCATGACATACTTGCATTAGAGCACACACAATTACACTGTAACAGTGAGCATGAATGACACACAAATTTCACCAATAAGGGTATACATGGGGCAAAGCATGTTGCAATGTCTAACTTTGATCATCTCTCCCCTATCTGGGAGACACCAGCTGTGCACAGAAGATAAATGTGATGAATGGTGAGGACAGCAGGGAAGGTGTGCATGTGAGTGACATTAATGCCAGGGGGGAAAAACACACAGGTTTAGTCATGCATGAAAAAAAAAATCATGGTCCACATGTGAAATACACAATTTGCTCCCGTTATACATATTTACATATTAATTAGGTATTTTTCATAGACTTAATTAGGCAGGGGGAGAAACACCCACGCCTGCAAAGCTCCAAGGGAGACCATGGCAGCAGTGGCAAGTCATCGCTGCTTCTATCATTTGCATATTCAAGAGGCGTATTAGCATAAGATGAATTATTAACAGCGGGCATTAAGGACCCGGAAGAGCCAAACTCTGGCTGTTAGAATCAGTTTGCCGGTAAACGGCGAAGCGAGGCGCAGCCGCTGAGCGCGTGTCTTATTAGCATAACATTAATATGCATGAGGTTCGGCCACGCCCTGCTAACGGTCTTCTGAGCGTGCCGGCAAGGCGGTTGGCACCCACGGCCGCAGCCCCGCCTTCTTCCGCCGCCGCCTAGCGTGCCCGATAGTAACCTCCGCCACGCCCACTCCTCCCCCGCCCCTGCCCGGCTCTCTCCTGTCTCCGCCGCGACCAATAGGGAGCGGGACTACGCCCCTTACTCAGAGCCCCGCCCATTCTTGCCCAATCAGAGTCCGGCTCGCGGAAAGCGGCTTCTCCAATCGTCGGCGGAGCGGGACGTCGATTGCGCCTTCCGCACGCAGGCGGTAACCTTTGCCTCACTTCGCTGTCGGCCCCGCCCCGCCGCCGCACACTAGCCAATGGGAGGTGGCGTGAGCCGATCTTCGCCGCCAATAGCTATGGAGTGGGCGTGGCCTAGGTGAGGGGGCCGCGCGCCGGCAGGCAGCGGGGCTGCTGCAGCTGCCGGGTTCGGGGAGCGGCGGTGGGACCGGCCGGGCGGCCCGGGGAGAAGATGGCGGTGGAGGGGTCCGGGCTGGGGCTGGCGCAGGCGGCGGAGGCGCTGGGCTCCTCCGAGCAGGCGCTGCGCCTCATCCTCTCCATCTTCCTGGGTAAGGCCGGGGGCGAAGGGCGAGCGGCGGGGTGAAGGGTCTCGCTCGGCCCCCCGGCGCTGCCGGGCGTGGGCGTGGGCGGAGCTGCCGGGCCGCTGTGTGCGCCCACGGGCTGCGGGGCGGGCGCGTGGGGCGTCGCGTGGCCGGGGCACGCGGGGCTGCCCCTTTGCCCGCCTGGGCGCGTCCGGCCTTGGCCGCTGGGCTCGGGGCGCCCCGGCAGGCGGGCTGTCATGGGGGACAGCGGGCGGGTCACCCGGGACGCGGCAAACGCCACGTGTGTGCTCCGGGTCAGAGAGCAACCTCGAGGGAGTGGCGAGGTGCCAGCCGGAGGTTTCCCTGACCCGCCCCGATACCCTGCTGAATTTCCCAGCACCCCCCAGGTGTCAGCTAGTAACAGTTATAGCTGTTTAGTGAGCCCCCCAACACCCCTCATCTCCCCCCACACACCCCCTGTAAATTCAAGTCCTGGGGAAGCAGCTGGGGTGAAGTGGGAGCAATCCCCCAGGGGTTGGTGCTGGGCCGAGCTACCAGAAAGAGCCCCTCTTCATGCGGTCTGGAGACACCGTCGGTCCCCGGAGCACACGGCAAACCAGAGGGCGTGCTAGGGGCCATCCCAGCAACGCCGTCGGTGGCTGGCTGATTGAAAGAGTCTGATCTAAATAGCTCGTTAAAGCCGTGACCGAAGAAGTTGGTGTAATATGCTGATGGGCCTAGGCGCCCAGTAAGCGAAGAAGTAATTTTGTGTGATAAATGGGGGATGTAACTGAACAGCATGAGGTCAAGAGAATGGAAGTTGGTGTCAGGTGTCCTCGTTCTGAGGTGTGTGAGGCTGTGGGCCTGGGAGCACTAGTCATTTCATTTCAATCAATCAATCATAGGGCTGGAAGGGACCTCATGAGATCATCAAGTCCAACCCCCTGGGAATTGAACCCAGGACCTTCTGCATGTTAAGCAGAGGTGCTAGCCACTACACTATTTGCAGGGCTCTGTCCTTGGGACGCTAAGTTGGAAAGACAACGCGTATGTACAGAGATGAGCCGGCATTGCCTGCTTGACTGAGCAGGGGATATAAAACTCGGGAGTCGTGAGATCCATTCTCTGCTCTGCCCGTGTGTTGTGAAACCTTGAGGTCCATTAGCTTCTGCGCTGTGGTTTTCCCATCTGTAAAAGAAAGATAAATAGATCTTCATTTTGAGGGATTTTGAAATTTATGTACCTTGTCTTCAAAATGTTTTAAGGTCTCAGTATTGTGTGTAAGTACGCCTCTAATTCCAAATAGACTGTCTTGCTTATGGACAGGCAGGTATTAGTGAATTTGTGTCAAACATCTTTACAAAGAGGCATTCCTATCCAACTGGCTGTATAGATGTCTCCCTGCTAAGGCATAGCCACCCTGTTAGCATGACTACGTTAAAATGGCATCTCACTACAGTAATTACCAGGTTTATGAGGGAAGACTGCTTGTTGATTGGTTAACAATTGGGCACTGCCCCAGTGCTTCAACTGGAATAGAGACTGTTGGAGAATTACTTTCAGGCTAAGATCAATGAACACCTCAGGAATAGCCTCTGCCTACTAAAAATGTAGCATATTACAAAGATATTTTTACTTAATCTCATCCAGGTGGCTGCATACACTGTAATTGAGGCTTGCAGCTGGTGATATGGGGGGGGAGGAAGTGTTTTCATAGACAAAAGAAGTTGACTTGAAGTTCTTCATGTATTGGCTTCATGACTCTGTTATAGATGTCCTGAAAGCACTGATTTTGTGACCGTGGGACAGTTGAATAGTAGGGTCTATTTAAGGTATGTGTCCCTTCCCTGTTTCTTCCAACCTGAGTGTCTACTGCCACTGAGCAAAGTTGCACCTGTATACCTAAAGGTGGTGATTTAGTTGAGCAGTTGCAAAAGGCTTTGTGGGTGCTCCTGCTTTGGTTTAGTTTCAGTCTATTAGGAATCAATCTAACTCAGACAAACAACACTTAAACTGAAAAAAGAGTCAACATTGAATGCGTCCATCCAGGGACAAGCTATCTAAAGTGGTTTAACTAAAGTTAGTGTTATAAGGCAGCGTAACCATCTCTTGTAGAGTTCCTTGAAACTTCTGAAGTTAAGAAGCAGGAACTAAAAAGGCTAGCTAGCACTCTTGTGTCCTTTGATGCCCAGCTGATCTCCTTTTCCATGTGTGAAAATTGAGAGTTTACTGCATATAGTTTAAGTATGGTTAGAAATGGTATGTTTGTAGTAAGGACTTTAGTCAGTGTTGATCTGGAGGCTTGACCTACACTACCAAGTTAGGTCAACTTAAGCTACCTTGTATCAACCTAGTTGGTCATGTGTCTACGTTTATATTTGTCTGCCACTGATATAAGCACCCTGTTGTGCTGACATAGGAACACCACCTTCCCGAGCAGCATAGTGCCATGGGTGATGGAGCACAAATGCAGACTCTGAGTTCTTCTGATGTTGACCCTAGCAGCTATCCAATAACATCTGATACTGACAGCTTTGGACACAATGGTTAACTCTGCTGCCCAGGAGTTATGCTGAGAAGAACCCGTCTCCCCCTCCCCTTGCTACTGCCTCCACTTTAAAGCCCAGAAAATGTTTTGATGTGTTTTCCTGATTGTCCGGCTTGGTGAGCACATCCACCATTGTTGAATGATGGTGACTATGCTGGCTGCACACACCAGATGTGCTCTGGCTCATCTTGGATAGGAGATATGGGATCTCCTGGGCCTATGAGGAAAAGAGGTTGTGCAAGGACAGCTACAGACTAGCCATAGAAATGTTGACATCTATGAGGGGATTGTTAATGGGGCGAAGAAGACAAGGACCAGCAGCAGTGCCACGTGAAGGCAAAAGAGCTGTGGAGGGTATATCAGAAGGTCAGGGAAGCCAACAGTCACTATTCTGTTGAGCCACAGACCTACTACTTTTACAAAGAGCTGCATGCCATCCTTGGTGGAGATGCCACCACCCGTTACACTTCCATCAATATCTCCAAAGAGCCTGACCCACAGGACCCTGGCTTGGAAATACAAGAAGGAGGGAAAACAGGAGGATGGGGGACCCTGCAACTGGTGATCCAGCTGTACCCTAAGTCCAGACCTGTTTGAGACTCCACCATAGTCCAGTCAGTTCTGACAATCAAGCGCAGAGGAAGAAACTTCAGGTAAGTGTTTACATTATTTCCCATTACAGTGATGGCACTCCCAACTTGGCAGGATGCAGTTATTGACTTTATATTAATTTACTCTTACTAAAAAGGTAGTCATACAGCAAAGAAAGTTTGTGTTGTGATTTGCCTTTCATTACCCTGTAGAGTTAGACAAGGGGGGGACCATGTGAAGTAGTTTATGTTCAAGGAGATGTCCCTTGAATCCTCCTGAGGGATCTCAGTGAAGCTTTCATGGAGGCACTCTGCAATGTTCTCTCCAGTGTTTCTAGCAAATATAGGCTAGCAACTAGTTAGGTTAGCAGCATATGGGCTTGGATGGCTTCGAAACACCAACAGCCACTGTGCTCTATCTGCCTTTGTTACCTTGAGGACTGAGATAGCAGCAAAAAGCACCACCACATGTAGAAAATGGTGCCTGTATTCTATACTGTTGCCCTACACTCATAGTTTTATGCAGCCAAGCAATTCTCATTTCCCTCATCCATGAAGGTTAGATTTGCTATGGCTGGTTCTGCGAATAGCACCTGGAATCAGGAACTCCCATAACAGAAGCATCAATAAGTTCGTCTTGTTTAGCACTTCATGGGTGCAAGGAGACGGGAGTATTCTGAATCTGAGTTTCACATTCTGTTGTAACTATGTTGACTACGACCATATTGACTGTATTACCTCTGTTTTCTCTCCAGCTGCTGTCATTACAGCTTTGAAGATTTCTTCCTCCACACCCATGGAAAACCTGAGCAGAATAAGGGATGACTTATTCAATGAGATCCTGCAGGCCAGTGCTGCATCAGACCATGAACACCTGGCCTGGAGATTTGACAATTGCAGACAGTCTGGAGAAGGAAAGAATAGAGAGGAAAGAAGCCAAGGAATCACATCAGGAAAAGAGAGGGATGCACCAGGACATAGTGGGGCTTCTCAGGCAGCAAACACAGACACTGCAAGTTCCAAAGGAGTAGCCATGTCAGTCTAGTTCAGCAAAACAAACAAGGAGTCTAGTGGCACTTTTAAAGACTAACAGATACTGCAGGCTCTGGTGGACCTACAGTTTCAACAATCCTGGGTTGCCTTTCTCTGCAGCCCATTGAGAACTCTATTATGGCACCTCCCTGCAACCTTTGGTCCCAGCATTCTACATGGCATCAGGTTCAGTGGTACTACCCTTGTCGTTCCACCAAGGGTACATCAGACAGTCTCAGCTTCACATACAGCAACCTGTGGCAACCACAGTCGGTGTATGTAGCTGAAAAGCACCAAGGGTGTAGCCAGCCCCTGTTTTCTGGCTGAGCCCCTGAGTCTGCAGGGTAAGCCTGGCCAAGGGGAGCTTCTGGTACTGTGGCCAGAAGCTGCCTGAGATGCTCCAGTTGCTAGGTAGCAAGTGGAGCTGTGGGAGGAGGAGGAAGGTGGCAAGATGAGGCCTGCCTTCTGCAGCACCCAGAGGTGGCAGTTTGTGCTGCTGCCTGGTGCTGCAGTGGGTGGGTCCCAGCCCATCCAGGCCTACCCATGGCTGCTCCCCTGAAATGGATATGAATGTTCTGTTCTTTTAATAAATTCTTAAGTTTTTAATATGTTTTAAAAAAAAGGAGGCTTGTGGCACTTTTATAGACTAACAGATTTATTTATCACATGAGCTCTTAATGTATTTGTTTTAAATTTGCACCTTTTTTTTTTTGCACTGATCTGGCAACAGAATAAAATTATATTGTTTAGAGCATAATTCTTTGTTCACAACACATGCTACCAAGTGCCTAGCACTTTTGAAAAGCGATGAGTTACATGTTACTGTACAGTGTCACATAACTCAAGAGATTGGTCACAAACAAAATGAATAGGTGCATTGTCAGTGTTTTGATACATGTACACCAAGCAGTTTCTAACAAGCCAAAGAACAGCAGGCCTAGTAGAGCACAGTGCACCACAACATATTACTGTGGCTCACTTTTGACGTTGTGTGTCAAAACCTCACGGAGCCATACAGCATAACACAGAGCTCTTTTAATAGCCCTCATATCTGACTGTTGAAACTCACTAAGCTATTGGTCCATCTTTGCACTCTAGTCTAGTAGAAACACTTTCCCTTTGCTGCACAGATATTATGCAGGAGACAGCAGGTAGCTATAATCACTGGGATATTTGTCTCTCTGAGATTCAGTCTCGTGACTAAACAGCACCAGCATACCTTCAGTCTACCAAAATCACATTCAGGGGTTACTCTGCACCTGCTGAGCCAGTAGCTGAATCTCTTCTTGCTGCTATCAAGGAGCTAGAGCAATGGTTCCCAACCAGTGTGCCAGAGCACACAGGAGTGCCATCAGGCCTGAGGAGGTGTCCCATGGAATTTTTTAAAAACTATTGGAAGAGTTCTATATTGGGTCATGAATATTCATGAGTTCATTTCGCAATTATATGGCACTGTGCCTCAAAATAATTAAAGGTATTAAGGTGTGCCATGGCAGAGAAAATGTTGGGAAGCACTGGGCTAGAGTGGTGAGGTGGGCATTTTCTTAATATTTTGTGTGGATACTGAGTGTGCCTCAGTTTCCCCCACATGCTGTATGTTTAAGTGGTGGGAAGGGCTTTTTACTTATGCCAGTGTCTCAGCAAACAGTGGCCACTCTGATGGCTTGACATCTGATGCCTAGCAACTAACAGCCAGGGATTGCTGACACTTTCTGCAACCAGCTGGAGTACAAAAAGCAAAGGTTAGTAGCCAGATGATGCGATTTCCCATGTGAAACATCAAAGGATGGAGGAGGGTTCAGGTGTTGCACTGTTGGAAGGAGGACTCAAGTCCCAATCCAGAAGCCAAAGTCAGAGACAGCCTTTGGCTGTGGACAAAGCCAAGTGGACTTTGCTGTAACTTTTCTGTTCCATGTGATAAGCAAGTACTTTCCATAGTGTTCCAGTTACCTAATAAATCCTTCTGTTTTTATAATACTGGCTGAGAGTCACTCTGGTTTAAGGAATTTGGGGATGCATTGCTCCTTTTGAGTGTGCAAGCCTTCCCCATATGTCCAGTTTGAATGGATTCATTGAGTGGAACTCATGGAGTAAGAAGGAAAGCTGAAGGCTTCAGATTCAATCCCAGGAGGTGATAAAGCCAAGAAGCTTACCCCAAGGAGACAGTGACACTGGGGGGGGGTTAACACTCTGAAGTCCCTCACAGGGATTGTTCCAGAGCTGCACGTGAACACCAGACCTGTCAATCTGTGGCTGCCAAGGCAGTAAGGAGTAGGTTGGGATTCCCACAATCACTGTTGGCATTTCAACATTACCAGTGGTGGCCTGCCGCTCAAGCACAGTTCCTCGTCATAGCTTTCAGAAACATCCTGTGCTTTTAAAAGCGTGACCATCATGCACCTTCCCTGACCAGCCCACACAGATGTCAGTGAGGTGTCCCCAGTGATCCATGAAAGCTTGCATAACCATAAAGGAGTAGACCTTTCTCTTCATGTACTCAGTGGCTATGTTGTCTAGTGCCAAAACAAGAACGTGTCCCACAGCAGTTTGGGAACCGCACTGCAGCAGGTTTGTCCACCATGTCCTGCACATTGCCAAGAGTCTGCTGCATAGAAGGTGATTAATGGCCCCATAGATTTACATGATTGATGGCCTCTATGTGGATTTCTCACTTGTGATTAATTCCTATGTGTGGATTTTCTCACTTGTGATTAATTCCTAGCTGACCAGTAGCAATTTAGTGTTGCAGGTTTCCACAGTCCAGTTGCCATTTGTTTTCCTGCTGTCAATGCAGCTCTCAGTTTGGTGTGTCTGTGCTACAGGGCTGGGGTGAGCTGCGTGTATGGGTCCAGGAATATGGCCATGTGCTTCCAAAAGTTCTTCAGCCATTGCTCATCATCCCAAACCTGCATTACAGTGTAATCCCACCAGTCAGTGCTCATTTCTTCAGCCCAAAAGCAGCATGTTGCCATCTGCAACTGTTCCATGAACACCTCCAAGAATCTTGAAGGGCTTTTCTCCAAGAAATCACTATGTCCCTGCTGTTCAGTTCTTCTTGATGCCCTGCAAATACTTCAGGATTGTGTGTATCATTTTTTGCAAAACTCATGACAGTAATGTAGAGCTGTGCGGGTCCATGTTCTTTCTCAAGTTGTGGAGAGGAGCAGGGCTGTGCAGATTTTGGAAGTTTTTCTTAAGAGGCACTAAACTTATGGGATATAGGTGATATGGTGAAGACCGAGATATGCTTGGAAGTTGACCCCTTGTTCCCAGTCATCCCTGCACAACTCATTTCTGCCACCCTCCATATTGTCAAAACTTCCCGAAAGATAGAAGAGTGGACTGTGGTGTGTTGCACAGTGGGATGCCTATCTGTAACTCAGCCAACTGTGTGTTGTTTCAAGCATTCCCGGCTTCACAAGCCACAAGGAGCTAAGTATTCACACACACAAGCAATATATTAATAATGCTGGTAAATGCTGAGGTAATTTCAGTCTGCCAGTGTTTGTAGTATAAGCATAGCCTGAACCTCCCAAGGCTGTACTGAACCTTTGGACGCCATTGAAGCATTTCCATGATGGGTGAAACAAAGTGACCTGGCTTCAATTTGAGTTTCTGAGATGGCCCAATGTCTGTTGCTGACTAACATGTAGTGCCTGTTCTGCCTTGAAGGAGTAGCGTGTTGATTTTTAATGGTAGGTTGGGGCATTGTGATCCTCGAGTTGGACCAGCATAACTCAGGCTACATGGCATCATTCATTTTTTTTACTTCCGTTCACCTATACTTCGCCATCTTCATGCATCTGACGAAGTGGGATTTTCTCCCACAAAAGCTCATGTGATAAATAAATTTGTTAGTCTTTAAATGCCACAGGACTTCTTATTTGTTTTACTGAACTAGACTAATACGGCTGCCCCTTTGGAACATGGCATCATCTAATAATTCTTGCACCTAATTTGTGGAATAATTAGAGCATATTTTTAAAAAAGACTCTTAATCTTGAGTCTCCAAGTGATGGAGAATTAGTCACATTCCTGTTAAAGTATTCAAGTGCTTAATTATGTGCACTTTCCAAAACTAAAAAAGATACCTTTTTAATTTAGTTTGTCTAGCTTCAATTTTCAGCCTCTGGATCTGATTATAGCTGTGTGTGCTGCTTTGGGAGTTTCTTAGTATCTGAGGCCTTGTGCTTTTTACTTGTAAAACTAGATCAGATTGCCTTTTTAAGCTTCTGTTTGATCAACTATACAGAGCCTCTTTAGTCTCTTAATATAAGGCATGTGTTCCAGACTGCAAATTATTCATGTGGCTCTTCTCTGAAGCCTCCCAGGTTTTACGGTACACTTCTTGAGACATGAACAACAGAACTGATGCAATATTCCAGTATTTGGTTCACCACTGGCCTACACAGGATATAAATCCCATATCCTTTGGCTTTAAGTGGTTTCCATGGCTTCACCGTTTGGTTCAATGGCTCTTATCAGCCCCACTATAAAAATTATTTTGGCATCAGTGGTACAAAGGTAACACCATCTCCCTCCCCCTGCTTGACATTCTTCTGTTCAGCTATGAATTACATTATCCCTTTTAACCACACTTGCACTAGGAGCTCCTGTTTAGTTGTTGTGAACCAAAGTGCTTTTCAAAGTGCATCTTTTCCTGTATGCAGTCCCATCCCCCAGCCTGCCAGGCCTTCATTCTGAAATTCTAGATCAGGGCTCTCCAGACTACAGCCCACTGGCAGGCAGGTGGGTTGGAGAAGGGGCCTGAGGAGACAGGTCGGGGAAGGGGGCCAGGGAGCTGGTGGGTAAGCGGGTTACGGGTCTGGCCCACTCGTAACTAAGTAAAAGCAGATTTGGCCTTTGGGTGAAAAAGTTTGGAGACCCCTGTTCTAGATGCATCTGTTCTCATTAAAACATATAGAATCATAAGGTTGGAAGGGACCTCACAGGTCATCTAGTCCAACCCCCTGCCAGTGGCAGGACCACTCCCACTAAACCGTCCCAGTCATGGTTTTGTCCAGCTGGGCCTTAAACACCTCCAAAGATGGAGATTTCACCACCTCCCTCGGCAGCTCATTCCAATGCTTCACCACTCTCCTAGTAAAAAAGTTTTTTCTAATATCCAGCCTCAACCTCCCTAACCGCAACTTGAGACCATTGCTCCTCGTTCTGTCCTCTGTTCCTTGGAGCATCCCTTCAAGTAGTTGAAGGTTGCTATCAAATCCCCCCTCAGTCTTCTCTTCTGCAGACTAAATAAGCCTAATGCTTTCAGTCTTTCCTCATAGGGCTTGTGCTCCAGCCCTTTGATCATTTTGGTTGCCCTCCTCTGAACTCTCTCTAGCATGTCCCTGTCCTTTTTGTAGTGGGGAGCCCAAAACTGAACACAGTATTCTAGATGTGGCCTCACCAGTGCAGAATAAAGGGGAATGATCACATCCCTTGATCTGCTGGTAATACTTCTTTTGATGTCTTTTTGGCAGCAAGAGCACACTGCTGACTCATATCTAGCTTCCCATCCACTATGACCCCCAGGTCCTTTTCTACACTGCTGCTACTTAGCTGAATGTTCCCCAGCCTGTAGCAGTGCATGGGGTTTTTCCGTCCCAAGTGCAGGATTTTACACTTGTCCTTATTGAACCTCATAAGATTTCTATTGGCCTACTGTTCCAATTTATCTAGGTCTCCCTGAATCCTGTCTTTGCCCTCCAACATGTCTACTGTTCCCTCCAGCTTGGTGTCATCCGCAAACTTACTGAGAGTGCAGTCTATTCCATTATCCAGATCATTGATGAAAATGTTGAACAGAACTGGCCGCAGGACCGACCCCTGGGGCACACCACTCGTTACTGGTTGCCAGCTAGACATGGAACCGTTGATTCCTACATGCTGTAACCGTTGATCTAGCCAGTTTTCTGTCCACCTTACAGTCCACCTATCCAACCCATACTTCCTTAATTTGCCAATGAGAATGCTGTGGGAAACTGTATCAAAAGCCTTGCTAAAATCAAGGTATATCACATCAACGGTTCTTCCTGCATCCAGAAAGCCAGTCATCTGATCATAGAAGGCAATGAGGTTAGTCAGGTATGATTTACCCTTGGTAAATCCATGCTGACTTCCTGATCACTTTATTTTCCTCTAAGTGTTTGAGGATGGATTCTTTGAGAACCTGCTCCATAATTTTTCCAGGGATTGAGGTGAGGCTGACTGGTCTGTAATTCCCTGGATCCTCCTTTTTCCCTTTCTTGAAAATAGGCACTACATTTGCTTTTTTCCAATCCTCTGGCACCTCCCCTGTTCTCCATGAGTTTTGAAAGATAATGGCCAGCGCTGCTGCTGTCTCATCGACCAATTCCCTTAGCACCCTTGGATGCAGTTCGTCCGGCCCCATGGACTTGAGCACATCCAGCTTCTTTAATCAGTCCCTAACCTGACCTTCCGTCACCAAGGGCCTCTCTTCTTCTCTCCCATCTGCCACACCCATGGTAGTGGGCTGGGAGCTGACCCTGCCTGTGAAAACTGGAGCAAAAAAAGCATTGAGCACTTCAGCTTTTCCCTCATCCTCCGTCATGAGGATGCCTGCCCCATTCAGCAAGGAACCTACACCATCCCTGATCCTCTTCTTGTTATTAACATACTTGTAGAACCCCTTCTTGTTATCCTTTACATCCCTCGCTAACCGTAACTCTATTTGTCCTTTGGCCTTTCTGATTTTATCCCTGCAATCCCTAGCAATATCTTTATATGCCTCCTTGGTCATCTGACCAAGCTTCCACTTCCTGTAAGCTTCCTTTTTATGTTTAAGCTCAGAGAAGAGTTCTCGGCTAAGCCATTCTGGCTGCCTCATGTTTGTTCTTTCTCCTAATTGGAATGGCAACTTCCTGTGCCCTTAGCAGGGTTTCTTTAAAATATAACCAACTCTCTTGGACTCCTTTCCCCTTCAGATTAGCTTCCCAAGGGATCCTGCCCATCAGTTCCCTGAGGGAGCCAAAATCTGCTTTTTTGAAGTCCAGGGTTTGTGTTTTGCTGCTTTCCTTCCTTCTTTTAATCAGGATCCTGAACTCAACCATGTCATGGTCACTATTGCCTAGCTTGCCATTTACCTCTACCTCCCTGATCAATTCTTCCCTGTTTGTGAGCAGCAAGTCAATGGTGCAAGGCCCCTAGTTGGTTCCTCCAGCATTTGTACCAGAAAGTGGTCCCCAGCACTCTCTAAAAACTTCCTGGATTGCCCATGCACTGCTGTATTGGCCTCCCAGCAGATGTCAGGGTAATTGAAGTCCCCCATCAGCACCAAGGCCTGTGATCTACAAGCTTCCACTAGTTGTCCATAGAACACATCATCCACCTCCTGCTTCTGGTCTGGTGGTCTAGAGCAGACACCCACCACAACATCCCCCTTGTTGCTTTCCCCTCTCAGTGTAACCCACAGACTTTCTATTGGCACGCTTCCACTTCCATAATGGAGCTCTGAGCAGTCACAGAGCTCTTTTTACACATAACGCTACTCCTCCCCCTCTTCTTCCCTGCCTGTCTTTCCTGAACAGTTTATACCCATCCATGGCAGAGCTCCAGTCATGTAGACTATCCCACCATGTCTCCGTTATTCCTATGATATCATAGTTCCTTGTCTGCGCTAGTTAAATGTACTCAGTTTACTAAAAGATCCAGATTGTTCTGTGCTGTTCACATTATTTACCTCTCCATCGGTCTTTGTCATTGGCAAACTTCTCAGAAGTGATTGTTGATGCAAATAATAAATCACTTAAATCCAGCCCTGGTAGAACCCCTGAAGAACTGCTCCTATTTGGTGATGTTTCCATGTTTTGAGGTCTGTGTACCAGAATTTTAGATAAAATCAATAACTTCCAATACTGTCTCATTTCTTCGTTTATCCATCTGTTGTCTTTTTGTCTGGGCGTGTAGGTATTCAGAAGTACCACAGGTAATACTTAATGTATCAATTGTTGTTGCATGTTTGGCTGACAAAGTTCTTAATATTTTTTATTTTTGATTGAAAAGACTTATTTATGTGGCTGGGACATCAAGACTTCAAAGAGAAACAGCTGAACTCGAATTAATATGCAAGCTAAATTCTGTGAAAGCAGGACTTAATCGAGACTATGGGTTCTTTTCCCATTACAAAAGGTAATTTGACTTCAGGCTTCCCATGGTTTGAACCTAACAACTGCTCTGATTTGCTGTTACTGTATGACCTGATCCTATTTTTTACACCCCCCTTGCATTTATTTTCATTCCTTTCTGTAAGTTCTCCCATCTTCGAAGCATCTGAGGAAGTGGGATTTTCTCCCATGAAAGCTCATGCGAAAAATAAATCTGTTAGTCTCAAAGTGCCACACGACTCCTTGTTGTTTTATTTTCCATAAAACAATATTGACTAGCATTAGTTATATTTCTATCCTTGTAATTCTTAGCATCTTCTTTCTACCAGTCCATTGTTTTTCTGGTCCCCATTAAACTAACCTCCTGCAATTACCCAGGTCTCATTGTGGTACTGTTTATAAATATATGCACAACATTAGCTTTCATCCAGTTCTCTGAAAATTCCCCAAAATTCAAAGTTGTATTAAAAACTGATATCAGTGGGCCAGAGGACTCCTCAGCTCTTCTATTTTATTAATTCTTGACTGGTGTTCCATGTGCAAATTGCTCACAAACCACACCTGTGAACTCTGGAGAACTGCCTTATGCCAGGGGTCAGCAACCTTTGCCTTCCCCCATGCCAGTCCTACCCATCACACCCTCAGCGGGTGCTGGGAGTGGGCCTCCAGTTCAGTGCCAGGGTTGGTACTGTCATCCGCCGGCAGGCAACCTCCTGTTCCGGTCTCAGGGCCAGCTTCCGCTGGTAGTAGTGGCTCCAGGAGGGCTGCCCCACACTGCTTCCCTCTAGCTCTGTCCAGCAGAGGAAGAGCCCAGGAGCACCATGCACCGCAGCTACTTTGCCCCTGCTGGCCGCGCTCCCTAGCGGGGAAGTGTGGCCACCGGGCGCCTGGAGCCATGGCATGCAGCTCTTGTCGCCCCACGCCATGCAGCGCTGGGGAAGCGGGGCCAGCAGGGGAGCCTGAGCAGTACTGCTCAGGCTCGGCCTACGTGCCATTTTTGGCCTGCATGCTGGGGGTTCCAACCCCTGCCTTCTGCTGGTTCTGCGAGGATGTCACGCTCTATCACTAAAGTGCTCCGAGAGGTTCCTCTGAGTCTCAGCCTTGCACTGGTGACTCAAGATCTGATAGCCTTTCTCTGGGCCTGCGGAGTCTTGGGCATGTCAAGATTTAGCTACTGCATTACATGTTTCTGGTTCTAATGCTAAAGGTGCTATTATACTGCCCTTCTGGAGTGCTTCACCTTCATCCTCCTGTCCGCTGAAACCTGTGGGCAAAAAGATTGGTTCATACAGAGAGTGCCGTCTCAGGCTTCATGGCAAATCAGTTGAATCTGTGAAAGACTGCCTTTTGTTATCAGTCTTCTCACTCAGTACTAAGGAGAAACAAGGTGAACCATAAGGCTTCTGAATCTTCATAGCACCATCACCTTGTGTCTCTCCTGACTCTCACGCTCTTGGTAATGAGATAGACACGTTCCAGTGTCCTTAGCTTGGTTGTCTTATAGTCAACGGCATCCAGATTTTATGGTACCAAAGTTCCACCACTAGTGTTCCTACTTAGATGTTCTGGAACCTTGATGCCATGTGTATCTGTCTGGACTTCTTTTGCAGCATCACGTGACCAGATATGTGTGGGTATCAATGAGCCAGATCCAGGTGTTGGCTTCTCCAAAAGTCTCTTTACTACTGACACCGATATAAGCCATGAGCTGAAAATGCCTCAGTGTTAAATAAGTGTGCATTCTCTTACAGTATGTCTGCACATAAAATGCTACAGCTGTATTGCTCTAGAGCTTCAGTGTTGAAACCACTTGTACAAATGGAAGAGGTTCACCTTTTGGCATAAGCTATTCATTTTCCTGAGAAGCATTCTTCTATCCTCCTGCCACTGCCTACAGGGGGAATTGGGTTAGTTTAATGCAGCACAGGGATGTGGATGTTTCACACCTTTGACCGATGTAGTTAAACCAACTTAATTTGCTAGTCTAGACCAGGCTTAATCTGACATGTTCCATTTCTTCCTTGGCACCCTCTAGAGAAGCTTACCCTGCTTCACTCAGTGTTTACTCTGTTGTGGTAGAGGTGACTTTGTGAGCAGATTACTCCTTTGCCTAAGACAGAGGTGTCAGATGGTCCACATTCTTGATGTCATTTTGGACTTTGTATGATATGTTGAGATTCTGCAGGAACAAAATTTAGCTTACTGGGAAAGAGAAAGTTTCTAGCCATTTTGGCTGAGGCGAAAAAACCTTTCCAAGTGTGCATTGAATATAAATTGATAGTGTTTCAGGCTGTCAGTCAGGAAAACAATAAATCTCTCGCATTCCCTCAAGCCTGATGATGATTGATTTTATTGCTGTTCTTTTTAGAGGATAAGAGTGGGGTTTGGAAGTTGGTGGAGGGCAGAAAGTAGAGAAACTGAGGAGTTTTCTTTGTGGAAACTGGAACTGAAATAGCTACATCAGTTATTTCAATCTGTGAGTGAGCACTCTTATTTTGGAGTGAGTGTCCAATTGGATTTGTGTCAGAATAACCAAAAAGTATGAAATGCAACATGTGTAATTACTTCAATTCCAGTTTTAGTGTAGATAAGCCCAAGGAGAGGAAGAGCAGTCGACAAAGGACAATGGGGAAGGAAGACCAGAAACAGGAGGACAGAAATAGCAGCTGCTGTAAAGGGGAGCACAGTTTCCCTATGAGCAGTGCTGAATGCAACAATAAGATACTAAATACATTGCCAAGTCACTCGTGGCAGCTCTGTAATTATGGCTATGTTTTGCTCTTAAACCAAGGATTCAACTTCTTTTGGATGAAGAACACAATACAGATTCTCCTAAAATTACAAGATTTGGAACTGGAGTACAGAATGAATATACTAATAATTTATAAATAAACGTGGTTATTAAGGGATCTAAGTTTAACTCAAAATAAGAAAGTTAGCACTGATTTAGGAGCTAACTCCCTGGAGTTTTTTTATCCTGAATTATTTTAAGAATGGAACAACAGGCACTTCAAACTCTCCATGTAGTTAAAGTTCATGCATTGAGAAAGTAGCTTGTAATTTAAAAAATGCATTGAGAGTTGTATCTAATTATCATTATGATAGCCCAGTGTTTCCCAACCTGTGCGCCATGGCACACAGGTGTGCCATCAGGCCTGAGCAGGTGCGCCACAAAATTTTTCGAAAAACTACTCCAAGAGCTCTGGATTGGCTCATGAGTATTCATGAGTTCATTTGGAAACTATATGGTGGTGTGCCTCAAATTAATGAAAGGTAGCAAGGTGTGCCACGGCAGAGAAAACGATGGCAAACTCTGTGATAAGCCTGTGGACAGGGCAAGGTCAACATGTTAGGTCATGCTTAAGTGGGGCTGTTACATCATTGGAAATAACTTGTCTGATTGTCAGATTCCCCAGTTGTAAAGAGCAGGGATCCTAGAAATTTGTTTGTCATAGAAAAAACTGGAATTTACATTTTTACAGAGAATCTTTAGTTTTTAATGTTTTGTGGGAAAAAAACACATTAACTACATTTTACTGAAATTATCAATGTCAATTTTTCAGTATGTTCAACCTTCCCCTCTTGTGGTTGGCTATTATTTTTTAATGTGCTTTAAATTTACATACAGTAGAACCCCATTTATCTGAGCCTTCATTATGTGGCTATCTGTGTTAATGAAACCAGCAGCTGCCTGGGACTTACGCCCAGTGACTGATTTAGTAGCAGGTGACCACTCACAATGCTAACCTTGGGGAGTGCTGGGTTCAGGATGCTGGTTTTTGTTGTTAACAACAAAAGGGAAATGTTTCAGGGGTTTTGTGTGTAGATTCATGAATTTAATGAATATACACACATTTAAGGAGTGTAACATGCAAATTAATCGCATGACAAAGATACGTCACGCATGCAAATCATGCATCAAAGTTGTGAAATGGTTTATAAATGCAATAAAATAGAAGGTATTAAAAAGTTTATCAAATGGGGAAAAGAGGGGGTGCCAAAGACAACCCTCACTTTGTGTGCCATTTGGTCTAAGGCTGACCCTGCTGAGAGCATTGGGTCTCAGGCAGCCAGGAATCAGGTGATCAGTCCTGGATGGCTGGTGGTTTATTTAATGTGGAGAACCAGCTAATGGAGGCTCAGATAACTGGGTTTCTGTCAATAAAAGATTGTTTAATCGATACCTATTATGTATTTTCTAGGAAAACCAAAGTTCAGTGTTTCATTTTAATCATGGGAAAACGTGGGGTTTTTTGATCAGAGAATCTAGAGGGTTTTATCACAGAAGACTAGGATCCCTCATTATGAGTCAGAATTTCTATCATGCATTCTTAAAACTACAGTACCCAGCTGTGGAAGTGAAGAAACAGATTGAAAGAGCCGGGTGGGTACCCCAAAGTCGTCTACTACAGGGGAAGCCCAAGAAAGAAAACAACAGAACACCTCTAGTCATCACCTACAACCCCTAAGTCAGACCTCTACAGCACATTGTCAAGGATCCACAGCCTATTCTACAGGACGATCCCTCACTCTCTCAAGCGTTGGGAGACAGACCTTTCCTTGCCTACAAACAGCTCCCCAACCTTAAGCAGACTACACACCTACCAACAGAGCCATTAAAGCAGACACATATCCTGTCAACAAACCACACTGCCAACTTTGTCCACATTTCTGCACAAGACACTATTACAGGACCTAATAAAACCAGCTACTTCATTGAAGGCTCATTCACCTGCTCAACCACCAATGCAATTTATGCCATCGTGTGCAAGAAATGCCCCCTCCCCCACCTAATATATATTGGATAAACAGGACAGATTCTGTGCAAAAGAATAAATGGGCACAAATCTGACATAAAAAATCTCAACACTTTAAAAACAGTGGGTCAGCATTTCAATCTTCATGATCACTCCATTATTGATTTGCTAATTGTGGTGCTCAGACAGATGAATACTAAGTCAAGGCTTCAAAGAGAAGCTGCTGAAATTGAATTTATTTGCAAATTTGGTTGTATTGCTTCAGGGCTTAATAGAGACATTGGATTTTTCTCTCATTACAACAGGTGATTTGACCTCATCTCCCTTTGTATGCCATTCTACAGTGTTTGAATCTTTACGACTATTTTTGATTTGCTGTTACAGTGTGACCTGTTCGTATGACTTACACTTCCCTCCATTTATTTCCTCCCATTCTGTAAGTTCCCCCATGTTCAAAGCATCTGACAATGTGGGAATTTCTCCCACAAAAGCTCATGTGATAAATAAATCTGTTTTTCTTTAAGTGCCACAGGACTCCTTGCTTATTTTTCTGGACTAGATTAACACAGCTGCCCCTTTGGATAGTGGTGTCTGAGTGTCTGGTCTTACTTGACAAGAATTCTCATGTGTAATTGAGAGTTCTCATTTACTTAAAGTCTCTGTAGCTGTATGGTAGGTTGGACATCAGTGTCTGAAAGGCTCACCGTGGCTCTGCTGCCTTGACTTCACTGTTGAGGCAGCACTGCTGGGGGCTTGAGGTAAGAATGCAGATGAAGCCCTTAGAGCACAAATTCCAAAGGGGCAGCCATGTTAGTCTAGTTCAGTAAAACAAACAAGGAGTCCTGTGGCACTTTTAAAGACTAACAAATATATTTATCACATGAGTTTTCGTGGGAGAAAATCCCACTTTGTGAGACACTTTGAAGATGGGGAACTTACAGAATGGGAGGAAATAAATGCAAGGAAGTGTAAGTCGTATGAACAGGTCACACTGTAACAGCAAATCAAAAATAGTTGTAAAGATTCAAACACTGGGGAACAGCATATAGAGGAAGAAAAGGTCAAATCACCTGTATATTAGACCAGTGGTTCCCACTGTGCCGCGAGAAGAGAACGGTTGAGTGGGAGCCATAAAAGCCCTGGCGGCCCCAAGCGGCTCAATAGAGCTGCACTATTAAAGGGGCATCTTTGCAGTGCTGTCTGTAAGCTCCATGAATGCAGGGCTGTAACTACAGC
Source organism: Podocnemis expansa (assembly GCA_007922195.1). Taxonomy (NCBI): domain Eukaryota; kingdom Metazoa; phylum Chordata; order Testudines; family Podocnemididae; genus Podocnemis; species Podocnemis expansa. Next base: position 2,865,156 of record ML682084.1, read on the forward strand.
CTAGCAAAAGGGGCTTTGCCCCTGGCGCCGGTTGCAATGGGCGCCACACGGAAGCCATCACCCCTGCCACCTCTGGCTGTGGAAGGGGGGATTGCGTCCCCTGCCGTGGCCAGAGGCTGCGAGGGGGATCCTTTCCTTGCCTCGGCTGCAGGCTGTAGGGAGGGATCCTTCCCCTGCAATGGCTTCAGGGTGTGGGGGGATCCTTCCTCTGCCGCAGCGGGAGGCTGATGGGTAGGGTTCCTAGATACCAAAGCATGGAAAGGACAAGGAAGTACAAAAAGGAGGACGCTGGAGGACACATGGAGAAAATGTCATATTAATATAATACTCTTCTGTTTTTAGGGGGCCTGGAATGTTTGCCCCTAAAAATAAGGTGTTCCAGGGCATTCCAGCATTCTTTAACCCCTGTGAGTAAAAAGCCAGACAAAATCATATATTTTTACTATGTCTGCCAGACAGAGGACATGAAGAGAAAAAGGAGCAGATGTCTTCCTTTTGCCTGACACCTGGTAACTCTATGCATGGGTAGGATTACCAGACATCCAACAAAAGGAGGACATGTCCTCCTTTTCGCCCTGCTGTCCTCCATCCTCCAAGCCTTTCAAAAAAAGCTGGTTTTGTCCAGCTTTTTGCTGGACACTGGGGCAACAGTCAAAAAATAGACGCAGGCATGAACGTGCCCAGCCGAACGCGTTCCCCTGCCAGCTCAGGGGGCTGCAGTGGCTGGGAGCAAGCCTGACCATCCCTCTCCTCCCCTCTCTTCTGCTCCCTTCCTTCCTTTCACAGCACCTGGCCTAGGGAGGTCCCGCCCCTACCGGCCAGAGAAGTGCATGCAGACCGTGTGCCCTCTTGCTGGGGCCAGTGCCATTTAGCCTCCAGCCCCAGGCGGGCTCCCTGGTCCCTTCCTGCCCCTGCCCCTAACGCTGAGCTGCCTGTGTGATGAGGTTGTTTGGCTAGCTGCCCTGGCTTCCTTGCTGTCTGTGTGCTAAGTACTGTACACCTGTGACCTGTCTGACTCCTGAGATGTAATGAGGTACCCAAGCTGCAGCCACATACATCCTGAGACTGCAGTTCAAACTTGTCCTAGGCTATGGCAAAAGAACCAAGGAGTCCAGTGGCACTTAAAAACTAACAAATTTATTTATCACATGAGCTTTTGGGGGGAAAAAATCCCACTTCATCAGATACTTTGAAAAGGGGGGAACTTACAAAATAGGAGGAAAATAAGAGTGCTGCATGTGGAACAGATTTAGGGCCATGAATAGTTAGAAATAGTTGAGATTTTGAAAATGTATCTGTGATGGTATATTCTTTCCCCAGTGGATTTGAAGCATTAAGCATTTGATCCTTCATTAGATTGTATGCTGTGTACCTCTCTAGTAAGACTGTGACCATGGTAAATATGAATTTTATGACCAATCAATTCAGCTGAAAAAAGTGGGCATGCCTTGGAATTTGTGTCTTACTGAAGTGTGCCTTGTTACCAAAAAGGCTGTTCTCCCTTCCCCTCTCCTCTCTTGCCACCCTTGTGCTGTTTCCCACATGGCTCCCCTTGTCCTCTTTTGCCACCCCTGCCATGCTCTGCTCCCCACACTCTCTCCTGCCACTGCACATGACTCCTGACCTCCTGTTTTGCCACCTGTGCTCTGTTACCCCTACTACTGCACACAGCAGCATTTCCCAACCAGTGTGCCATGGTTCATGAATATTCATGTTAGGGTTAATTTGAACATTCATGAGTTTTTTAATAGTGGTGTGCCTCAAAAAATTTGAAGGTATCAAGGTGTGCAATGGCAAAGGAAAGGTTGGGAACCACTATATTAGACAAACAGGACAGTCTCTGTGCAAAAGAATAAATGGGCACAAATCTGACATCAGAAATCACAACACACTAAAATCAGTGGCTCAGTGTTTATCACTCCATTGATAGTTTACTAATTGCGGTGCTCAGGCAGATGAATACCAGATCAAGGCTTCAAAGAGAAGCTGTTGAGATTGAATTTATTTGCAAATTTAATTGCATTGCTACAGGGCTTATAGGAATTTTGGATTTTTCTCTCATTATAACAGGTGATTTGACCTCATCTTCCTTCGTATGCTGTTCCCTAGTATTTGATTTGCTGTTAGTGTGACCTATTCCCACAACTTACACTTCCCTGCATTTATTTCCTCCTATTGTGTAAGTTCCTTCAGCTTCAAAGTGTCTGACAAAGTGGGATTTTCTCCCATGAAAGCTCATGCAATAAATAAATTTGTTAGTCTTCTAAGTGCCACAGGAGTCCTTGTTTGTTTTAAAGCACAAAGACATTGTTGGGACTTAGATACTGGGCTCTGTCCCCTCTCCTTGGGGCAACTAATTTGAGACATGAGAAAAGAAGCTACATCTGTTGTTTTGATGGACAACAGGTAAGTAAGCAATTTTTGCAAAGTAGCAGACACTGCTGCAACTAGATCTAACACGATACACTGGTTCTCATGGTTAATTTCTCAGAATTGCAGACAAAAGCCCAAGCCCTGGGAGAGAACTTACCCTTAGAAGAACCAGACTTTTTAGTTGGAAGAATTTCATATTCTCCTTGAAGCATCTATGGCAGGGTTGGGTGAAGGAATTAGATGCTCTATGCTCATCCTTAGGAACTCCAAAGTATGAATACATCAGAATCACTGATTTCATTTTAAAACCTGAGTGTGAATGGTGTAATGAAGTTGGCAGGAATCTGTGGGTAGCCTGAAACTACTTGTGAGAAGCATGAACTGCCCCAAGCACTTCAACAGGAAACTGATAAGATGATTCACTTCTTCAGGAAGGGGTTGGGTAGCTGTGTGCGTGCATAGGTGTGGCCCACTCAGACATGCAGTTGTACTTTGGCTGTTGGGCTAACTATGGGGGGGTTTCTTCTCTGCTTTTACCTTTACCTCAGGGAAGGTGGAGGGAAAGAAACCTGCTGACTCCTGGGACAAAAGAGGTGCCCATGCTGCTATCCTACCTGTCTGGGAGGGGAGAAGGACGCTCCCCACCATAACCACACCAGGTGGAGGAATTGCTGCATCATGTAGCTAGGGCTCCAGATTGCCTCACTCCAACTCTCTTTTAGGGATACCCGTACAATCTCGACACAGACATGGCCCTCATCCTTACGTTCCAGATCAAAGCTCTTTTAAGCAGCATTCAGACTAGAAATCATCTTCTCACTCTCATCAGAACTGAGGTGTATTCTGCCTTCAAGATATCTTCTATATCAATTGATTTGGCTCTTCCTACACCTACTGCAAAGTCCTTTTTTTTTCAGCAGGTTTATCTGGAGCCACAAACCAGATCCTATGTGTGAAGCATTTTCCATTACAGCAAGGAGTGGAATTACTTGGCATCAGGAAGTCCTTTACTGCTGTCTCGAGGAATATATTGTATGGCTTCTATTGCTTGGTACCCCATTTTTCTCTCAAACAAAAGTGTAAAGCAGGAGTCTCAAACTCAAATCACCATGAGGGCCGCATGAGGACTAATAGAGGGCCGCATGAGGACTAGCATGTTAGCCTGAGGGCCGCACCACTGAAACCTTTTCATACAACAATATTGCAAATACCAGTAACAATCATGTCATCATGGGCCACAGGAAATAGCTTTAGGGACTGCATGTGGCCCATCGGCCACGTGTTTGAGACCCCTGGTGTAAAGGAACTGGTGAACTGGAGTTCTATAGTCAAAGTCTCTCAGCAACAAAGGGGGCAGGGATTTCATTCCGTCTGTTTTCTGATCACCAAAAGAAAAGAGGACTTTACATCCCGTATGAACCTGATGCATCTGAGCAAGTAAATGTCATGGCTGAAATGTCAGGTGGTGCCATTGACTTCCAGAATTGCTTCCCTGCATCCACAGGACTATTTCAAGTTTCTCAGTTTAAAGGACTCTTTTTAGTGGGGTCGTAGCTCCACTGTAGTTAAGGTGAAAACCAGCTTAATCTGTTACTATTACTAAACTAAACAGCTTGCTGTTTAACTGCCAGTTTTTTTCCAACATGCTGACTAAAATCTGACTGCTGATTGTCATCAGATTATCTTGAAAGTTACTGAAATCTGGAGTAGCATTAGCAATCCAAATTTGAGATTGCCTGAACAAGGGGTCTTGGCAATTTAATATATAACACACGCACATTGTATTGCATGACCTCAGAGTTTTACAGCTCTTACAATTGTTTTGTGCACATCTGAGACTTAAAATATGGCTCTAATTTTTCCCAAACTCTCATCACACAGAGCAATTTTTATCAGATAGTATTTAGCACTCACAGCCTATTACGGGGAAGCAGTAGTTAAAAGCTGTATTGATAATGTGACTTGAGCCATTTTGAGGAGTCAACAAAAATCAGTGGCATGTGTGCAGCAAGAGCTGGGGCTCTGTTGCAAGTCATAGTGTTTGCAGGCTAACCGACTTCAGCGGAAGTTGGTGGTTCCATGTACTCTTGTGGCCACTGAAACCAAACAACATCCACCCATGCACTGTGAGTTTAAATCTTGCCCTTTACAGTTTTCTGGGACTGTGTATATTAGTTGCCTTCAGTTTGCATTCTACAGAGGTCTTGTCTGGAATTTTTGTCTTGAAAGCAGATCTTACTTTAATGCTATTTTCTTGAGCTGGCTAAAAAAACTTTCAGCTCAAGAGCCTTCTGTCAGACTATTCAGATTCATTGAAATGTTTCATAGGAATGTATGAATTTCAGAGAAGAAGTGTTGAAACAAATTGTTTTGACTTTCTGATTTCACCTTGATAACGTCAAAATATTTTGCTTCCTATTTCCAGTTAGAAAGCATCAGTCCATTAATACAAGGCATTACATGAATATCATCAAAGCATCTGACCAAGTGCAATTTTCTCCCATGAAAGCTCATGTGATAAATACATTTTTTTATTCTTTAAAAATGCCATAGGATTCCTTGATTGTTTTTATGAAATATTTTGATTCTTCTGAATTGAAAATTTTGAGAGTTTTTTCATTTTATGATAAACTTGATCTTTTTTCATTCCACAGTGGAACAAAAACAAATTTCAAAATGTCAGAATTTCTGTCCCATAGGAAATTTCATTTTTCCAACCAGCAGTGCTATTTTTTTTGACCATAAGTAGAAGGAAAATGAAATGTTAGTGAGCAGCAGCATTAGGGTAACGTAATCATGCATATGGATATTTTTCGCCTGCTTCCCAGCCAATGAGACTGTGTGTGTTCAAGGAAGAGCCAATAGCTGTGACTCTCATCAGTGCCAGCATGATCAAATGTGTCACTGAGCATCCAGAAATGCATTCATAATAGGGAGCAATTGTTTGCCCCTGGACCTTGTTGGTGGGCCCTTGTTTTCTGTGTTGGATGCTGGCAAAGATGTTTATTCCTCTGGCTATCACATATTTGGAAACTTGTCAGCCCAGTAAGGTGGAGCTAATAGTGATGGCTGTTATTAGGGTTGCCTGACACTTCTCAGTGTAAGATTTTGGTTTTAGTTGCTTATAACTTTGCCTGAAATTTCCCATTGGGTGTTTGCCTGAGGCTGAATTATTTTAGGAAGGTTTTCACCAAAGTGGTTCCACAGTTACTGAGAATGTGGTTAGGGAAAAAGACATAGTCTTGCCCATGTATAGTGTTTTATTTTTTTGTTTTGTTTTTATTGTTTTAATCCTTATCTCTGGATGACTCTCGTGCCCTCATGCTTTGGGCAAAGGGTGAAATGTGTCCCTGTGAAAATCTGCCCAAATCTGGCCAAGATTATAAACCATTGAAAAACCAGTTTGCATGTGTTCAGTAGAAAACTGGTCAAGCTTAACAGCTAAAATCTCTAAAGATTTCATCCTTGGGGAGCAAGCTCCATTCCTTCACAGCTCCTTCATACTTTTTTCTATGGAACCCTTTTGTCCAGTGCTCAGAATTGACAGTGCTCTGGGAACAGTTCAGGATTGTAGTGAAAGTGGCTTTTCTCTGTAAGAGCCCTGCCTCATTTGATGCAGAAGTTGGAAGGTGAGTAGTGTGAAAGATAGGGGATTGCAGGAAGATGAAAGTTGATACCATGGTTAGGGCAATTAAATGCTGCTCTGGACAACTGGATTAATCTTTATCTTTATCCCAGAATCCTGTGTGATACTGTGCAAGTCACTTAAATCAAACTTTTCACAGATGTTTGCTAATTGTGTATTCCTCACTTCCTGAGGTGCGATTATGAGAGGCGTGCTGAACACTCACAGCTGTAGCTAAAGTCAGTGGGAGCTGCTCTTGAATTTATGAAGCACTATATAATGCTAACTACTTTGAAAAAAGTCCCATGCATCTCAGATTGGGCACCTAAAATTAATGAAAATTTGTCCTTAATCTCTGTGTCACAATTTCCCTTCTGTACAACGAGGATAATATATTGTCTCCTATGGGTAGTGTGAAGATAAATTAAGATTTGTAAAGTACTTGTATGCTATAGTGTTGAGCACTGCAGAAAACCCTCAATAATTTTGTCTTTAGAGCAGGGTTTGAATAGTGTGGTAGTGTATAAGTCCCAGTGCCACACAGCAAACAAAAAATATTGAATTATTCAGTGAGCACCATTCATCCTCTACACTAACAAGGTAGGGACCCTGTGAAAAGAATAGTACATGATTATGTAACTGAAGACTGTGTCCTAATGCATAAACATAAGGGGGCTGCATTAAGATTGTATGGGCCATCTTAATTCTTGGGCCGCTGAAGAAGCAGAATACAGAACCCAGGAACACACTTAGCCATTAATGGGCCCCAGAGAGTTAAGGCTTGGGCTTGTATAAACCTGTCTACATGTCTCCACTAAGTAGTATTGCCATCTTTCTTTCCCCCAGGATACCCTTTTGCCTTGTTCCAGCGCTATTTCCTCTTCCAGAAGGAGGCCTACCTCATTCACCTGTACAATACTTTCACAGGACTCTCAATTGCCTACTTCAACTTTGGTAAGAAGGACTGGGGGTTGGGTATAAGGAAGATGGGCAACTTGGCTCAGCACTTGCTGCAATTTGAGAACCTGGTGAGGGGCTGCTGTGTAGTTCAATACTCAGCTCCTCTCTCTCTCCACAGGAATGCAGTTCACTCACTCCCTGCTGTGTATCCTGATCCAGTTCCTCATACTGAGGCTTATGGGCCGCACAATAACTGCTGTCCTGACCACCTTCTGCTTTCAAACTGTAAGTGCGTCTTTCTACTCCACACTGATCTAAAGCAGTGATTTTCAGCATGCTGTGAGAACTGTCCAAGTGTGCTGTGAAATTTTGTACAAAGGTAATGAAAATCAATGTAAAACAAACATTGTTTCTTCTTAAATATTCTATCCAACCAAAATTACAACTCATAAAAGTCAGGAAAATTCATCATCAAATTAAAAGCAAGGTATCAGTCTATCGGTTCTAAAATGTGAACATTCTAAACACTGCTGGCCAAAGGACAAAATTGAGATGATATGTATTTTTTTCCAGTGGATTTGAAACATTGATGCATTTGTTCCTTTTTTAGCTTGTAGTATGCACTATTTTGTAAACATCTCTAGTAAGACCATGACCATAGTAAATGTGGCATTTATGAGTAATCAGTTCAGCTGAAAAAAGTGAATGTGCCATGGAATTTTGTCTCATTGAAGTGTACCGTGTTACTGAAAAGGTTGGGAACCACTGATCTAAAGTGGAGAGCCTGCAACTGCTGCCCAGTTCTTTACTTCCTGCTAGTTAGCGTGGGAGGGGACAGAGCAACTTTTGCTGCAGTAGTCAGTCTGAGTAATGCATACCATGGTCTCTTTCAGACATACCTTATGGCTGGTTATTACTTCACTGCCACAGAAGAGTATGACATTAAGTGGACCATGCCACACTGTGTCTTGACTCTCAAGATGATTGGTGAGTGATGCGATGTCCTTCCTTCCCTTGTACACACACTATACATGCTTTCCTGCACCCCTGCTCCAGAGGTGAGGTGTTGTTGAAATTCTTCATGGGTCAGTCGTGCCCTTCAAAGAGGGTCTCAGCATAATTATGTTCTCTGTCTACCTCTAGGCTTGGCCATCGATTATTATGATGGAGGAAAGGATTCGGTGAGTGAAACCCCATCTCCCCTGCCCCCCTCCAACTTTTTTCCTGTGAGATAGAGGCCAGAGAAGTCAAGTTTTGGGAAGAGACTCAAATGAGCTAACCCCCCAGTTCAGCAAATCCACAATTGAGAGAGTGCATCTTCATATGTATAAAGAGGATGAACCCCAAAGTGGAAAGGAAGTGTCTGGGATCCGTGACATGATCTTGTTTTCTACCCAGTTTCATAGTCCATTTCTTAGGGCTTCTTGTCCCTAATTGGCCTGAACAATGAGGCCCTTCCCTTGGGGAGATACTGCTTAGTTTTACAGACAGTTCAACACTGGGCCATAGTTCCTATGTTCCTTTCCCTTGGCTCAGTTTCATCCCTGTTCTTTTAGTGCTTGCTCATGTCAATTCCAAGTAGATGTGCATACAGAAGGTTCTTCCCCTGTAGCGTCAGCTCTGAAGCTACTGGGGTTGTGCTTGCATTGTGCCCTGTAAAGGGCCTTTCAACCCCCTGCTTCTTCATTTCCTTCTTACCGCCTATAATGGTTGCTGGTCTGTCCATTTGCTCTTGCTTTGCAAACACTTTTCTCTAGTGCCATGGTTCCCAACCTTTTTCAGGCTGGGGACCCCTTTTTAACAAAAAAATTTTTGCAGCCCCCGGCTGATTGTGTAATCTGGCCTGTGCCACTCTGGCAGTGCCACAGGGACAGCAGGCAAGCAGCACTGCTGCCACCATGGCCCATGCTGTTGGGGAGCCAACCCATAGCAGCTACAGCCCCCTGCCCTTGCCCATCCCAGGGAGCAACTGTGGCCTCAACCTCCTGCTGGGATCCAGCCACGGGCAGGGAGAGACAGCCCTGGCAGGGTGCATCAGGGCTGCAGCTGGATTCTGGCCCTGGTAGGAAGAGACTCCGCAGACCCCCAAGGGGTCCCCCGACCTGAGGTTGGGAACCATCAGGGGCCTCGCTGGCCAGGGGAGAGACCCAGGGCATGGGCCCAGGCCCTGCCCCCAGGCTGCAGGCCCTGCCCCCTGGCCAGGGACAGGGCCAGGCGCTGCCACAGGCAGCTAGGCCCCGCATCCCCAGCCGGGGACAGGGCCGGAAGTGGCCGCGGCCGGAGGGGTCCTGCATCCCCGGCCGGGGATGGGGCTGCCAGGCCCTGGATTGCCCGCTGCAACTGCGGGCGGCCAGGCCCCAGATCCCTGGTGAGGGACAGGGCTGGAAGCCGCCACAAGAGGCTGGGCCCTACATCCCCAGCCAGGGATGGGGCTACCGCTGCCGTGGGCAGCCAGGCCCCAGATTCCCGGCTGGGGATGGGGCTGGCGCGGCTGCAGGTGGCTGGGCCCCGGATCTCCGGCCCAATCAGGCCGGAGATCTGGGGCACCGGCGCTGGGGTTCAGGGCACATGCCCTGGGGTGCCAAGTGCCAGCAACACCTCTGGGGACCATTGCTCTAGCGCAGTGGTTCCCAACCTTTTCTCTGCCATGGCACACCGTGATACCCTCAAATTTTTTGAGGCATACCACCAAAAACTCATGGATATGCAAATTAACTTAAATTACCTATGAATATTCATGAACCATGGCACAGTGTTTCAGAAATGCTGCTATGTGGGGCAGTAAGGGTAGCAGAGGGGCAGTGCAGGGGAGGTCAGGAGTTGTGTCCAGTGGCAGCAGTGAGTGTGGGGAGCAGAGCAGGGCAGGGGTGGCAAAAGAGGACAAGGGCAGCCATGTGGGGAACAGCACAAGGGTGGCAAGAGAGGAGAGAGGAAGAAAGAGCAAGAGTGGCTTTGTGGGGGGCAGGGGGAACCTGGGGAGTGGGAAGGTTGGGCAGGGGAGCACGATGCAGCACCCACATCCCCCTTTCTCCACAGTGGCTCCCTGCCACCCAGGGCAAATCCTCACCCCACTGCTGCTCCCTCTCACCCCAATGGGTCCCATCCTCCTCTCCCCCAGCTCCCTGCTGCCTGTGATGGAACCTCCCATCACTGCTGGGGCCAGAACTAGGCCTCCAGCACCCAGCTACACCCCCCCAACCATACAGCCACCCCGCTCCCCAAGCTACATCCCCCCAACCATACAGCCACCCCACAACCCCAGCTACATACCCTCTGATACACATGCACTCCCACTCACCTCTGCTACACACACACACACACCTGCCCCACACAACCCCCAGCAGCCCTCCCCACCCTTACCTGGGCCGTTTGCAGGCTGCTGACACCAGCTGCTCCACCCTGCCGCAGGAGATTCACACATTCCCAGCCTCCCACAGCTCTCTGCTGGCTGGGCTTAAGGTGGAGCCACTGGAATGCTGCATTCGGGCTACTCCTGCTATTTTTAGGGGGACCCCTGGAACTCCGTGTTCCAGTGCTTTCCTCTATTTTTAGGGGGCCTGGAATGCTGCCTGCCTAAAAATAGGGGGCCTGGAACTGCGTTCCAATGCCTTCCCCTTTACTTTAATCCCTGCCTTTTCCCAGCCCTGCACAGTCCATATGGCTGAGCTGAGCAGGGAGGGAACTTCAGCTCCAGCTCTTGGGGATGCTTGTGGCACACCAGTGTGCCCCTGCACACTGGTTGGGAACCACTGCTCTAGTGGCTTTGTTCTCTAAATCAGCAGTTCCCAACCTGTGGTCTTGTGGACCCCTGGTGGTCCATGAGGTTATTACGTGGGGTCTGCAGAAGAGAAAAATAGGAACATTCCCAAGGATATGTACAGTTTCAAAATAAAACTAGTAGATTGTGGTGGTCCACAAACTGATTGGAGGTTGAAAAGGGGGTTTGCACACTCAAAAAGGTTGGGAACCAGTACTCTAGATAGCACCTGTACATAGTTTAGTCTAAATTATTTGGAGTTTTTATAGTACAGTTTTTATTAATATTGTTAAATAGGACCCAACTTATTGGAATCAGGACTTCCTCCTCTTGAGGACAGAGCATGCCTCTGTCCCCTGGCTTTATACTGTATGGGGGCTGTAAAAAGTTCATGCCCAGGAGCGATCTCCATTCAACCTATCTTAAGTGCCTAGGGGAGGCCCATCAAAGGCATTGTTTCAAGATCTGTCAGGATTTTCACCCAGGGACAAAAAAGACTGAAATTCGTCCTTAAGAATGTGGGTCCCCAACCAACATTGGGCCAGTGAAACTGATAGTTTGTTGGTTTTGGCGTGGAGCTTGCTGGCATCTGTGAGAGAGATGGAACCCAGGGAGGACTCTGTGGCCAGACTCTCAAGTCACTGGCACTGAAGGATTCCTCACAGGCACAGCACCTGTCCCATTTCCCTGTACCTCGGAAGATGGAAACAGGATGCTTGCTAATGCCGAAAACTGCAGGGCAAGGAGGCTTGAATGCAGTGGAATCCACACTGGCCACTCAGGTACTGCATCCCTGGTTGCAGTGCTGCCAACTCTGGCCCAGGAAAGGAGTCCATCAAGTCTGGAGATTGAAGAGGACCACCTGCTGCTTCCCTTCATGCCAGAGGTCTTTGAAGTAGTCAGGAACTAATGGAGGACATAGCACGGCCATCACCTCCCAGACATAAGAACGCACGGCTGTCTAACTGGAAGTCGCCTGTAATGTCTCGGCCCCAGTTTCTCTGACACTGCTGAGTACCACACCACCATGGTCCCCAAAGAGTGAGCTGTCAGACTGTGACTTGGAAGTGGAGTCTTAACTTTTCAAGACAGAGCTGACACTGAACAAAATGACATCATCAGAGCATGGAAGCTGGTCAGCCTGTCCCCATGTCATGACCACCACAATCGTAAATGACAGCCCAGTGATCCTTCTGGACACACTGGGTTTTCCAACAGACTCAAGGACTTCAATCATTTTCCACTGTGTCTAGGGGCAGATATCACCTGCCCGTTCCAAAGAAAGACCATTCAGTACTGAAACCAGCATTGAGTACAACATTGCGCCACTGCCAACTACAACATGACCCCAACATTACGTTCACAGAGATGTCACTGCAGGATGTTCTGTGTGCAGAGGGGCAAGAAACTGCCCCTGCTAGGGCATCTTTGTCTTCATCCCCAGAAGAAATGGTTGCAGGATCCACACCAGTTGCAGATGACAGGAAAGCCCACCAGGAGCTATTGATCCTACCTAGGGCTCCAACTTGAGGTTTCAAATACCTCAGACCCATTGTGGACATTCTAGCTGCATCTGGCCCACCCAGAATAGCAGTGCCACTGGTCAAAACTATCTGGGATACAACAAGATCACTTTGACAAACCGCAACCTCACTGCTCCCAACAGCTAAGAAAGTATTGGGGAAATAATTGGACCCTCCAAGGGTGTTTCTATACTTATCCTGCACCAGGGTTCCTGGTGGTCGCAGCAATCAAAGAATAAGGTAAGGACCCATGCCCAAGGAAAAGGATGAGAAAAACCGGACTTCTTTGGGAGAAAGATGTATTCTATTGGGAGGTTCCAACTCTGCATTGGAAACCAGCATGCAGTGCTCAGTAGATACATCTTTAACTCTTGGAGATCAATGTGCCTGCTTCAACAGACTCCAAGGCAGAGTGTACCACTCTGGTTGAAGACGACCAGGTGATGGCAAGGGGCTCATTTCAAGGGACACTGAATGTGACAGCTGCTGCAGCAAACAATCCAGGACTTTCTCCTTGAACATCTGGCACTAATCTTCAGACAAACAGACTTGAAACTGCACAGCCTCAAGGACTCTTGAGCCACTCTGAAGTCCTTCAGCCTCTATACCCCAGCACCACAGAGTATGCATTTTAGACCTCAACCTCTGCCTAGATTCTACCAGTCCCAACAGAGGCATGAATACATCCATGAAAGGGGCAGAAATTACAGGAGGAAACCCTCTCAACCCTCTTCCAGCCATGGTGCCAGTCTGGTGTAACTGTCATCTGGCACCAAACAGAACTTTTGAGGATGCATCTAAGATGGCAAATTCTTAAACCCTTTTCCTTTTGGATCAGTTATCCCATTTTTACTAGGTGTGGGCTCACATCATGTCAAACCATGGGGTACTAAGCACAGCAGAACTGGGATATTCTCAGGAATAGCTCCTAATCCAGGAAGTGCAAGTGCTCCTTAAGCTAGGAGCTGTAGAAGAGGTTCCTTCGGAGCTAAAGGACAAGAAGTTTTATTCCTGGTACTTCCAAATTCCAAAAGTCACAGGCAGTCTCAGACCCAGTCTGGACTTAGGAAACCTCAACAGATTCATGAAACTGACATTTTGCATGGTCTCTTTGACCTCAATTATTCCCTCCTTAGATCCAGGAGATTGGCATACCCCCCTCAGCTTGAAGGATGCATACACTGATGTGTCAATCATCCTGAGACACAGAAGATTCCTTCACTTCATAGTCTACCAGACAGAGTGCTGATTCATGGTACTCCTGTTTGTGCTCTCAGCTGCACCCATAGTATTCACAAAGCATATGGCAGTTACTGCCACAGTCTCTAGAAAGCAGAAGGTGCAAATATATCTGTACTTAGATGATTGGTTAATCAAGGGCTGCTCCCAGGACAGGTGGAAACCAGGAGTTAAAGTAGAATTTGGCAGGCCCCAGAACCCTCCTAATCAGGTGGGGCCCCTTCCTACATGGGTAGGCCCCCTTCAACTACCCCAGCTACTGCCCCCCAATAGCCACCCCCAGACCCCAATAGCCACCCCCAAAATCCACCCCCAGGTCAGGCACCTCCAATGCTCCCCCCCATCCCAGCGCGAGCTGGGGCACCCCCGTACTCATGGGCAGTGAGCTGGGCCAGGAAACTCTGCAGCCTGAACATGCACAGGGGAGCCCGCCCCCCTCTGCCGCCTGCTGGCTCAGCATTTGGGCCCCTAAAAATAAAATGGAACCAGAACACTGCATTCCAGGGTCTGCTGTTTTACAACAGAGGGCCCCAGAATGCAGCATTCTGGCACCATTTTCTATTTTTAGGGGGCCCAGAATGGTGGGCCCCGGTACAGTGTTCCGGGCCGTTCTGGCATACTTTAACCCCAGTTGGAAGCAAACATAAAGGTCATAAGGTCAACATTCACCATGTTAGGTTTCGTGATCAATTTGCAGAAATCAACTTTGACCTGTACTTGAGAATAAAACTCATAGAAGCGATGCTAGGTTCAAACCATGCAAAGGCTTACTTCTTGGACTCTTGATTCCAGCCGTGTGCTCCATCACAGAAAAATGGAAATGGTATGCCACTACCACAGTCAGAAACTGCCTGAAACTACAGGGGCACCTAGCAGCATGCGTACACATAATCCAGCATGCTAGGCTGTGTCTTAGGCCTTTAAAAACATGGCTAGCCTCAATTTACGCCTAGCAATCAGAACACACAGACAGGGTCATCTCAATTCCCCCATTTGTTTAAGAAATGCTCCACTGATGGCTCAACTCACAACCAGTCAGTGCAAGGATTCTGTTTTCCGCATCATCCTCTCCTCCCTGCCATTGGTCACCAACACTTCAGCTACAGGCTGAGGAGTTCACCTAGAAGGACTCAGGATCTAAGGCCTTTGGTCCTGGCAAGAGCTATCAACCCACATCAGCATGAGAGGGCTGAAGGCCTTATGCCAAGCCTCTGAAGCTTTTGGTATTCACCTGGCAAGAAAATGCATATCAGCAACAAAAGACAATACAAGATCAATGTTCTATATAAACAGTCCTCTCCACAGTGTCAGGATTCCTTCCAAATGTGGCACTTTTGAATAGCCTTGCAATTTACTTAAATCATCTTGTCTTCCGGATCAATGAATATGTTGGGTAGTTCACCTCAGCTCTGTTTCTCCATCCACAAATGGTTTCTCCATCCAGACATGGTGAATGACATCCTCTGGAAAGGAGTAAATTCCCCACAAACACATATTTGCAACAGAGTTCAACAGGAAGTGCACGCAGTTCTGCTTCTTCCAGAATCACAGCTCCGGATCAATCATAGGTGCATTCCTCATCCCTTGGACAATGCCACCCTGTTCTATGCATTTCTGTCATTCCTGTTAATCCATAAGGGCCTTCTGAAGATCAGGAGAGAGGCATCCTCTGTAATCTAAGTAGCTCCAGCTTGGCCAGGCCAATGCTGGTACACCGCACTTCTCAGTAGAAAACTCCTATCAGTCTACTATTGGTTCCAGACTTAATAACCCGCAGCCACCTTTGCCACCCTAACTTAAAGTCTCTCCACAGCATGGAGGCTCCATGGCTGAACTCGCTGGATCTGGAATGTTCAGAAAACATCAGAGAGGTCCACCTTAGCAGCAGGAAACCTTCTAGCAGGACCATGTATCTGACAAAATGGAGGAGATTCTCCATCTGGTCTATGCAGACAGATACTCCACCCAACCTATCATCCATAACTTTTATCTTGGACTGCCTTTTACATCTCAAGCACTGGGGCATTGAGTAAGGTTCACTTGGCTGCGATCTTAGCCTGCCTGTCTTTGGTGATTAGCCAGCCATTAGATCTTTGCCAATCACATAGATCTTTACCTAGTACTATCAGCATTGACAAAACCACTATTCAAACCATTAGCAACATGTGCACTCCTCTACCTCAGGGCTTGACAAAACCTGGGACCCAGGTCGCCATGGTGACCAGGGCTTGTAGCCTGGTTCCTAGCTCTGCTACAAAAATGCAGCAGAGGAGTGCCTTCTGGCAACCAAAAATAAAATTGCTGGTGCCTAAAATTGCTGGAGCCAGTTTTATCAATCCCTGCTCTACCTGTCGTAGAAGGTAGCCCTTCTGATAGCCATCACTTTAGCTAGAAGATTTGCAGAACTTAAGGCCCTCACATCTGAGCTTCGCTTCATGGTTTTCAAAGATGAGGCTCACCAATGACTGTATCCAGTCTTCCTTCAAAAGGCAGTGTTAGTTTCACTTGAGCCAAGACACATTTCTCCTGAACTTCTACCCAAAACCCCTTACGAGCAGCCAACAAGAGGATTCATTCACTGGATGGTAAGATGGGCTCTGGCCTTCTATGTTGAAAGGGCTAAACCTCTTAGGAAAACAACTCTTTGTAGGATGGCAGGCAGAATGAAGGGCCTTCCAGTTCTGTCTCAAAGAATCTCTTCATGGATTGTTTCGCGCATCAGGGTCTTTTATGATTTAGCAAAGAAACTGGCCCCAGCTCTTGACAGCTCAGTCTGCAAAGGCAGGGAGGGGTCTTCAGCAGTGTTTCCTGTAAGCTGCACAGCAGCCCACTCTCACAGGCAAACACCTCTCTGCGGCTGCGCACCAATGTTTCCTCCAATTACCCACAGACTGTCTGCACAAACAATTTCTTTGTGTACGCAAAAACATTTCTTTGTGAGCACCAATATTAGCACTATTGAATTTTTTTGTGCGCACTTTATTTTGTTGTGTGCACAGGCTTCATGACCAGTGTGCATGCGCACACGTGCACAGCTTAGAGGGAACAGTGCTGCGTACCACCAGCAGCCACAGCTCCTAGCCAGCCCTGAACACACATTCTTCCAGCTGGTGGGGAGCTGTTCTGCAGAGTTTAAAATCTCCTGGCACAGCTTGCTGCTGGCTGTAAGAATGGCAGCAGTGATGAGGATGCTCAGGATGGGAACAGCTCTGGCAGCCAGATAAGTAGCCCTGAGGGAGTCAGGGACAAGAAGCCAGGGAAAAGGGTGCCCATGGGACTCGGGAAAGCCAGCCAGCAGGCATGCGGGTAAGGCGCCTTGCTGGAGACTCGGGTAAGCTGCCTGACCTGCCAGGGAAGATGCTTGGGGGAACAAGGAGGCCAGCATCTTCCCGAGGACTTGAAATTATGGGGAGTGTAGAGGATGCTCACTAAATTGGTATAGCATTTACTAGCAGACAGCTGGGGGGGGGTTGGGAAATTCGGGGAGTGGGGGTGGGTGTTAGGGAAATCCCTGAGTGGATTGCAATCCAGGAGACTTAATGTTTATTTTTCACTCTCACTGACTTGCTGGGTGACCTCTGGCAACACTTCACCCCTCTCTTATGACGTTGGGTTGGTCCAGCTCCCATTAGCCAAAGAAATGACTAATAACTTTCCAAGCAAACAGAACAGTTTTAGAGGTGCAGCTCTACCAGCCAACTTTAAAAAAAAAAACTTCCTAAAGCAACATTTTCTTCTCATTTAAAAGAAACTAAAATCAGAGGCAGAAATAAAATCTGTGGTCTGTTTACAGTGCTTCGGTTGCCAAGATTAGTAAGGGAAACTTTAAATTTAACTAAGCCTCAGCCATTCTTCTGTGGTTTACTTCAGCTGTACATTGCATGTCTCTAAAGAGCTCTTCTAAACTGCACACAGGCTGCTTTATTTACATATAGAGAAGGATAAGTTGGTTTCCATTTTGGGGCTCAAGGTAGGAAAGAATATTCTTCTTTGTGATACTTCTCTGCAGAACCAGCCTTATCATTTCATTAGGGATGGGGGCAATGTGCTTAGCATGTATCAGTCTTTCCTCTCAATAAAAGACATGAATCACCTGAGCCTGGTCTTGGCACAATAGTAGACAGCTGAAAAGCTGAACAGATCTATTTAACAAGAGCTATGAATAACAGACCACATCTTTTTTCTTTGTCTACATATTTTTAAGGCCATTGGACCCAGATTCTGGTATGGTCCTGAAGCACTCAAGCTCAAACAGTCTCCTTTGAGATAAGGCTAAGGCTTGGTTCAAGAGAGATTATACAATAAACTGTCTTGTGTATAAATTTGACACTAGAGCTACATCTATAACTGTTCTGTTTGCTTGAAAAGGTATTACAGTTATTTCTTTGGCTTATCATTAAATGTATATTTTTTGTACAAGTTCAAATCCTGTGATTCTCCCTGGATGATGGGTTCCCCTAGATGATGATGATGGATCATGAGTACCTGGAATACTGTGAAGTTCCAGAGGGGTAGCTGTGTTGGTCTAGTTCAGCAAAACAAACAAGTTCTGTGGCACTTTTAAAGATAAAATTATTTATTGCATGAGCTTTTGTGGGAGAAAATCCCACTTTGTCAGATGTTTTGAAGATGGGGGAACATACAGGAATGGGAGGAAAATAAATGCAGGGAAGTGTAAGTCATAGGATCAGGTCCAGTGTTCCCTCTAAGCTGATGATGTAGCTGAGCAAGTTACAGATGCACTTGGGGAGCCAGCAGGCAGCAGGGAAGGGGCTCAGTATGGGTCAGGGAACTTGTGCAGCTTTATCATCACCTTAGAGGAAACACTGGTCTTCAGCAGCATTCCTAGCTCAGGTCCTGATCCAGGACATCTATAGGTCATACCATGGCCATCCTTCCACACCTTTCTGGCTTATTATGCCATTACTCAGCAGTCCAAAAATAATGCAGCTGTTGGTGGAGTGGTGCTACAATCAGCAGTGCATTGCACTCTTGACACCTCCTCCAGGGCTGCTTGGAAGTCACGTAGTAAGACTCTTCAGGAGCAAACACTCAAAGAAGAAAAAACAATTACTAACTTTCTGTAACTGGCGTTGGGATGTTTTGCTCATTTTTATTCCAAGACCCATCCACTTTACACCTCTGTTCAAGTCTGCCAGCAAGATGGAACTGAGGAGGTGGAAGATCAGCCAGCCCTGTATAGAGTGCCCATGAAGGCACAATTCCAGGGGGCTCTAGAGCCAACCTTATAGATACTATGAGGGAAAAAACCTTGCAATGATTGTGCACATGGTGTGCACACACCTATTTGGAATGGCATGGACAAGTTCCAGAAGGTTGATAACCATCTTTTCTCTCTTCTTCAGTGCCATGGGGTGCTAAACCTGTAGATGAACTCCCTCTCTCCTTGCCCCCCCCGCCGCCAAACCTCCTTATTCCTTGTTTATGGTGTCGTGAGCAGGGCCCTGGCAGCTAGGGAAAAGTCATCCTTCCCCAAGCCAGGGTGTGAGAAAGAGTGCTTCCTTATGGACGAATATGCTCATCTCCTTTGTTCTGATGCTCCAGGTCTACCATTGTGGGCCTTGCCCTGTCCCTAACACCCATGTAAAAACCACAGATAACAAAAGAACAAAGATCATGGTGAAGTCTAAGCAACAAAATGAGAGTAATGTAATGGACTTGTGTCTCAAGAATATATTCTGCTGGGAAGCGTGGAGCCCAAATCTGGAGCTTTGTACATGTTGGAGTGTGTGTGCATGCCACTGCAGACTACAAGAGATTAGGGGTGCAGTTCCCACTGCCTTTGGCATGCTGGAGGGGAAGGGTGCAGTTCCCCTTGTTGAGGTATCGACTGGGAGCATGGATTCCCATGACTGAGTCTCCAAATGTTGGTCCTGTCACTTTTGAGGGGCCTCAAGTTTGTAGCCACAGAAATCAATGATGGTGAATCCTCTGAGTGAGCGTAGCAGTGGATAGTTAACGTGCCCAATCCATCTGTCCTCTGGTTTAAAGTCCAGGATTAGTCTAGGATGATGTTAACGTTGCTTCTTTTGATACAGGAGGCCTTGACCCCCGAGCAGAAGCAGTTTGCAGTCCAGGGAGTTCCTACCTTACTGGAGGTCTCAGGTTTCTCCTATTTCTATGGTGCCTTCATGGTGGGGCCCCAATTCTCCATGACAAACTATCAGAAACTGGCAAGGGGCGAGATGACTGATGTTCCAGGCCAGAGACCCAACAGGTAATCAGAGCCATTCTGGCCACCTCTCTCCTAAGGTCCCCAAGCACCCTTTACCAAGACACTCGTGCCAATCCCTACAGTACATTGCCATCTAGTACACATTGGAACACTGTGATCAACGCTGACTCTCAGAAAGAGGCAGCCTCTAAAAACTCCCCTACAAACTTGCCACAGCACAACACCCTCCCTCGGGCTGCTGTTGGATATTGCTGTTCAGTTCTGAATATTAGGGCAGACCCAGCCCAATCCTGCTGAGGTTAAGATCCCATTTTGCAGTGGGGATGACCAGTGCAGTGGATCTTTCTTCAGCCTCATCCCCATTTCTGTTTTTAAATGCTGTTTAATTTGGGAGTCTTGAATTTCTTTCCAATATTTGACTTCTCACTTACTCTTTCTTTCTCTCCCTCCCAGTGTTGTGCCTGCTGTCAAGCGCCTTACCCTAGGCCTGTTCTTTCTGGTAGCCTATACCCTAGTGAGCCCATATATCTCTGACGAATACCTCATCTCTGATGAATACCTGGTAAGTATTAGAGTTAGGCTTCACTGATGCCGTAAGATTGACCTTCCCGATTGCCTGATGAGGTTTGTGAAGACCCACTTAATCAGGAAACTGATCTACTAAGACCTCCCCAGCAACTGCAGTAGTGCTGAGTCAAAGGAAGCCCCTCTGTTCAACTCAGCACAGTAGACATGCCAGGCGTAGGGTAGCCAAACTGAGATGCGCAAGATATTTTAAGTAACTTGCTTATCTCCACTTAACTGCTGCCAAAAACGGTGGGCTGTATAGACCTGCCCCTAGTCTTACCAGCTAGGGCTAATAAAACCTAATCTGTTCTTGTAGACACGTTCCAGAGGGGTAACCATGATAGTCTTCTTCAGCAAAAACAAGGAGTCCTGTGGCACTTTTAAAGACTAACAAGTGTATTTATTGCATGAGCTTTCATGGAAGAGATCCCACCTCATCAGACACTTGAAATTTCCTATTTTAAGCTTGTGACAAAATGGGATTCTACCCACAAAAGCTCATGCAATAAAATTTGTTAGTCTTTAAAAGTGTCACAGGACTTCTTGTTTCTATTCCTGTAGATGGCACAAGCTACTCAAGACAGGAATTAGAAGCTAAATGTAAGGACTTTTAAGGATTGCTTAGTTAAATATCACAAAAGGTTAGTACTTGCAAATGTAAAGTACCTCTCACTAACTCAGCGGTATTGTATCCCTGCTGGGGTTGTATTCAGTGATGAACAGGAATACGTTGAGTTATAAATTGAACAAGAAACTTAGTGCAGTCCAGTTACTAGTCCTGCTGGAACAATTTATATTTCCTGACCTTCTAATGATTAGTTTTTAAACATCACCATAATTAAATGCTTAGCATATAGCTTCACGGGATTTTTTATACTTAAACAAGGTAAAGAAGAAATCATGGACTATTTTGCAGACTTCACCAACTGCCAACACAGGAGTGAAGGATCCATTTAAGCTTCTGCTTGCTGCTGTCAGTGTTGAAAAAAATTATTTTACTCAGCTGGTCCAGCTCACTTGAGTTTGAAACATCTGGGTTTTTTGGAGACATGGCTGATTTCTCCCTAAAGTGCATCAGTTTTTTCTACATAGCCATGATCAAACAAGGTCCAGAACTTAAATTATAGAAATAAAAACAGTAACCCTAAAATACTCCTAGAAGGCTATTACGTTGCTGCTCCAGATGATATTTGGCTGCAAAACCGTTGGATTACATAAAGTTAAATATTAAGTTACCCATATAAAGTTGTCTCTCTCCTTTAAACACTAAATCAGATGAGAGTAGAGATCCCATGTACTCAGATTGAGTAATGCTGTCTGTGTCTCAGCGCTGCTGGCTAGCTTGTTATTTAGGGCATCTGAGCTCTTTGTGCTTCTGAAGCCATGAATATGAACTCTTCCACTGGACTGCTACACTAGGGGCTGTTCCCCGTGATCCAGGAGATGCTGTGTGAGAACTAATACAATTCATGGACAGCTGTTAGCTACCATTTTTTCTTCATGGTTTCTCTTTGTATTTCTGTAGGAACAGCCTTTCTGGTTCCGCTGCTTTTACATATTGATCTGGGGCAAAGTGATACTATACAAATACGTCACCTGCTGGCTTGTCACGGTGAGTCCAGAAGGGTGACGTGCCCTGCAAAAGTCTCCCTTTATAACTGAAGTAGTACAGAAGCATCAGAGTGAAGAACCCTGTAGCTGCCCCGCTTAGCCTTCCTTCACAAGGGCTGCTGTGACAAAGAGCTGGTGGGGAGTTTAACAGATTCATCACAAAATGCTGGTTAGAGAACCCTGAATTCCTTGTACAATGAAGAAAACTCTTGAAATACCAGATTTTCACAGGATGGGAAACGTTCCCCTCACAGCTTTAGTTACAACATTGGGGAATGGGGTAGGGACATAATGGCCAGAGAAAGGAGGTGCAAGTATCATGATGCTATCCTGTTCTGCCCTTCCTAGCCAGCAAGGAGGCACCTTGTCACTGCTCATCTCTGCCACTCCCAACAGTAGGCATTGTGTCATACCCAGCTGTCTGCTCACGTAGGAAGTGCTGCTTTTCCCTCATTTGGGTATTTTCCTCATAGGAAGGCGTCTGCATCCTCGTTGGCCTTGGGTTCAACGGCAGGGATGAGAATGGGAAGCCGCAGTGGGATGCTTGCGCCAACGTGAAGGTTTGGTTATATGAGACAACACCCTTCTTCACAGGAACCATTGCTTCCTTCAACATCAACACCAATACCTGGGTGGCTCGGTGAGCAGGGGCGCTTTCACAGTTGGAGCACCAGTCGCAGTCTAGACCCAGGCCAGAAATTGGGGAGGCTTACTGGGGTGGGGAGGCTGGGAATGGAGAATGAAGCATTATGTGTCTAGGGCATTGTTCCCAGTGTGGCTCCAGAGCAGCTGTGACCATCCAGTCATCCCTTTTGAGAGGACTTGGCCCAGCTCCTAGCTGTACAAGTGTGCAGTCATGCCGAGCATTTACTTGCCCAGCACAAGTACTCTCAGCAGGCTGATCTTTCCTCATTAGCCAGAATCAAGGCAGAGCTGAGGCATACTGACCAGGCAGCAGGAACTGCTGCTGCTTCTCCCACCAAAGGGACACAGGCCTTCAATCAGTCTCTTTTTGGCTCCAGCTACATCTTCAAACGACTGAAGTTCCTGGGTAACAAGCTGCTGTCACAGGCATTGGCCCTGTTCTTCCTGGCCGTGTGGCATGGGCTGCACTCTGGTTACCTGGTGTGCTTCCAAATGGAGTTCCTCATAGTCATCGTTGAAAGACAGGTCTGTTATACTGAAACACGTCTGGGGGTGGTAGTTTTATGCGAGCCAAGGCCCTATGGGCTGCTAGACCCAGGAGTCTGGGGCAGTTTTGGGAAACTTCCACGCGGGAAGCTTTACCTGAGAAGTGAAATTGGTCTGCCGTTTACCACAAAATTACTCTTAAGTGGGGTGCTGGCATGGATGTGTACAATCCATAATTGCATCACAGATGTCCAGGAGGAAGCCAGACAGTTTGGCACATGGGGATAACTGAGGCTCATGGCACCTTGAAAGCTTGCAAGCACACACTCTGCCATTGTCTGCTAAAACCAGGGTTCACTTTTCAGACTGGCTGTAGTCTGACAACACCACATCTGTCAGAGCCTGGAGCCCAAGTGGCACTGAACACTCTGGGCTTTATGTGTAACTAAAGGAATGTCAAGTTATGGTAGAAGTGTCACACGGACGCACTTTCCTTTTTGGTTAGGTCATCAGCCTAGTGCGGGACTCTCCTCTTCTGAGTCCCTGGGCCTCCATCACCATCCTGCAGCCTGTCTTCTATGTGATACAGCAAACTATCCACTGGATGTTCATGGGTTACTCACTGGTGCCATTCTGCCTTTTTACCTGGGACAAATGGATCAAGGTATTGAAAAGCCTTGAAAAGGCAGGAGTTTGGGAGGAGGGAAACAGGATGCATTCTAGGCATTAATTCCCTCTCTCCCCCCACAGGTGTATAGATCTATTTATTTCCTAGGCCATGTGTTGTTCCTCACTTTACTGCTCGTGTTGCCTTATGTCCGCAAAGCACTTGTGCCAGCAAAAGAAAAGCTAAAGAAAGCAGACTAACAGCCAAAAGGTGAGATGAGGGGGCTGAGGCCCAGCACAGCACAGGGGACAATGGTGCAAGTCAGAACTGAGATTGTTTCATTCCTAACTTTGCCTGTTGTCTCTTTTCAGTCTGTACCACATGTGCACTGTCACAGGTGATGGATTCATCCCCTGCCAAGTTTGCTGTGTTCAAGTTCAACTGGTCTGTCAGCATGAGAAGAGGAGTACAGGGTCAGAAACCGGATGGTGAGGGTGCAGAGGGAAATTCCCCTCAAGTTCCTGCATCCTCTACATGTTGCCTTATCTCTCTGCTGCCCTCTGGTGGACACTCCGTTCTGCTGACTTCAGATGATTGTAAAGCACTAAACACCACCATGTGGGGATGGAACCATCTTTGAATTTTCTACTTTTCCATCATCCCAGACGATAAAAAGTTTCCTTTTTTCCCCCTCCCTGCTTCTGCTTCAGCTGCTTTTTCTGGTGAGGGGGAGGGCTGGGGTGCCCTCTCCCCAGAAAACAGTGGCTCCCAGGATCGTTAAACACAAGTCATAGAGGTCTCACACAGCAGATATTTATCAAGGCATTTCTGAGTGACAGTTCCTCTCGACTATGCTTCTGCTGCTGCTGAGGAAGACGACTAACAACAAAGGTTCTAATATAAGCACAGACCCTCCAGTATCTCTCCTCACCCTTTTTACTGACCTGCAGCTAGAAAATGCACAGTGCAAAAATGCATTTTTATCAACAAGTAATTTTAATGGAAGGAGGGAGAACAGCTCCCAAGGGGTACCTGTTGCCCTCTTACCATGGGTGCAAACACCAGCAAGGGAGAGCTTGGCACTATATGCTTTGAATTCCTCCAAGGAGCTTTGAGTCCAATTTACTCTCCATGCTCCCTCCACAAAGATGAGTAGAAAATCATTGTTGATTCTGTAGCCATTGTTCAGAGTCCAAATCCACAGGGCCAAGGATGGAGGTCTCACACTACCCCCCAAGCTTCCTCAAAGGCTGTGGTGATCTTGGCACAGGTGAGGGCAGCAGAGAGGGGATAGTTGCTGATGGAGATCATCTTTTCTGTATAGTCAACACTCAGCTGTAGGCAGAAGAATGAAGGAAAAATGGGAAATCTGTGTTGCTGTTCAGTCGGTTACTACAAGCCACGGGCGTTGCATTTCCAGCACATCTCACACTGTGTACTGCATTGTCCCCCAAACTGAAATGCACCCAACCCTTTAAAGCAGTGCAGGACAGTTACTACCCATTTACATCTTTTAGTCAGGTGGCACTGGGGAACCTAGCTATAGTACAATATCCAAAGTTGCAGGGCAATTCTGGAGGGGGGAGTAGAAAGGGAATACCTCATTAACATGAGATCAGGCAGCAAAGAACAGGCCTTGCATCAACAACAAGGTTGTGCTATAGTGCACAAACACCATGGTCCATAATGATGAAAGGAAAAAGTCGTCTACTTCCCGTGACAGGTGGCCTGCTTCACCAGTCCACCTGCATTACCCTTACCGAGCCATGGGCAAAAGCTCCCACAACGATGGCAACAGATTCTTCAGAAGGAACAAGCTCACGTACGTCTGTCACCTGGGGGACAGAGAAAGAGGTGCCTATCTTCATGCAGCCCACAGGGAGATGATCAGTCACTGGATTCTTGATGACCTGCATGGGGAAACAAATTTAGTTTGAGGTTTAGAGATGAAATTTTGGGACTCAACTTTTCTGTACAGCAGCACAGACCCACAATCTCAACTCTTAAGGGGCACCGTACAGTTATTAAGATTCCCCCACAAGTTAAAAAGAGAAGTTTTTACCTTCAGCAGTTTCTGGGGCCCATCGGCTGCACGGACACTGAGTTTATGTAGTAACTGAACTGCCAAGAGAAAAGAAAGCTAAGAATTTGTATGCCAGCTTTAGCATATACATCCCTCAGCAAGATAAGCTGGGAAAAGCCTCAAGTTTCACATCTGATCCTCCTATTTCCAAATGTCTTCCCTTGTGGTATGGTAATACCCTCAAGCTAAGTCTCAGGAAGATGGTTCCTGAGTTCTTGTTTCTCATCCTACTTCCCCAAAGAATTCTTCATCAGAGTTTACATTCCCATACTGGTGGAAGGTTCTCCTGCACTGAAACACCACAGCAAGCAGACCCTGTGGGGTTCCCCCCCCCCCACTACATCATGAGTCATTCACACGTTTAAAATAGTTCCAAAGGGGTAGTTGTGTTAGTCTAGTCCAGCAAAACCAACAAGGAGTCTGGTGGAACTTTTAAAGACTAACAAATTTATCACATGAGCGTTTGAGGGAGAAAATTCCACATTGTCAGAAACTTTGAAGATGGGGGAACTTACAGAACGCAAGTTCCCCCATCTTCAAAACATCTGACAAAGTGGGTTTGTTTCCCACAAAAACTCATGCAGTAAATCTGTTAGTCTTTAAACCATGTTTCGAGTACTTCACTAACATGGGCCAGAAATTAGAGATCTATTCCATGAGTGACCAGGTGAAGTACTGTGGCAAACAATGAGCAGAATGTCAGACTATAGCTGGGGTCTCAAACAGGCGGCCCCTAAAGCTGTTTCCTGCAGCCTGCGATGACATGATCATTACTGATATTTGCAATATTACTGTATGAAAAGGTGTCAGTGGTGTGGCCCTTGGGCTAACGTATTAGTCCTCATGCAGCCCTCATGGTGATTTGAGTTTGAGACCCCTGGACTATATGAACAGAATGGGCCTGTTTGGCTTCAGGTTCTTTGACTCATTCCATGAAACTCAGCTGCTGAATGTTTACAGCTTACAGCCTGTGCTATCCTGCAGATAAGCAGGCAGTTTGAGCCTCTCACCCATTAGACCACAGAATCGATCAAAGGTTCGGGGGATCCTTGTCTGGGGATTTACTTCAATCAACACATTCTTCTGGGTGTGGATGTAAACCTGGAGCAGGCCAGCCCGGTTCAGGGGACTGTCCATGAGCATCAGCAAGCTCTGAAGTGAGAAAGCACACAATGGAGAAAGCGAATGAGACCAAAGAATCTGACACTAAAAGAAAGGCCCATCTCACAGGCAGCCAGGCTGGGACACTTAGTAAGGGGTGAGAGAAAGATCCAAGAAGCTGGGTGGAGTCTGCTGGTGGACTCTAAAAGATAGTTATTTACAGGATAACATCATTTTTAAACTTAAAAAATCCATTGATGGGTCAATCCTCATTCAAGGACCGAGCTGATTCCTAGCTCGGAGAGAAGAGGCCGTGTCTCCCTATAGCTAGCTTTTCCCTAAGCCAGTGGTTTTCAAACTTCCTTCATTCCTTGCAACGAGTTGAAAAAAAGTCGCTTATGCCCGCAACCCAACAAATACAGCTTTGAGCAATACATTCCAGTCTTTCCGCTGCTGCCACGACCTGAGGGTCTGTGACCCAGCTCTGGATCGCAAGGCTCAGTTTGAAACCCACTGCTCTGTCTCCTGCAGGGTAGCCAGACCCATGAGCACGCTCGCTTCCCTCTCGACGCACCCCGCACGAGGAGAAGTGGGGGGCACTCGTACCTGGTGCGTGATATCCGGCCTCACCTCCCCCGGGTCCCGGCCGCTCCGGAGCAGCAGCGATTTGTGCTTGTCGCAGTTCAGCAGCTCGTAGGTTTTCCCCACCTGCAAGCGGGGAGGGGAGCAGAGAGTGACGGCCGGGCCGAGCGAGTCGGACGCGCGGGGAACGCGCCCAGCGCCCGCCCCGCCCTGGCACCTTCACGGTCTCCAGACTCGCCCCCTCGAGAACCACCAGGAGCCGCCGTCGCTGCCCCCGCGGCCGCTTCACTTCCCCGGCCGGGTCCGCCGCCTCCTCTGCCGCCGCTCGCCGGAGCTGCCGCGTGGGCGCCGCCATCTTGGAACCGGAAATGGCGTCACAGCTAAGACGGAATTAGCGGGCGCGCGGCGCGGGAGAGAGCGCCTAAGAAGCGGCCGCATTGCCAGCACTTCCGGTGTGCAGGCCGCGATGCTTCGGGTGAGAGGACCCGGAAAAAAAAAACACAAGGTCACGTGACCGGGTCTGTTCGTTCCCGTTCCGGGCCCGATGTCGCCGGGATTTTGCCCTTCTCCAAAATGGCGCCCGGCGCGCGAGGCCCGGCAGGCCCTCAAGTAACTTCCCGCCCGCCGCCAGCCAGGTTTCCGGTCGCCATCCTGGAGACGGGCGTGGCCTCCGCTCGCTGCCTTCTCCGAATGGCGGGGCGCCATGATTGGAAAGGGCAGAGCCGCTTCCGGCGCCGGCTTCCCGTCGGAGGGTTTAAGGCGGACACTTCCGGTGCCCTTTCTCCCTCCTGGAGCGGCAACGTGGGGGCAGGTGAGGCTGGGCCGGGCGCGGAGGCAGGCGGGGGGGGGGCGGCCGGCTGTCTGTCTGTCTGTCTGTCTGACTGACTCTCTCTCTCACGTGCCCGCTCGTCTGTCTGTCTGTCTGTCCGTCCCGCAGCGCCCGCCCGCCCGAGCTCGCCATGGCCCAGAACCTGAAGGACTTTGCGGGGCGCCTCCCCGCCGGGCCGCGCGGGATGGGCACCGCCCTCAAGCTGCTGCTGGGAGCCGGCGCCGTCGCCTACGGGGTCCGCGAGTCGATCTTCACCGGTGAGTCCCGCCCGGCCCCGGCCCCGGCCCCGGCCCCCTGGCCCCGCCCGGCCCGGCCTGACCTGCCCGCTCTCTCCCCCTGCAGTGGAAGGAGGCCAGCGGGCGATCTTCTTCAACCGGATCGGTGGGATCCAGCAGGACACGATCCTGGCCGAGGGGCTGCACTTCAGGTAGGGCCTTTGGGGGTCCTGACTCCTACAGGCGGCCCCACCGCATTCGCTGGGGGTTCCCCTGTACAGTGCTGTGGTTCCCAGCTTTCTTCAGGCGGGGGTCTCCTTTTCCACAAACACGATCTTTGTGGCTCCCCTGGCTGTTTATGTAACCTGGCCTACGCGACTCTGGTGGCACCGCCACCATGGCCCGCACCGCCGGGGAGCCGAGCCGCAGCAGCTGTGGCCCCCTGCCCTTGCCCCTGCTGGGGATCCACTGCGGCCCCAGCCCCTAGGGAGAGACTCTGCAGACCCCCCCGCAACATGTTTGTGGACCACAGGCTGGGAACCACTGCACTTGAGCCGCCTTCTTTAGACCATCGTATGGGGCATGGCATGGTTTCGGTCTGGTTTGTCTCAAAAGGATTTGAGCCAGCGTGCTCTTGGTTGTCGTGAGTGCAGGCAGGTAAAAGATCCTCTCTTTTGTTCACACCAAGGCTCCCACAGAGGGTTCTGAGAAGTTTCTTCCTGGAAAAGCAGCCTTTATTTCAGGAGTAGAGATGTACATGTGGTTCCTGAATTTTAACTTCCAGCAGTCTTGTAACTGAGCAAAAGATCCTACTGTGCCCCCAGAAAGACCCATATTGCTGACCCAACTTTGCAGGATGCCATGTGGCAGCAGCAGGATCTAGAGCTCGTAACAGAGAGCTGGATCACACCTAACTAATTTCGCCTAAACATCTGTATCAAATGTGAGACACCCACTTTTGGTATTCTCTCCTTGTTGTCTAAATACAGAAAATCCGCTCGTTACAAGTGTAACGTTATCAGAGCAAGAAAAAGTTAAAGCTTTCAGATAGAAACGTCTGAGGTAACAGCTCATCTACCTCATTCATACTGATGTATCTATGGTACCTACATCTGAAAGTGTAGCTCCCATTACTGTAGCATAGGGCCTCATATCACTGGCTTTGATGGAAGTTCACCCATCTTCAAAGCATCTGAGGAAGTGGGATCTTCTCCCACGAAAGCTCATGCAAAAAATAAATCTGTTAGTCTTAAAGTGCCACACAACTCCTTGTTGTTTTTTACTGGACTAGACTAACACAGCTATCCCTTTTGAAATTGATTTGATGGATTTCTTCTCACTGTACGCTGGAGTGGCAGAGCCATGCTGTTATCCCTGTTTCTCACCTGAGAACAGAGAGGTTGACTTGCCCAGGCTCATGCAGGAAGGCTGTGGTTTGAGCTCCTGTCTCCCAGGTCCTCAGCTAGTGCCCTAATCATTCTTTCATCCTCCTCCAATATTACTGAATCCTTGGGTTCACTGTTCTTTCTTCTTCCCACTGCACACACGTACACATTCCATCCCAATCCTCTTTCCATCCTTTGTATGTTTGTATAATATAACATGAGGTTTTTTTCCTTGGCTTTCCAGAGTCCCCTGGTTCCAGTATCCAATAATTTATGATATCCGAGCACGACCCCGAAAAATATCCTCCCCAACAGGCTCCAAAGGTGAGACCACCTGGTTGACGAGGCTGATGGAAGGGATGTGGTTCTTTACCCATTATTTTGGTATTAATCTAGGGCTAGAATACCAGCACATACTGTAGGGCCAAAGTAGAGTTGTACATGTGGCAGACTGGACTGAAGGGGGTAGGTCTACAGATATGGGCAATATTGACAGAGCTGGTAAGGTTTAGGCTGGGACCTAGACATGCAGCTGGTCTGATTCTCTGTCTCTTAGACCTGCAGATGGTGAACATCTCTCTGCGTGTCCTGTCACGGCCCAATGCTGCAGAGCTGCCCAAAATGTACCAGCGTTTGGGTCTGGACTACGAGGAGCGGGTTCTTCCTTCCATTGTCAACGAGGTGCTCAAAAGTGTTGTGGCCAAGTTCAATGCATCACAACTCATCACTCAACGAGCTCAGGTCTGTTCACTGTCTCGCTGGAGGAGTTGGAGGTGCTAGAGGCTGCTCGGACCTAGCTACCTCTCCACTCCCACCCTAGATGCCCAGAATACGGAAGCTGGTGTGGAAGGGTTATCCTTTTGGCACCAGTCAGTCACTTCCCTAGTGGGTTCAAAAGTAACAGATACCACCAAAAATCTCAATGGGCTTCTGGTGAGTGAGGAGGGAGCCTGTGTTCCTGGTGCATGTTGGCATCAATGACCCAGGGAAATGTAGGAAGAAGGTCTTGGAGGCTAAATGTAGACTCCTGGGAAGGTCAGTCTGCAAGACAGACTAGACTGAAAAGGGGAGGGAATAAGATGCATTTATGTGATTCTGTAGAATCCAGCAAGATGAAAATTCTCATTCGTCCAGATCACACAGTTGAATCTCTAGGGATACAGATCACCGGGTGAAAGAATGTGCTACTTACTGGACTTCAGATCAAAAAGAGGGAATTCAGTGCAATGTGTAGAGACATTAGAGGCAGCAAAATCTGTTGAAGTAATGGAGGACTTCACCTTGCACATGTACAACATGGTCCAGTAGTATAATGGGCCAAGTATAGAGAAGCTGCTGACCGAAATTTTAATTGTTGTCTGTTTCAAGAAGCAAATTCTTGTGTAGGAGAAGAAAGGATACCTCAACTTAGTCTTAAGAAACTGATAGCTGTTAAGTCAAGAAGTGACAATAGCAGAGTCTCTGAATTGTAGTGCCTACAGTATGATAAGGCTCAACGTCCTAGGGGCAGTAAAAGTACCAAAAAGTGACACCAAAATGTCAATAAAATGAATAGGTTATTCAAAAGTTTATTTTAGAAATTTCAAAAAAAGTAAAAGTAAGAGGTAAAATTCCTAGAGGTGGAATTGATGCTAGTTATAAAAATAGTAATTGAGGGGACATACACACCACTGAACTAAAAGGGATCCAGGGGACAAAGAGTAGACAAATATGACTGACTAAGTTTCAAGGTGTATTCAGACCAAATGGTAACCCTTTAAAAATTATCACTGGGACCTAATAAACAGGAGTATAAGTTACAATTGGCAGTATGTAGGAAGCAAATTAGAAGGACCAAAGTAGGCTTTCAAAAGCAAATACCGAAAGACATAAAACAAGTGAGAGTCTTTCAGCATATCAGGAGCAGAAATCCAAGGAACTCACCAGTTCTCTTAGGCTTATCAGGCGTTAAAGGGTTCAGTTAAGGAAGATGAGGATTTGGCTGAAACGTAGCATGTTTTCTTTACATCAGTCTTTAGCACTAGGAATGTTGGAAGGATTCCTACCCTGATCTGTGTTTTTTGTTTTTTTTTTCTTGGTAGTGAAGGTGAAGTCTGTTCCAATTTGATTAGTCCCCAGGCCCAGACAGTCCTATCTAAGAGTTCAGACGGAGTTTCAGGATGAAGTGATAAAGTTGCTAACAAGAATATTTGTACTCTTATTTAACAGCTTTTGCTCCAGAGATTTGGAATTTAGGAAAACAGTTTAAAAGGCTCTAGTTGTAACCTGGGGGCATACCGTGGAATGAGTCTTACATCTGTGCCTGGCAAACAGGTGGAAATGATCATAAAACAAAGCACCTAGATTTTCCTGATCTGATACTGTCTAACCTGCACAGATTGTGCAAAAGGAAAATCTTTTCTCATACCTCTCAATTACTTGCATGTGTAAGTGAAATAGTGGATAAAGGAGAGCCGGTTGACATAACTTATTTAGATTTCCAAAAGGCCTTTGATTAGGTCCTATATAAGAGCATACTAAAAAAAGCTAAGCCATTTTGGAGGTGAGAGAGAACATACAGCTCTAGAACAAAAACTGGTTATGAAACAAAGTGGGAATGAATGGTTAATTTGCATCATAATTGGGGTTAACAGTGGGGTACTCAAGGGAGGGACCAGAAAGATTGTTCTCTTAGAAATGAGACTTGCCAGGGAACACAAGTCAGTATAATAATGGCTGCTATAGAGATGGGGAGATCAGCAAATTCTGTTCTCCCAGTCTTGGAACACAAGAACAAGAGGATTCTCAATGAGTTTGACAGGTGGGAAATTCTAAACCAATAGAGGGAAAGACTTCCTCGCTCTGTGTAACAGAACTGAGGAAGTCATTGCCACAGAATGTTGCTGAGGATAAGATGTTACCAAGATCCAAAGATACTGATTATTCATATGGGTATCAAGACTATGCAGTTTAATGGCAACAGACTGTTTGGAAGAGATGTTAAAAGCCACGCTTTGGGGTTTAAGGTGATCCCTAACTATCGGAGACCAAGCTGAAACCTAACATGGTGGTCAGATTTCCTCACATCTACCTTCTGCACCTTCCTCTGAAACAGTTGGTCCTGGCCATTGTCAAAGACAGAACACAGGGCTGGATGGCCCATGGGTCTTGGACTGACAGGCCTTAGGTTCCTGAGCAAGTATCCTGTGTTACTCAAGAATCCTTTCCTTGTTGCTCAGGATCCTGAGAGCTAGGAGGCGTAGGAAGCAGCATGAAGCAGGGCAGACAACGACGTCCTGTGCTCTGGAGGAAGCAGTAAATGCAAAGAGATCTGTATGTTACACTTCTTTCTGTCTCTCCTCCCCACTCTTTTATTCCAGGTCTCTCTGCTAATCCGACGGGAACTAACAGAGCGAGCCAAGGATTTCAGCCTCATCTTGGATGATGTGGCCATCACAGAGTTGAGTTTCAGCCGCGAGTACACGGCAGCTGTTGAGGCCAAGCAAGTGGGTGAGTAGATGCTGCCCTCAAGCCCCAGCACAGTTCTAGGGGAAGAGTGTGGCAAAGGCTGCGCTCTTGCCCCATCTGCGTTTGTGACAATGAACATTGGAATCCTGTTGATCTTTGTAGCTGCAGGCAGTTCTGTTCCTTGCCTTTTCGCATAAGCCAAAAGCTTTGTCTAAAATGGTATTACCACCACCTGGATCTAATCACAGTCAGGCCCTGCACAAGCATGTCCCTTGGCCTGCCTTTGGAACCCGTGTGTTCAGTGGGCAGTGTCTGAGAGTGCTTGGTTATGGAAGGTGGCATAGAAGAGTCTCATACCTGCTGCACAGCTAAGTTCCTGTTGCTTCAAGCAGCTACACATGGTCAGTTCCTGTGTTTATAACTGTAGTTTTGCCTGGGGGTCCCAGCCTCTGTGTACTACTAGCTATTGCCAACACATAATTAGTCATCCTGTGCCAAAAAGGGACAGTCTTCCTAAGCATCTAGCTGGGAAAGGGCCCAGGATGCCATTGTTGCTGGCCCTGAACAGCAAGAGCCCCAGGGAATGGACTGTAGGAGGGATCCTGCCATAGGATTTGGAAGAGTAGGACCTGGATCTGACGTCTGTTTTGGCCTTTTCTGTCCCTAGCCCAACAAGAGGCACAGCGAGCCCAGTTCTTGGTGGAGAAAGCCAAGCAGGAACAGAAGCAGAAGATTGTTCAGGCTGAGGGGGAAGCCACGGCTGCCAAGATGATATCTTTCTCACGCCCTCTGGGTGTGCTCAGCAGAAACCAGCTGATGCAGGAGCAGGGCCTTTGGAGCTTCAGCCCATCAGGCCCCTGCGTTGATCTGGCCCCCTCCCGCCCCAGTTAGGCCAGCACAGTGCTGGTGGGATGTGGGGGTGCTGGGAGGAACCCTGCTGGCGCTGTGAAGGGGTGGGGGGTGGAGCCCGGGCCTTGGGAAGCCCCTGCCCACAGGCTGGCTGTTCTGGCCTTTGAGAGTGGGGTGGCCCAGCTAGTGTCCACTGAATTCATGAAATGAGACTGGCTGGTTTGTGGCCCGGCTCTCCAGGGCCTGGAGGGGTGTCAGGCTGCTGAGCCAGGGCCCCTGCAGCGTGCCCCAGCAGGGTGGACGACTGCCCTGGAGAGCTGTGCCGGAGGCCACACTGCACATCAGCTGGGCCAGCCCCAGGCTGCCATGGTGGGGACAGGGCGCACGAAAGTGGACTGCCCAGGACCCTTAATCCAGCCATGTGTTACAGTATGGGGGGTTGGAGTCTTCATCTCAGTGTGACATACACGTGCCTGAAGCCATGTGCTGAGCTGAAGGCAGGAAGTCACCTCTGTTATGTGTCCCCTTCCCTGAACAGCATACGGGGGCTGTGAGCATCGACCTGTGATCTTGGTGGTGGGCTTGAAGCCTCCATTCTCTGCTGACACCAACTTGATCTAAATCAGACACCGAGCTGTGGCCACTCAGAGCCCCACTGCCTTTGGCTGGAGGGGGCGCAGGCTCTCTGCCAAGCCACATGGTCAAACTGATGCAGCAAGCATTGTTTCAGAGAGCCCCTGGGGGCATTTGGTTAGGAGGGAGGGAGAGAGGGGTGGGTCTGTTACCAGCATTCTCCCTTAACTCACTGTTGGCCTCACATTGGCGAAGCCTTGAGCAAGAATCCAGGCTATATCAAGCTGCGCAAGATCCGAGCCGCCCAGAACATCTCCAAGACGGTGAGTTGGGGGTGTCTCATGCCCCTTCACCAACTTGTTTGCACTCCATACATCTATCCTGGATGCCAAGTGATGAGTCTAAGGCGAATGTGACCTGCTTCCTCCTGACCGCACCCCTTTGTACCCCCACTCTTCTGGTCAGGGTGGAGGTTATCTGTACTGATCTGTGATCTTGGTGGGTAGGTAGGAGTCACCCTACCCCACCGTAAAGCCAGATCTACATCAAATGTCTGCGCCCCTTGCCCAGCCTCAGCTACCCAGAGGACACAGGATGCTGCAGTCTGGGAAAGGGGGCACATGCCTGCTTGGGGGTCAGAGGTCAATGTCATTGGGAGTTGGAATGAGCACTAGTTCTCAAACTCTGATGGCACTGGATGTGGGGCATAGCTCTGTCCTTATTCAGACAGGACTACTTTAACTGAGATGTGATGTCACACCAAAAAATAAGTTTTTTGTGTAGACGCACTCGATTGGATTGTAG
This sequence comes from Podocnemis expansa, assembly GCA_007922195.1. Taxonomy (NCBI): domain Eukaryota; kingdom Metazoa; phylum Chordata; order Testudines; family Podocnemididae; genus Podocnemis; species Podocnemis expansa. The sequence goes on from ML682084.1 coordinate 2,900,553, forward strand.
GCCTGGTTTATATTGCTTCAGGTGACCCCAATTCTGTAAGTCAACATAAACTATGTTAAAATCAAATAATAATAATGTCTTGTGGCACTTAAAGACTAACAAATTATTTGTTGCATTTGTTAGTCTTTAAGTGCCACAGGACTCCTTGTTAGTTTTCCTGAACTAGACTAACAGGGCTGTACCCTTTGGAACGTGTTTAAATTGGATTACAAAAGTCCATACATGACTGCACCAGTTTAACTGCATCCCTGTTTAAACTGAGTTTAACTAGTATAAGCTCAAATACCAAAGCCTCGGTCAGCAGGTGTCACAGAATAGTAGAAAGGTAGGGCTGGTAGAGACCTCGAGTGGTTTTCTAGTCCAGTCTCCACTGAGCCAGGGCTATGTCTACCTAGTCCTAGCCCAACTGTTCCCAACCTTTTCCTTCCACATCTTCACTGAAAGCTGTGGTGGACCACCATGTAAACAAGCAAATTTAAGCATTCTTTTTAAAATAACCTGTGGCTGACAGGAGCCAAATTTATATATCAAGGAGAACTTAAAACATAGCTATTTCAAATAATTTATTATGCTTGCTGACAAATATATTGCATTCATCACAGTACATTTACCTTCAGTAATGTTCCTTTCCCCCTCCTCATGGACCACCTGCAGTAGCCTCACGGACCACCAATGGTCCACGGACCACGGGTTGGGAATTGCTGTCCTAGACCATACCTAACAGGTGTTCATCCAACCTGTTTGTAAAAACCATAGTGAGCCAAATCCCACAACCTCCCTTAGAAGCTCATTAACACATCATCCCTCGCCTACACTGGCAAAGCTGTGAGCAAGGACCCAGCCTACACTCGGTAGCTCAGTGTATCCTACCCAAAAAATAGCTCTACAAGGTGGCAGTTTAGAAGGAGGTGAATGGGGTTTCATTCACTCTACCCCTTTGCAAACTCACTTCCACTCCAACCACCCTGCCCTTATTTGGTATCTCTTCCAGATTGCGGCATCACAGAACCGTGTATATCTCACAGCTGATAACTTACAGCTGAACCTACAGGACGAGGGCTTCACCAGGTAAGGGGGCTCTAGATAGCCCCAGCAGATGGATTCTTCCCTCTCCCCGTTTCATGGATGTTAAAGGTGTTCTGTGCTCGCAGAGATCCCCCTCTAGAGCTCTCTCCCTCTGAATCAAATATCCTGGGAATGGGGTGAGTCCATGGGATGCACAGGGGCCTCACTTATATGCAGTCAAGTTAAATCTGATTTTTTTTCTCTCTTCTTTTTTGTGGCTGCCTGTCCTGACACACAGAGGAAGGTAAGGCACAGATCACTTTGTACAAGCACTTTTCTAATGCACAGGGGCAGAACTGTGGGTATCATGGCATATCAGGCACTGAGGAGGATGTGCTTTGCGGAAGTGGTTAAAACTCTAGCCTGAGACTTGAGAGACCTGGGTTCAGTTCACTGCCCGGCCACAGCCTTCCTAGGTGACCTAGGGCAAGTCAGTGGGAATATGGGGCTTAAATTCTTGGGGTGATGTGGGCCTTAGCTCTGTCCCCCTTCTATAAGATGGAGCTGATCACATTGTCATAGTTCACAGGGCACAGTGAGCACAAGCGCATCACATTGTGAAGGTGAATACTGCAGTAGTGGGGTCAGATAAGCACCATCGATGGATGGGAGGCTGGAGACCAGAGGGGTGTCTGGGTAACATGGAGAGTGCAGGCAGGACAGATGTCATGGGGAAGAGGGCAGTTTGCGTGGGGATTGCAGGTTGTGGTGTGTTTGTGCTCATGGGAGGAAGAACTTTCTCCAGGCAGGTCCCTTTCCCCAGAGGCTTCCCTTACGCCCAGCAGGCCAGAACTCCCTCCATGCTCTCAGATGTAGGGCTTATGGTGGCTCCTGCCCCACACCCAGAGAATGACATGTGACACAGGGCAAGGCCAGTCCAGCCAACCAGTCTTCAGTGGCCCAGTTAATGGGCTAGAGCAGGGGTCCTGGGAGTCTGGACTCCTGGGTTCCGTTTCTGCTGTGACCTTGCATCATTTCCTTGCTCTTTGCCTTTGTTTCGGCCACTGTAAAATGGATTGAATTGTGACCTCTCCCATGGAGCTTTGAGAGAGATGCTGGTGAAATCTGGTCTGGAGGGCAGCGCTTCTCCAGATGTTGTCACTGGTGCATGTGGTCAGGTGGGGTCCATTGTTAAACTCTGGCCCCTGCATGTGTGCCTCCTTCCTCTATCCACAGTGACAGCCTCCTGACCAAACAGGGGAAGAAGTGAAACTAGAACCGTTCATGCCAGTCGGCAGAGCAAGAAGTGCGAGTCACCTCGGCAAGCCTCCCTCACCTAAGATTCCCTCTCTGGCTGGATCTTCTGCTGGTGCCTGTTAGTTTTCATCGATTGTCCTCTCTCACTTCCTCTGCAATTCCCAGTGCAGTGGCCAGCCTGGTCTCCATTCCCCAGTGTTGAAGCCCAATGGCACAGGTGGCTTCCATCACTTGGCTAGTTTAATTCCTGCTTCTTCTGGGTGCTGTTAAATCCCGTTTGGTGGTGTTACTGTGGGAGCCCAGTGGGAGCCCTTGGGGGGACCTGTTAGTTGCATCCAGCCTCTTAGTGCTTGAATTTTTACAGCACTAGAATCATAGCTACTGTCTCTGCCAAGCGTGCGTGAGGCCTTTGTATTTTGGTACCAGAATCCAGTTTTCAGTTTAATGAGTTTCTTATTAATTTCTCATCCTGTCCCCTTCCCCTCCCCCAGGGAAAACTCATGAATGAAGGTTTCATGGGGTTCTTGCCATCTTTGGGCTTGCAAGTCACATAATTTTATCTTTCAGAAATTTGTAAAAATAAAATTAAAAAAAAAACACCTTGTCCCAGGTGTATTCAGTGGCTGAGAACTAGGGCTGGGTTTGGTTTAGGTTGAAAGTGGGGCAAATGGCAGGATTGAAAAGGGAGGGCTCCCTGCTGCAGCAGCCTCTCTCTTTTCACACCTGCCTTGGTTATGCCTGTGTTCTCCATGACATGAATTGCACAGAGCCTGTTCAGGTGTGTGAGCCAAGCTCCACAACACCATATGAATGTGATCCCTGTAGACTTGCTGGACTGTAGGAGAGTAGGCCACACTGCGGACCAATCAATCTCAGTTCTGGTTCTTCAGCTCCTCTGCTGGATGATGTGCTGGAGTTTGCCCCTTTGAAAATAAAAGCACCAGATTAAATGGTCCCCTTCTCAGTGATCATGTCCCTGGGGGTGGCCTACACACGACCTCCCATTCAGCCTCCTGCTGCAGCAGGAATGGGGTGGAGGTTTGCTCAGCACTTAAGTGGGTTTTTGCAGTGCTGTGGGGCAGGGTTGGTTCTCTTGGGATGGGGGTGACAATTTAATCCTGGAGACAGCAGTGCTTAATGAACCTTAAATTGCTGTCCTACCTCTACCCCAGGGAATGCTGGGAGAGATCCCTCCTTTGCAGAACAGGTATCTCACCAGCCTGTGTTTTTGAGAAAACAGCTTCTTGTTCCTGCTACTTCTGGATGTCATGTATTTTAGCTATTCCTTGTCTTCTGCATCAGCACTTAGGAGTGAGCTGAGTGGGGCCAGCTCTTGGTGCTGGGGGAGGAGGATGGGGGCCTCTGAGCTGTAGGCAATAGGGTGATCAGACAGCAAGTGTTAAAAACCAGGTGCCTATATAAGAAAAAGCCCTGAGTAGTGGGACTGTCCCTATAAAATTGGGCCATCTGGTCATGCTATAGGCAGCTATCTGAGAGGGAGCATTGGGTAGCCATTGTGCCCTCCTGGCTCTGCCTTTTCACAGCTGGAGGCCATGGCCAGGTGTGATGGCTGTGAGGTACCACACTGAGCTAGGCTCTTAAAGGGAGGAGAAAAGCTGCTAGTCACCCTGATGATGGCGGTGCCTGAGGAATCCCCTGCAAAAGGACAAGAGGTTCCCTTTCAGTTTCCAAACCTGCTGAGGTGGGTGTCTCAACACAGGGGCAGTGTCAGAGGGAAATGCCATGAGTCTTGATTGGTGGGGGGAGATGCTACTGTACAGTAGGAACCCTGTTGTATCAGGGGGGAGGCTCTGCTGAGGCTTCACCGTGTTTGTTTTTCATCTTGCTGTGAAAACACAAAATTCAAAACCAGCTGAGGACCTGTAGAGCACCCAGCCGTGAGTGTGGTGCCCACATGAGAGCTGTGGGTGGGGAGGCAGCTGAGAGCCCCCTGCTTACAGTTGAGCTGCTAGGCTTCCACAATGCCTTACTTCCATCCCTGGACACATACTGGAGAGGAATCAGATCTCTGCCAGAAAGGGCATGCATGGATGGAAACCACCACTTTAATTCCTGCAGTGGGTGTACATCAACTCACTTGTGCAGTGTGGATGTGGCTGGAGACAGAAGAGTTTGGAAAGCATAATGAGCAAGATGAGGTGGAGAAACACACCATTTTTTGAATTCTAGGTTTAGAGAAGGACATTCAAGGAGCTTGGCTTGTTTAGCCTAAACCAAAAGAAGGCTAGGGGGAGATACGATATCTCAGTGAGATAAATAGCAGGGAAGGAATTAGTTGCAATCAGTAGCAATGTGGACACAAAAACAAATGGCTGTAAATGCAATCAGGAAGTTTAGATGTGACATGAGATGCAGGTTTCTATTCATTGATGAAGTGAAGTTCTGGACTAGCCTGCCAAAGGGAGCAAACAACCTGGCTGCTGTCAAAAGAGAACTTAGTAAATTTATGGAGGAATGGCTTAGTTTGGCAAGTGACCAGTTTTTGACTACTAGTGGCTGATATGCCAGTGATGAGGTGGGACATTAGCTGGGGTAGGTTCTGAGTTGTTACAGAGAAGTCTCTCTTGAATGGCTGGTTGGTGAGTCTTTCCCACATGGTCAGGATTTAACTGTGCGCCATATTTGGTGTCAGGAAGGAATCCCCCCCCGGCAGATTGATTAGGACTTTGGGAGGTTTTTGCTTTCCTCTGTCATATGGTTCAGTGGCTGGTGGATTCTCTGTACCTTGAAGTCTTAAAACCATTATTTGAAGACTTTAATATCTGAGTCATAAGTTAGAGGTTTATTACAGGAGTAAGTAGGAGGTTCTGTGACCTGCATTGTACAGGTCAGATTTGCCTCACGTTGGTCCCTACTAACCTTACAGTCTATGAGTTTTGCTGTCCCTTGTCTGGTCCCATTCTGGCTGGAGTCATACACTGTGCTCATCCCTGAAGGAATCCAGGCTCCTACCCGTCATGCACTTTTGTCAACTGGCCTTGTTCCTGCCTTGCTGTGTCTGGCTTGATATATACACTCCTTTGGATGCTGCATAAATAACATCTCTTCTAGGTCAGTAATAGATGCACTCTTGGGCAGCCTGGCAATGCCACCAGCACTGAGCAGTGGAGACTTAAAGCAAGGCCCCACTCTCTTGTGTTAAACAGCCCCTGCTCTTTTCCCCAGGGGTGGGGATGTGAGTCAGTGCTCCAGCTGTGATCAGTCCACACGCCCCTCCTGAAAATGTGGCTCACAGGTACAGCTGGAGAATAAGTTATTGGAACCATCATTTGGGATAAGAGCCAGTGACCACCTACTACTTTGCAGGCCAGAGGTGGCTGCATTTCAGCGTTTGCCAAACCCAACCCTATGTGATCTACGCAACCAATGTGAGTAGCAGGCTCAGTTACTGAATCCCAGCCCATCCTTCCAGAGGCTTAATTGAAAACAACCCCCCATTCTGCATGAATAACTGCATATTTCTGAGCAGTTAAGACCTCACCTGCTGACAACACCTGTACTCCCAACTCATGGGACAGCCTGCTTCAGCTAGAGCAGGGATCTCAAATCACAAGGGCGGCACGAGGACTAGTACATTAGCCTAAGGGCCACACCACTAAAACCTTTTCATACAACAATATTGCAACTATTAGTAACAATAGCATCATTGGGGGCCACAGGGAATAGATTTAGGGGCTGCATGTGACCCATGGGCTGCATGTTTGAGACCCCTGAGCTAAACACAGAACAGGGGCGAGCCTCTGCCTTTCTCCTCTACAGCAATGAATCTTAGAAGGGCCCCGCTCAAGAGGCATTGACTGACGCCAGGTTCTTCCAGAACACTAAAGGGGGTTTTTCCCAGACTCGGATTGCTGGACTGGCTGGTGCAATTGGGGTATTGCCGTATAGGCCGTTCACCCCTAAAGCAATGCTTCTTCAGCATACAAGGAGATCCTGCTGAAAGGTTGATGCACCATTCCCTGCGCTGGTTCTGGGTGGCTCCAAACCAGATAAAAATAGGGGGGATTTTTGTGTTTTCCTTTTTTTTTTTTTAAACAAGCCCCAGGTTTTAGTGAAAATTTAGACAACACAAGAGAAAAAAAGAATCAAACAAAACCATTGGTTTATTTACAAAGAAAAGCAAAAACACCACATCAAATCCATGATTATTTACAATCCCACAGGGAGGCAAGTGGAGCCACAAGGCTAAGGAGATGAATGGCACAGGTTGGGGGGGGTCCCTTGGAGCAAGGGAGGAGCTCAAAGGTTAAAATTCCTGAGTGAGTGTTAAAAACATCGGCAAGAGGCTGTGAAGCCTTCTGGCCCAGAGTCAGTCAATAGCTGACTTAGCAGAAGCAGCTAGTCTCATGCTGGAGTTGGTAAACCACTGTGGGGCCCCTCTTCCATAAGAGAAGTTTGTAAAGGACAAAAACAGATCTAGAGCAAAAAGACTGGAGAAGAGCCTGAACCATTGACGGCCAGAGAAAATGAGAGAGGATATTATCTGACACTTGGAAAAAGTGTCATGAAGGAGCAGGCTGGAAAGCACAGCAGCTGGGACGTGCCAACTGAACACAGTGCGCAGGACTTTGACCTTGGAAAGCGTGCCATCCATAGCAGAGGGGGGCTGGGACAAGAAAGAGAAAAAGCATTAAGAATTACTGCCAAGATGACATATTGAGACTACGTCTACACTACGACATTGCTAAGTTGGTCTAGGGGTGTGGAAAACCCACCCAGCCCCCAGCTGACATGGCTATACTAGCCAACACCCCACCTAGATGCAGCAATCCTGCCAGAAAAGGACCTGTGTGGTGAACATCGTCAGTGCGTTACTGTGCTGACAGAAGAAACTTCTCCACCACATGCCCACTAGGGGACTCTGCAGGACAGTGGTCCTGGCAAAACATAGGTAGCCACAGAGTCAGATGGGTCCCCATATCAATTTTATCAGGGCAGCCAGACACAGAGAACAGAACAATCCCCACTTCCCAGCGCTATGATCCCAGCCCAGCTCCCCATGGCACCTGCAGCAGGAGGTTATTTTTTCTTAAGTGAGCCCTTCAGTTTGTCCTTCTCTGACGATCGCTGCTTCCGCATTTTCTCCTCTTTCTTTCCTTTGGCGTTTTGTAAGTTTTCATAAAGGGTTGGTTCCTCCTTCTGCCTGTGAAACAGCATGAGTTGGAGAGGTGAGCAGGGGCCAGAGAGCCAGGAGGGCAGTTCCAGAATAGCGGGGAGGCAGCGTGGGGGCAGAGGAGGGCATGGCTAATGCCCAGAATGGTGGAAATTTCCACTTTGCCACATTTCTTACTTGGAGGACTTCCGGGTGGCCTTGGCATGTTGATTCTTCAGTGCAGGGGGGTAGGCAATATTCCCGTATTCGGACTCCTTGAGCCTCCCTTTCTGAGTCTGCAGGAGAGGGGGGAAAAAAAAAAAAGAGAGAGACAAGCAGAAAGGACGGTAGAGTGGGAGCAAGCACAGTGCTGGGTATGTGGGGGAATGAGACAGGGTCAGGAGGCAAACAGCAGATGCCTTGTGACCTCAGTGTCACACTGGGGGGGTGAGGAAATGGGGCTGATAGACAGCACCTCCAGCAGAATGGCACCTCATGGGACTGAGTGCACACAGTCGCCCCTCTCACCTGCATGACATCCAGCTTCTTCTTGGTGGTCTCTATGAACTGGCAGATTGCCATGTAGATGAATTTATACTGGGCCTCAGTCTGCACCATTCCTGAGCGCTGCGCCCTGACCATCTGAATGGTCTTCTGGATGTCTATGTCACAATCCAGCCCTGGAGGTGGGGCACAGGGCCAAGGAGAGGCAAAGAGGCCGTTATGGGCTGGAAGCAGCTCCGATGTGTTCCTCACCATAGATCTACCCCAGCCTGCGAGGTCACTAAAACAGCTTCACAGGGCCCTTGACCAGCAGCCTCCTCAGGGTGGGAGGAGACACTGGTACCTTCCTCCCTTAATTCTGCTCTCCCGTCTGGCTCCTCACCCTCCCTGCCCACGTGATTGCCTCCAAGGCTGGCCATGGCCTCAGCGATGGGATTGCTGGTCCCTGGCCAGGAGCACAGCTCCACTAATTGGTCGGTTACATTCCCATGCACGCACCAGCGAGCCACCTACTGTCAGGTGACAAGCAGCAGGCAGGCACCGCTGGATTTCCACCAGCTGCCAATGAGAGCTCCCTCTGGCCCTGCACAATTCTGGCCCCACGGGGGCACCATATTTGGCAAGGGCTCTGCTCCTCCTGCCCAGTCTATGCATACCCTGGCACATTCAGGCCACTTCCTCACCCACATGCCTGATATTACTGAAGGGCCCTTGAGGATCTAGCTGGCAGAAGAGAGCAGCTAGGGGGCAGGGTGCCTCTGGGTAAAACAGGGCTCAGCAAAACCAGGGTGCCACATTGCCACAGCAACTAGGATTTGTGGCCTAGCTGCTAGCTCCCATGTGGAAATGCAGTGGAGGAGCACCCTCTGGTGAGGAAAAATAAAACCGCTGGCACCTAGCTGGGAGCCACGTCTGTCAAGCCCGGGATAAAGCATGAGCTGGGAAAGCATCTTACCCTTGGTGGAGATTGTGTCCACTATCATGTCAATGACGATGATGGTTCCAGTGCGGCCAATCCCAGCACTGCACAGGACACAAGCAGGAGTCAGGAGCTGCTAGTACTCTAGATACATGTTCCCCAGTGGCATCAGTCTGTAGATGCACAAGGTGCCTGCACTTGCTACAATGCAGCCACCTCTGGGGTGGGGCGCTGCACTATTTAGCATCTCATGTGCAGTGTTTCTGGGTAGCTTAGGGCAGGAAAGGAGAACTGGATCTCCAGCGTGAGTGTTGGAGTGGATTTAGGGAGGTGAAATGGATGTGCCAGCACAAAGAGGTTCTCTCCTTAGTCATAGGGAATGGCCATCTGTTAATGATCGTGAGCTCCCAGGACGGGCAATTACCAAGACAACCTACAGCAGCACAGGCCTCTACCAGGACATGTGGCCCTGGGGGAGGCTGACCCCTGCAGAGGCACCCAGCCCTTTCCCTGCATTGCAACAAGAGGGGCACACTCACCTGCAGTGTACTATTATGGGCCCAGCCTCAGGGATGCTCTCTTGCTTCTGGTTGATTTGGTCCAAGAAGCTGAGGACCCCTCCAGGCTCACTGGGGACCCCGTGGTCCGGCCAGCTCAGGTATTGGTACTGCCAGATCTCTCGCGCAGGCTCACACTAGGGGACGACAAAACACACATGGCAGGTTGTTCTCAGTGCTGCTGCATCCTCCCGTCATATCCCTTCAAGACCCCATCCTGCAAGGCACTGAGGGTCTCTCCCCACTAGGATCCAGACTGAGAATGGGCAAACTCACTTCCCATACAACATATGACAGAGAGAAGGGAACACGATTCAGTCACTGCAGTCATCCTGCTCGATTAGAATGAGTCTGGGGTGAAAGCGCCCATGGTCATGCCCCAGTCCCCTGATCCTTCCAGTCTCCCACTCCCCTTCCAAACCAAGGGTCTGACCAAAACCGGGGCCCTAGAGGCTGAAGGCCCCATTTCCCTTTGCCAAGGTCACCCCAAATGACCATCACCAATTCTTAGCCTTCAAGCCTTAGCCACAGTGAAGTCCCAGGATCGATTATGGTTCAGAGCATGACACTCACACTGGTGGTTGTTGAGATATACAGCTTTCGAAGTTTGTATTCCAGGGCACCATGTTCCCCAGTGTTTTCCACTACATAGGGACCATACTCTTTGCTGCTGCCCTCCTCTGGCCAGTAGGGGACGCACTTGTTCTGTGCGGAAACAAGAAGAAAAGGGAAAGACTGAAAGCAGGCGACTACGAGAGAAAACCCCAGGGGGAAAAATAGGCGAGCGGCCAAAGGAAAAAGAGGAGTGGGTATAAGAAATGGCAGCAGGCCATGTAAGATACTTACCCGTCCCTTCTCCACCTCCCGAGTGGTCATCACAATGATGCGTGAGTTTTCCTGCCACACCATCTGCCAGAAATCGTTGACAGTGGCATCCAGGCAGCCCTGGCTAGCTATATAGGTCTTGGTGCATTCATCTGGGCTGATCAGCTTGTTCTGCAGAGGGGCAAATGGACAAGGGCATGTCAGGGGTACAGGCCCAGGTGTCCTGTGGCCTCCCTATAGACATGGCAGCATTTCCAGAAGCTCACCGTGATATAGTTAGCGTTGATATAATCTGCTCCAGGGATATTTGGGTCCCTGTCTTGTAGGATGACTCGAGAATGATCAACTAGGAAGGCAAAGCAGGGGTTAACACAGCAGACACACACACCCCCTCCCCATATCCCAAAATTCAGTCCCACGTAGCCCACTCCCTACACTCTGGATCAATCCAAGGGCTCATTTAACCCTCTCCCTGCTCCCCCCATCCCTCATACTGGCTCAGCCAAACAGGCCCATATAACTGAGTGCTGCCCACCACCCTTCTGCGCTAGCTCAGACAACGAGCCAGTGCACACACCCACTCTGCCCCAGGCCATGAAAATGAGTCAACACATAAAACCTCCATGGCCTTAAACACCCAGTCGTGCCCGTGGTAGCTCATCCCCACTGGAGGGCAAATAACCCCCATCCAGGCCAAGCTGCTGGTGGTGCAGTTCTAGGCAAGGCTCTGACCGGTTTCACTGCCCCGCTGTGGCGTAGCCCCCTCCTGCAGCCTCTGAATCTCTTCCTGACAGGAGGGCAGGACTCACAGGGCAAGATGTTCTTGTACCGGTTCTTCCCCTTGTTCTCAGGTCTCTGCCCCTCATGCCGATCGTACAGGTGCTTGGCCTCCTGTTTCTGCAGGCTCTGAAAGGGTATGGGGAGCAGCACAATCAGCTGTGATTGGTGAGGGGTGAACTGAGGGAGCACAGAGGACGGCCCATAACTAGCTCTGTAGCCTGGGCGACTTGTTAGCGCCGGGCTCAGTTCCCTGCTCTGCATAGCCTTCCCATGCTTCTGTTCCCCAGCTGTCAAATGGAGCTAAGAGCCCCACCCTTGCTCACCGCAATGCAGGGACTACACATTCATTGAAGACTGCAAGGCACTCTGATTCTTTGGTTATGCTGTCAGGTACAGGTCAGGTCTTCCTCCCACAGAGAGAGAGCCACCAAGATTGAGAGCGATACAGCCATTAATGGAGTAGGGAAACAAGGAGGTTGGGGCTCCCAAAAGGGCATGGAGACAATCGCAACACAACCACTTACATCAAACTCCTCCCAGAATCCAGCCTTGGTCGTCTCCTCAGCCATGCTCTTCTTGTTCAGCTCCCGCACTCTGTTCTCAATGTCTGCTGCGTTCACTCGGGTGGCATAATAGGGCTAGGCAGGAAAGAGGAGAAAGGCTGGGTGAGCAAGAAGAGTAGGGCAGAGCTGGACACACGTTGTAGACAAGGACAAAGGGTGAACCCCCAAAACTATCCCTGACACAAGGACCCCCACTTACCTGTCTCAGGTACACGTAGGTTCCAGACACCTCCTCAATTCCAGTGTTCTTGAAATGCTCCACTAGGTCTGCCAAGCTGTCAAACATCTCAGCACCTCCGACAGTGTATCTCCCGTTCTGGAGTGAGTAACAATCTGTTATTCGCACCCCCTGACGGTCCCACTACCCCCATGGCATATCACACAGCCAGCACCAGAGACGATTGTAACTCTTGGATCTGAAGCCCTGTTGAATTCGGCACACTGCATCTCAAGGGGTCTGCATCACACTCTCCTGTCACAACGGGCAACCAAGTGTTTATTCTGGTGTCATCAAACTTGGTGTGAGCTGACCCAGCATGTCCTGCTGTCCAGGAAAGCCAGCTTCCTCATAGCTCTTCTTTATGGTCAGTTGTTGTTTTTCCTCATAATTCTCCAGCACGCACATTCTGCTACCCAAAACCCACTATGTGCTCATGGTATGGAATGAGAAACTTAGTAATGTCTGGTTTGATCTCACCCACCAAGCCAGACTTAGGAACCCCAGCAAGGTCTCCTCTCCTGCAAGAGTCTTTTAGCTCCTAGGCTTCCCATCACAGCTCAGTAGCTCATTCCTAGAGCTCCCTACGAACACCCCATAGGTGCAAGGAAGTCAGAAACAACTGGCCTTCCTCCATTCCACCATCTTCTTCTCTGGCTTCCCTGGGTCACACTTTGTCCCCTGTCCCAGGTGCATAGCTGTCTGGTTAAGACTCCAGATTTTCCTCTCCTTTCTGTGCATACACAAACGCCTTTTACTGGCCTTTGAGGTGCTGCACATCTCTGCTCCCTCCCTTGCTGCCTAAGCCCCACAGCTTTCTTCCTGTCCTCCAGCCCCCTGTGCACAAAATCAGGTATCCCCCACAGCCACTGCTCAGGCTGGGCAAGGAACTAAGGAACTCCCCATGGGTCATCCTGGGCAATCAAGATTTCATGGTTTTCACATATATTGTTGGATATGAAAACATTCCAGCACTTTCTATAGCCTCCTGCTAGTAAAAATAAATGGAGGAGGTACATAGCTGACAGAGGAGTGTTCCCTTCCCTCCGCCTGCTCGCTCCCTTCCCCATCCCTCTCACCTCACACATGATCTTGACATGGGTGACCTTCAGCTTGGCCCCAGGGGCGTTGGCAGCCCCCGTTGCTGGAACCTCAGCCCCAGCTTTGGGCTGGTCAGTCAGGACAGATAAGACAAAGTCACCAGGTTTGCTGAGGCTCTCGCGCACCAGGAACATCCAGGGGGTGGCTTTGGCCTGGAGCAGAGACTCTGCTGCTGGGCCAGACAGATGCCCATGGTACCACCTGGGGGGAAATGGGAGCAGGTCAGACAAGAGCTGAGGGGGCCGGAGGGCCAGAGGGAAGCCGAGCGAGGGCCATGGGCTCGGGCACATGAGGACCAGAGATGGGGGAAAGAAGTAGAGGGACCAGGAGCCAGTGTGGAAGTGGAAGATGTTTGTGGCTGAGTGAGGCGGAAGGGACAAAGCCTGAGGCACACCAAGGTGCATGGGCCAACGGATGGAACAGAAGGCGTGACAGGTGAGCCTGGGGCAGGGGGCTGGAGGAAAGCAAAATGAAAAATAGGTTTAATAAGTGTGTGGCACAGAGGGCTAAGAGCTAGCTCTGTATTTCCTGGCCCAATCCCACATACAGGTGAGGCAGGGATCATGGCCCAGTCACAGTATCCCAAGACTCACTGCAGGGATGTGTCCAGTGACCTAAGCAGACAGAACTACAGCTCCCTTTATTTAGATATTTAGCAAATCTAATGTCCCAGCACAATACAAACATCCAGCCCACTATAGCCCGTTCTCTTCCCACACACAGCACATCTAGGCTGGCTGATCTGGGTCTACCCCCTGACCCTCCCACCAGCCCCCACACACAGGAGAGGGTTATTTGGTCATCTTAACAACACCGCTCTTTGAATCAGGATGGCTTTCAGGTTACACAGCCACTTCCTGTTTCCAGCCCAGGTCCTTCAGCAGGGAGCTGTCTGGCCATCGAGGTACATGCGTCTGCATTTACTGCTCCTAGAAGTTTTCATTGTTGGTCACTAGGCTCGTGTTTTACTTCTCCCATTGCACAAATCTCCTGGGTGTCCTCTTACTACAGAGAGTCAAAGGAAACCCCTTAGATTCATCAAGATGTCTTCTGTTACTCCTGACCTTCCAGAAAGGCCTCGAATGGAGAGGCTATGATGCAGCCTCTCTGCGAGTAACATAGCTGTTGTCTGACAAGATTTCCGGCCCCTTCCTGTTTGCAAGATGGAGAGAATGTTAATTCTGAAGGGGTGACTCTAGCATTCATTCCCGTCAGTTTTAATTCTGTTCAGTTTCTTGGTGCACGGCTCTTTTGTAGCACGAGGGTCGATGGTCTCCAGCTGAAGAAGCCTATTAATTGATGGCACTAGGGTTTGTGTCCTGCTACCCGTGGGTCTCTGAACGGGTGGCTCTATGCCGTGGAAAGCTATGAGGTGAGTTGTGATGGTCTTACAAAGCTAAATAGGGATCCCATGAATCTTCCAGAACCCATTTTAGTTTGATTCTCAAGTTCTTCGCTATTTGTACCAACACATCTGTTAAATGACTCTTTAAGAGCACGTAAGGGTGTGGCATGGGGTAGCTAAGCTGATACAGTAATGCAGGGAGCAGACACGAGACACTCATAAATTGTCTGCTATTGGCACATCTGGAGCCCCATGGTGAGCTCAGTGCTTCACAATGGCTATTGCCTTCTTACTCGGCCGGATCTGCAACAGCTCAATCTTTTAAACGGCTGGCTACTTGCTCACTAACAAGAAGTTTCTCTTTAGTCCTAGTAGATCTGACTCTACAGTAGATGAAAGTTGATCAGGAATCTCGTGTGTCAGCTTTCTCTTCGTATGTGTCTTCTTTTATTGATGGTGATATTGTATTTACATTTTATTACCTTTGGGCAGGATTTATGTTCAGCTGAACAAGGCCACCCAAGATCTCTGGAGGCTGTGGAGTATGATCTTCACTTCTGATCTCATGCTGTGTTGTATAGGGTTACCAGATACCAAAGCACGGAAAGGAAGACAGGGAAGTACAAAAACACATGGGAGAAAATGTAATATTCTTCTGTTTTCAGGGGGCCCCGGAATGCTTCCCCCCTAAAAAATAGCATGTTCTGGGGTATTCCAACATACTTTGACCCTTGTAAGTAAAAAGCCAGACAAAATCATGTCTTTTTAAAATGCCTACCGGACAGAGGATGTGAAGGTAAAAAGGACATATCCTCCTTCTGCCCGACATCTGGTAACCCTAGTGTTGTAGAACAAAGTCCTTTGTACAGGACCCCTTCAACAGCAATTTCCTCTCAACGGTCCCAGGATGTTCCTCTCAACCATCCAGTTCGAACAACTTTCTCAGCTGCTGTAAGCTGGGGCGGCTTTGCATTTTCTTATTGGAGTTTGCCAAGTTTTCTTTCAGAGTGCGCTGGTAAATGAATCTTATTTTAATTCAAGCTCCTTTTCCTGATGCCACTCTTCACAGACATGGTAATTAGCCTTTTGCCCACCCTTCCTTCACATTTAATCCAGACTAGCCTTGAGACAAAGTCCAGGCAGTGCTTCAGTCGTTGCTGTAATGTGCTTTTGACTTTTTGTGGCCTGGTTTTACCTTGAAGAATTTCTGCCCACAAACAGGTAAATGAAACCGCTCACAAACCAAAATAATTCCCAATATTTCGTCTTAACTGAGTGTCAGGCTGTGGTGACTTAATACTTTGAAAGCACATGGTACTGGCTGATCTTGCATGTCGCAGTGGGGGCAGAGGGAGCAAGAAAGAGCTGTGTGATTAGCAAGCAGTGCCACCGGACTCCTTGGGTTTTTTGCTGGACTAGACTAACACAGCTGCCCCTTTGCAACTTAGCAAGCAGTGGCATTTCAGTTTGTGTCACACACACACACACACCTACAGTAGAGGAGGTAACACTGGATGTGGGACTTGGGCACCTTGACCCTGACCACACAACGGGGGCCAGGCATCCTTCCTTACAAGAGCTGGCCTGTCCTCAGACACCTGGCACTGGCACGCTCCCCCAACCCTGAGCTAGAGGCAGCGGGCTCTGTCTGTCAGGGCTGAGCTGGGTGTTCCCCCTCTGCAGAGAGGAAATAGTTAAACCCCCTGGGGCCCAGTGCAGGGAAGCCACGTGATGGAAAATCTCTCAGGGAGAGTGAGAAAAAGGAGCTTTCGTAAGAGCTGGGGGGGGAGGGAAGTTTCCAACCGCAGTGGGAAGGGAGGAAGCTGCAGAGCCCCAGCCAAGCCAACGGTTCTGACTGAGGTGGCAAAAGGCTGAGGGACACACATGCTGCACCACCCCCCCCCCCCGTCCCCACACAGGACCGCAGCCCTGCCCTGGGGCAAGGGGGGGTGCCCACCACCAGGGATCTGAAAGCACAACACCCAATGCAAACCACCTGATTTGATTTAGGGATGCAGCACCAAAGCCATATGCAAAGAGGGAGGGAGACCAAGTGAGAACTGGAGTAGCATGGATGGAGGTCCATCAGCAAAGCATTGTGGGGTGCCCAGGTCTGGAATGGCAGGGGAGCTGCAGGGCAGGACTGGGGGCACTGGCAGGGTGTCATGAGGAGCCCAGACCTGGAGTAACAGAGGGTTTGCAGGGCTGGACTGTGGGGCACTGTCTGGGCAGCGTGGGGTGCCCAGGCCTAGAGTAGCAAAGGGGTTCAGGGCAGGCCAGGGAGGGGGGGACACTGACTAGGCAGCATGGGGCTCACAGGCCTGGACTAGAAGGGGCTGCAGGGTCAGCCTGGGGGGCACTGACTCTTGTGCTCTGTATTAGTCTCCAGGCCTCTTCATGTAACCAGCATCACTATTTTCACTTTTAGCAACAAGATATAAATAGCAAAACGAGAGAGACACAGCGGAAGTCAAAAATTACCAAAATAAGCAGGGCCTATATTGAAATTTCACAGACTTGCGTGAGAAGGCATGGAGAGGGGCCATTGCTAGTTAATTCCTTCTCAGGTGGGGGCAGGGCTACCCCCTCAGGACCAGCCAGTCTGGTATCAAGACTGCTGAGGGGCCGAAAGGAGACATGCCAGGGGATTAGCCCTCAGTCCCCAGGTGTGCAGGGTGAGGTGGGGATGGGTGAGCATCTCAGTGAAAGACCCGTGGTTGCTCCGCTTACTCCATACCTCTCTGTCGTGGGATCCGAGCAGTTCAGGGGGTACCTCAGGTCTATTACAGTCCCATCTTTATCTTGTAGTGAGCCTTGCTGTTGTGTGTAGTACTCCACCAGTTCAGACAACGTGGCAAACTTCTCTCCTCCATAGAGATCATAGTAATCCCCAGTGTTCTGGATACGAATGTGGGTCACCTGGTCACCTACCCTGAGGGATGAGGCAGAGAGGAGTTAGTGAAGGACACGAGAGGGTCAGGAAAAGGAGAACGGACAGTAAAGTCCCTCCCATACCCCTAAGATGAGTTGCAGAGGAAGCGGGGACGGCAGGTGGGTTGGACAGCAATGCCCTATATGCATTCTTTCGGCAAGGGCAGGATGAAGGGATAGATGGGATGGAAAGCACAGCCCTCAGATATCCTTGCGGTGGTGCAGGTGGGATGGGGTCACAGGAGAGAGAAGGATTCACATATCCCTGGGAGAGCAATAGCGTGGTACGATGGGGTCTGAGTTACCCACCTGACAGAAAGGGAGAAATCTCCCTGGTTCTTTCGACTGGGTCTAGCCAAGAAGCTTCCATGAACTCCTCGGCCCTTGAGTAAGGCCTCAGCCTCCAGTCCACTCAGGTCACGGTGGAACCACCTAGGGAAGAGCAGAAGAGCAGGAAACAGTGAATGAAACATAGACAGGGACTGACAGACAGAGGATGCACAGCCATATCCCTTGGAGGGATCCGTACAGTGAGCAGGGTGGTCCCTCCAAAAGGAGCCCAGCCTTTGCGGGGGTCGTACAAGAGGCAGCAAGACCGAGAAGGTCCCCTGTCGCATATCTCTGAGATGTAACCCTAGACCCAGGAAAGGACTGTATGGGGCGACAGGTAGGATACAGTAAGCGAGATGATCCCATGCCACTGGTCCCACACTCCCCCCACCTTCTCAGGTCCCCTCTTACCTCACCATCGTGGAGAGAGAGCAACCAGAGGGCTGAGGAGCTACAACCAAAGGAACTTGAAAAATGTGAAGAAAAGAGCTTTTAACGCCAGCAAGAAAAGGGAAGTAAACGAATGCTATCTCCGCTAGACTCCCTCACACTGAGCTCCCTATGTGTTATTCTGGCCATCTACCTCTGCAGTGTCTCCCTCTCCCAGGCCATCCGCCTCACTTTGACTCTGCCTGCCCTGCGCTCCTCATCTCACTCACTCCCTCCCCATCGCAGGGCACAAATAGAAGCAGGGCAAGTGCGTGGCTTAGATAGCACCCAACTCAGGGAACAGGAAGTGTCGCTGAGCCATCCGCTCCCCAGTCCTGCGCTGCTTTGCACAAACTTCTGCTTCTCCTTTTGGCTTTTTTTTTTTCTCCCTTCTTCTCAATTACTCTTGGTGTGTTCCCCACTCACGCACTGCGGGGCAGCTCTTCTTTAGCCCTGTTTACACTCAAGCACTAGGGCTCTATAATGCACCTCTCCATCAACTTGTCAGCAACATGCTTCACACCAAACACACAGGTGCAGAGCAAATCATGCACCATCACTTCAACTGGTCTGGGGTCACCACACAGCCACGGGGCCAATGCAGACAGCAGGTGCCAGCCCGGCTGTGCAGTGGTGCAACAAGTCCCATCCACTATGTTTGACACCCACCTTTTACAGAGTTGCCACCACCTAAGCTGCTCCATGCAGGACCGAGAGCAGCAGAGACTGCGCACCACTCTTTCCAACTATCTAGCTGAGCCCCTAACCAGCAGGTCTGAAAGCACCCTCCACACAACAGTCCTGCAAAGTAGGAAGTATTGCTCCCACTGATGGAAAACTGAGCCACCAAGAAGTCAGGGAGCAGAGCCACGAACTGATCCCGAATCTGTTGCAGAGCCAGGAACTGACCCCGAATTTCCCTAATTTCAGTCCCATGCTATGACTGAGACCATTCTCCCTTGCTCGCTCTGGCCTGTGAGATGAAGAGCATCAGTGGATTAACCAAGTCACTGTTCAGAATACAGCAGAGTAACACCACAGCCAAATGGCATATATA
Source organism: Podocnemis expansa (assembly GCA_007922195.1). Lineage (NCBI taxonomy): Eukaryota > Metazoa > Chordata > Testudines > Podocnemididae > Podocnemis > Podocnemis expansa. The sequence goes on from ML682084.1 coordinate 2,919,486, forward strand.
TCACCTGGTGCAAGGAGCATGGGGCCAATGTTGCTGCCCTGAGGATGCCAAGAGAATTTTTATGACTGTGGTATAGGGATGTTATACAGCAGGACCACCCCAATCCCCCATCTGAGGGTACAACTTGGGGGTGGGGGCGGGGTCAAAGAGATGGGCTGCATCTTCCACCAGAGGCAGAGGAGGCTCATCCTTCCTTGTGGTGACAAGAAGGTTGCTCCACAAGCTGTGTTTTGTGGAGCTTTGAACATTATCATATGGAGATCTGGGGACTGTGAAAATTGTTTGGTGACTTTTCTACCAGGTACAAAGTTGGCAGATCCTACAAGACATCTAGACAGACTCCTAGTGGTGGCTGAGGAGTCGTCTGTGGTTCATTCTGAAACTGATGACACACGGAAGTGTAGGAGAGAAGTCCTGGAAGCTAAATTTAGATTGCTAGAAAGAATGCATGGGCCCAGGCGCTCTACAGCCGCTTCCTGACTGATACACTTCCAGTTCCATACAGACGGCCACTTAGGCAAGGGGAACTTCAGAGTCCCAGCATACAGTTATGAAGCTGATATTAAAAAGAGGGGTTTACATTTAGCAGGTGTAGGAATTTGATGTGGGGTGGGGGAAAGCAGAGTGTTCATAAGAGGAATGGGCTGCTCTTTAGCCAACGTGAAACTAGATTACCAGAATGGAAAAATAATAAAGTTTGGGGAACTGTTTCAATTAGGAGTTGGCAGAGGCCAGGTCAGACAAAGACAACTTGTTAGAAAAGCATCACTACCCATAAAAGAGAAGGACAGGAATTACAGCTGCACTATGGCAAAGACAAGGTCAAGGTTTAGATCACAGAGAATTTCTGTGAGTCTCTAGTGCATCAGAATAAGGAGTTAAACAGCAATAGGCAATAACACCTACCAGTGTGTCTATAGCCAGGTGTGACGCTTACTGTAAAAGTCAGGTGAATTACAGAACTTGGTCAATAAAGAGAAGTTTAACAGGCATCACTGAAACAGAGATTATTGGCAAATCAGTGAGATATCATAGGACCTGACTGTGACCTACCCAGAGAGGCAGAGGGGTAGAGGAGAAATAGTACTGATAGGCCCAACAGATTTCACAAAATCCACTCAAATAAACTATACAGAGTGGAGCAAGACCAGCCAGAAGAATTTGTATGGCTCCACAAGTCATAAGAATACAAATATACAAGCAGAGTTACACTCAGGGGCGTCACTGGCCGGGGGAGGGACCCGGGGCATGGTCCCAAGCCCCGCCCCTGGCCCACAGACCCCACCCCCAACCTGCAGGCCCCGCCCCCTGGTCAGGGACAGGCCCAGGCGCCACCACACCACCGCGGGTGGCTAGGCCCCGCATTCCTGGCCGGGGATGGGGATGGAAGCAGACGCAGGAGGCTGGGCCCCAGATCCCTGGTCGGGGACGGGGCCACCGCAGCCGCCAGTGGCCAGGCCCCGGATCCCCGGCCAGGGACAGGGCCACCACGGCTGTGGGCGGCCGAGCCCCGGATCCCTGGCCCAATTGGGCCGGAGATCCAGGGCACTGGTGCTGGGGTTCAGGGCACATGCCCCAACGTGCCCAGCACCAGCGACGCCCCTGGTTACACTCCCAGTCTCCAGATCAGGGAAAGACTGTCAAGTGCACAATGATGAAGGAGAACACAGAGGCAACAAAGGGTGATTTCAACTGGGCAAATGTCACAATGGGAAAAGGTTTAGAGAAGCAATTGCTCGTACATTATAGGATTGGTTTTTGGAATAGGTAGTACTAGAGAACACAAGGGGTATGTCTACACTGGAGGCTCTGTTAAATCGATTTAAGGTCAACCTTGCTAAGTTGACTCACAGCATCCACACTGAAAACTCCTGTAGACTGTCCACATCAAAAGACAACAAGGAGTTGTGTGGCACTTTAAGACTAACAGATTTATTTTTTGCATGAGCTTTCGTGGGACAAGATCCCACTTCCTCAGATGCTTCGAAGATGGGTGAACTTACAGAAAGGAATGAAACTAAATGCAAGGGGGTGTAAAACATAGGATCAGGTCATAAAGTAACAGCAAATCAGAGCAGTTTACAGGCTCAAACCATGGGAAGCCTGAAGTCAAATTACCCTTTGTAATGGGAAAAGAACCCATAGTCTCGATTAAGTCCTGCTTTCACAGAATTTAGCTTGCATATTAATTCGAGTTCAGCTGTTTCTCTTTGAAGTCTTGATGTCCCAGGTACATCTCTAACGACAGTCGTTAACAAATCTGTCATCCAGTGATTAGGAAGAAGGAAGTGCTCAGCAACTGGTTTCTTTGTTCTTTGATTTCTGATATCAGCTCTGTGCTCATTCAGTCTCTTACGGAGTGATCGTCCTGTTTGTCCAATAGATAAGGTGTTGGGGCATTTCTTGCACATGATGGCATAGACCACATTAGTAGATGAACAGGTAAATGAGCCTTTGATGGAGTAGCAGGCTTGATTAGGACCTATGATGGTGTCCGTTGTGTAGGGCAGCTGCTAGGTTGAGTAAACGCTTAAGTCAACCTTACTAAGTCAACTTAAGAGCTATGCCCGCCTACACTGGCTTAAATCAACTTAATAAGGTTGACTTTAGCATAAAGTCGACCTTAAGAAGTGGAGTTATTAACTCAACTTAAGGAAGCACTTAAATTGATGTAATAATTTCCCAGTGTGGATGGAGTTTTCCTCACATTGACTTAAGAAAGGTTAAGTCAACCTAAAGCTCCAGTGTAGACCTACCCAAGAAAATGCTATTCTCAGCTTAGCTCCATGGATGTAGTTCAAGAAGTAACTGTAACTGAGTCCACTAACTATTAACTATATTTTGGTAACTTTGTTAATAATGGAAAAATAATCCTAACTGCACCTACACAATGATGGGTCCTAAATTAGCTGGCGTTACCACTCCTGAACCAGATCGCTCAGAACTTCAAAAAAGCTACTAGCATGTTAGGAATTACTAGGACAAGGATAGAAAATAGGACAGAAAAGATCATAATGCCACTGTATAAATCCATGATGAGTCCACACTTTCAACAGTGTTTCCAGTTCTGATTGCCTTGGTTCAGAAAAAAGTTGAACTGGAAAAGGTTTAAGAGAAAGGTAAAGAAGATAATCAAGTGCCTGGGACAGCTTTCATATGTGGAGAGACTAAAAAGATTAGTGCCTTGCATCTTGTCAATTTCCAAAGGGATGAAGTGGGATTTTCTCCCACGAAAGCTCATGCGAAAAATATATCTGTTAGTCTTTAAGTGCCACATGACTCCTTGTTTTTTTAAAAAGATTAGGGCTGTTAAGTCTAGAAGCGAGACCATGAAAGGGGTGTATAATAGTGGTCAATGGAGACATGAATGGTGTGGAAAAAATGAATAGAGAAATGTTAATATTTCTCTTCTTCCATAATACAAAAGCCAGGGGTCAGCCAATGAAATTAGTGGGCAGCAGGTTTAATATAACAAGAGGAAGTACTTTTTACCCAATGCACCTGTGAAACTCATCGTCAGGCAATGTGACAGCCAAAAGGATAACAGGGTTAAAAAAAAAGAACTAGATAAGTTCACAGAAGATAGCCATGACTGATGGACCTATCAGCCAAGCTGAACATGGGGTTAAATCCCTGACTAAAGTGACCCTAATCCTCTGACTGCCCAAAGGGGAAGGTGGAATGGATCTCTCCAAAAAAATAAACTGCACTCCCTCTGGGGTAGTCTGACCCGGTCTGGCTGTTCTTAATATATTCCTAGATGCCAAGGCCAGAAGGGACCATTATGTTCCACTCTGCCTTCCATAGGCCGGAGAATTTCAGCTAGCGAGTTCTACATCAAGCCCACATCAAAAGCTAGCACAGCAACATTAAAGGAGGATTAAAAATAAATGAGAATGCTAGTCAACATGGCCATAAGGTCAAACATAAAGCAATTAAAAATGTTTAAGTTCATAACAGACAATTTAACGAAGCATAAGGCAGGAGGACCCTTAACTGAGAGAAAGCAGGAAGGGGAAAAAAAAAAAAAAGAAAGCCTGTTTATCTAATGGCAAAGAGGTTCCCTGAGCTAAACAGGTATGCTTCCAAAAAAACCCAGAAATGTAAACTAGTCAAGCAAACCAAATGCTGCATAAACCATAGCAGATAAAATGGAAATTAGGAGGTCTGAGATGGAAAAGGAAGTACAGACAGCCAAACACGCACACACAAGTACATCAAAAGCAAGAAGCCCGAGAACTGGTACAAAGAGCAATTAAAGAGGACAAGGATATTGCAGGAAATATAAATACATATATAGATATATATTTTGCATGAGTCTTCTCCACTCAGAATGTTGGGGAGACATTTATCCCGACCTGCTCTTTGACCCATAATAAAGCTGAAGGCAAGGCACTGCTAGAAACTGAGGTCTCAAAAGAGGAGATGCTGGAACAAACTGATAAAGGGCAGGCACCAAAGACACACCCATTCACAGCAATTAAAGACTGGAGGGGATGAATTGCTAGTATGAATATGCATGCCATTTAAAATTAGTGACTATGCTAGAGGGTAGCAAATGTCCCTATCCTTGAAAAGAAAGGTGCACGAGGAGTGAGCCTTTCACACCAGGAAAACTGGCCGCAAATAATTAAAAATAGCATTATAAATATTGTGTGAACACAGCAAACAGGGATAAACCACCACAGTTTCTGCAGAGGAAAATCTGTTACAAGCCTTTGAATTTCTCCCTGAATAGTAGATTAAGAAGAACGGGATGACATAGCTGAACCTTCTTCAAAGCCCCTCACAGGAGATGGGTAAGGAAAGCAAGTACCACAGCATGAGAGGCAACGTCTTGTCATGGAATGGATAAGGGTGAAGAGAAACAAAGTCGAATAAATGGGCAATTAACATCACGGCACAGGGTTAGGAGTGGAAATGCTCCACGGTTCTGCATCAGGACTGTTGTTTAATGTATTTCTTACCAGTCTGACAGCGTGAGCAGTGAGGTGGCAACATTTGTACACGACACCAAAATATTTATGTTGGTCATGATGGGATAAAAGGGTGAAAACAATTGAGACTTTCACCCAGGCTAGGTGAATGGACAGCACATTGGTAGGTTGAATTTACTGCAGAAAAGTGCAAGGTACTGCACACTGCAAGGAATAATTTTAATTCATCCTATACCTTATAGGGTTCTTAATTAACTGGAATCTGGGCGGTGTTGTGAAAGTTCAATGAAAACCTCTGGTTAATGGGCAGTACCATTACAGAACCCAAAAAAAGCTTTAGGATGCAGATGAATGGGATGGAGAGGGATACTGGAGCTATCCCAATGTGTTGTTGCACCAATCAATGGGATGTCCTCCCCTAGAACACAGCTCATCTCTATCCCCATCTTCAAAGTGTCTGATGAAGTGGGATTTTTCTCCCACAAAAATTCATGTGATAAATAAATTTGTTACTCTTTAAAAGTACCACAGGACTCCTTGCTTGTTTTCTTCATCTCCAGTTACCCTCTCTCAAGTCTGGAACAATCCAGAACTGTTTAAATTGGTACCAAATGAAAAGAGACAAGTAAGTTATACAGTACAGTAGCAGCAACTAGAGACTGGGCCTTTATTGTGCTAGGCCAGTGTTTCCCAGACTGTGTTTCCTGGAACGCCAGTGATCCACAAGATGCAAACAGGTGTTCCATGAAAAAATTTCCATGCTAGCAATAATTCCCCTTCTAACACTTTTAAATCAACTTTTGAGTGATATGTGCAGCAATTTTTTGGTAACAAAACACACAAACATACATACACGTGGACCAGCAGGTACGTGTTTCATCAATATATTCCAAGCCCGAAAGCATTCCATGGCCAAATTTGTTTGGGAAATGTGCTCAGCGATGCATTCAGATTAGACACAGAGACAGCCTCTGCCTCAAAGAGCCTAGGTAAAACAAAGGCCACGCCTTGACTACCACCACGACAGCAGCTCAGCTGCAGCTCCACTTCTGTAGCACTATAGTAGACACTTCCTAGAGTGACAGAAGGGTTTGTTCCATCGCCATAATCCAAGACATCTCTAAGGGTTTGTCTACATGTAAAGTGCCACATTGGTAGAGCTGCGTCAGTGTGAAGCACTATGTATGGTGACAGGAGAGGTTCTATGAAAAGCAGCAGCGAGGTTGGCAGGAGAATTCTCCTCTTGACCTAGAGCTGTGCACATTAGAGATTAGATCGGTTTAACTGTGTTGCTCAGGTGTGTGGATTTTGCACACCGCTTAGCAACAGAGGTAGACCTCCACTAGGAAATTAGGTTAATCAGACTTAAGAGGTGCTAGCTAGACCATTGGAAGAATCCTTACCAGGAATCACAACACAGCTACTGGACCCAGGCTGCAAAATTTTCATATCCCTGAGCGACAGCTGGGCCAATCTAATTTTTGAGGCCAGCCCACGGCAAAGAACAAGAGGCACAACAGAAGAAAAGTAACTTCTCATGGTAACTCAGCTTCAGAGCTCAGAACTGAAACCTCATCCAGCTATTTATCCACCTGACTATGCTGTCTCTCTAACAATAATAATGGCTTGGATAGTGATGGTGAATCAGGCATTCCTAGATGCTACTTCCCATAACATATGAGAAAGGGGACCACCAATGACACTCAAAGGCAGCTAATGTAAAATTGATACAAAGAGTTTGTTGCTGTTTTAAGGTACAATGCGTTATTAGTTTGTGGAATTCAGTGCTGCAAACTGCCACACCGAGGGCTTGTATGCAGCGTAGTTGTAGGTTTCTCAGGCCCAGGATAGCAGAAAGACAAGGCAGCTGAGGTACCATGTATTGGACCGACTTTCATGAGGAGGATCGGAAGAAGGGCTCTGTGTAGCCTGAAAGCTCACCTCTCTCACCCAGAGAAGTTTGTCTAATAAAAAGACATAACCTCACTCAGCTTGTCTCTCTAGCAACAAGGGCTTAGCAGGATCCGTATAAGGACCTGACATTTATATGGATAACATCTGCATTTACATTAGATACGAAAAACAAGGACAGAAGGTCTCCTGCTGCCAACATGAGCCAAACACTAGTGTGAGTTAGAAAGAAACTTCATCTTGAAACAAGTTATTACACAATAAACCTGCAGGGAGTTTCTGCGCTATCATCTGAAGCAACTGGCTGTGGCCTCTGTCAGAGACAGGACTAGACGGACCACTCAGCTGATCCCATCTCGTATGCTACATTCTTGTTGCACCTGGTCGTCCCTCCTCCAGAGGAGGGACAAGAGAAGGGAAGAGAGACGGGAGAGTTGTGCACTGGAGCTATGCCCCAGTCTTCTTGCACCAGGGGCAGGGAGAGAGAGAAGAGACCCCACCGAGGGAAGGGTCCTCACTTCACTCCCACTGACAGTTCAACCAGTGCTAAGGACCTGAAGGCCTTGTGTACTGACTGCAGGTCAGAGGTTGGTCAGAGAGACAAGGCAAGTCACGGTGGGGAGGGGCACTCCGGGTGCAGGACTCCAAGTCTCTGGTGACACTGTGGACCCCATACTCTGGTAAAATTCAGACACTCTTTCAAGAACAGTTCAGCCGCCAGCCCTTCTTGCAGTGCTGTCCACCAGACGCCACAGCAGACCCTTCTAGTGAAGGGGAGCAATGAATGGATTAAAGTGGCAAGATCTATTCACAGCTCTGCTTTTGACTTCGGGACACTGGCAAGTCCCTCCCCTTGTCTGTGTCTCAGTGCAAACTAGCTTCTACCTTTCCTAGGATGAGCAAGAATGATTCCCAGTATAGCCCTGCCGAATCCCATCATTCCTGGTGCCCTACAGCCTCCTCACCCAGACTCCCCAGGGTCGCCTCTTTCCCTGAATGTCTCTCTCACTTCGGAGGTATCTATTCCTCCCACCACAGGCCCCTTTTGTCAGACCCTACAACCAAGAAATCCCCAGAGAAACACACTCACCCAAAGGATGGCATCAGGTCCCCAGCTGTAGGGCTCTCCACTGAGGAGAAGGAATAAGAGAGGTCCAAAGGGACAGAGTGCTGCGGCCCTCAGTTGGAGGAGCCTAGCAAAAAGGAGATAAACAACACTGAAGATACAAAAGAAACAGGAAAAAATTCCTGAAAAAAGGGAGCAGGACTGAAAATTGTACCAGACCCAGGGGTTGGGGTAGCAGCCAGAGGGAAAGCATAGCTAATTTTATGGGGCTTGAGGCAAGATGAGTAATTAACGGAGCCGACATCCTAGATCAGGGCTGGTAAGAGTCCCTTGATTCAACTGCGTCTAATCCATTCAGGTGAGCCTCTGACTGCCACTTACCTCTCCAGCCCTAATAGCCCTCACCCCACATGGTCACAGGAGTTGGGGGGTGAGGTGGGATAGGGAGATAAGGAGGAAGCCTCAGATCAGGCAACCTGGCCCAGGACAAAGAGCTTCCTTCTCACCACTTGCAAATCTCTTCCTGAGCTGTAGCTAATAAATAGATAAGCGTGGGGGAGGGAGGCATGGAGGGAGCAGGTGAGCAGGGGCGGGACTGCCTGCTCTCCCCGCCTCCTCCCCACCGCACCCTAACTGGATCCAGTCCTGGAGGACAGGTAACTGAACCACAGAAAGCAAATGTGAATAAAACTCTTGGTTACCTGGAAACTGCCATCTGACCAACAGCTCCCAGTCTTGACTTCCCAGGCTGCTCTGCCAATTTCCCCTTGCTGTTTCACCCCTGGGCTGCCCACATGGCTCTGCCAACACCCCTCAGCCTAGTGGTTAGACCTACAGCCACACGCCACAAATGGCCCTCATTCAAATCCCAGCGTACCTAGTGTCCCCACAAAGGTAGCGTCCCCTCACTTTCATTGTTGAGAAGTAGTGACTTCAGTAAAGCAGAATCAAGAGGCTGAGGCTACAGCTACACTTAATATGCTACAGGTCTATTTCTCCCACCACAGCTCATTTTACCAGCCCCTAGAGCCAAGAAACCCTCTGGAACAGCAGTTCTCAACCACTGTCATGGCATAAAAATGCGTCCCGCACAGCTGTCAGTGCATCCCCACAGAAAAGCACCCCTGCTGCTGCCACTGCTGGCCCCTTAGAAGCTGCTCCGCAGTCTAGCGGCAAAAAAGTAGGCCTAAAATGCTTTCAGCAGACGCACTTTGATCAAATCACCTCTGCTAAGAAACCTTCCCACCCAACTCCAGGTAGCGCAGCCTCTCCAACTGCAGGGAGAGGATTCACTCCAGGATGCTACCAGCTAAGCTGACTGCATTTCCCCCACTCCACACTGCTGTGGCTGCCTTCCTCTGCAGGGCTGGGGATGCACCTCAGCCTGCTTCTGGCTGCACTCCTGGGAGCCAGAGTTGTAGGGGGGCTGGAGAGGGGTGGAGGGGACTAGGCTGGAGGTGGGAACAGAGGTGTGAGGGGCTGGAAAAGGTGAAAGGGCCAGGACAGGATGGGAGGGGGCAGAGGACAGCCAGAGGGTGGATGAGGCGATGCAGGAGACCCAGGGGACAGGGAGGTTAGGGGCTGGGGGAAGGAGGCTGGAGTAGAGGCAGATTTGGGGGGACACTCTGAGAGAAGGAGGACGTGGGGAGGGCAGGGAAGGCTGGAGGGAAACGTGAGAGTTGGAGTCTCATTGTCCACAGCTCCCGGGCAGTCACGGTTTCCTCCCACCCTGACCTGGACATAAGAAGAGACCCACAGAGAGCCTGACACAACCACTTCACCGCCCCCCACAGCAGGAAAAGAGCAGGACATGGGCACGCAGCCTGGCCCTAACCCTGCTGCCACTAATAGTGGGGAGGGGGAAGAGTGGGTCATAGGCCAACAGACCCCCCCATAGTGTGCTGCCACTGATGGGGGGGTACCCATACACGTATAGCTCGCCAGGTGCCAGAGACCCCCCTCTCCTACCCCAGGCTGGCCAGTGGGAGGGACTCACAAAATTTTATAGCCCTGGACCCACAAGGGTGTTAAACTGTCCCAGCCCCCAGCACTTTCAGCAGTAGCATTTGGCTGAAAAGTGCTGGGGGGGCAGGGTGGCACTTTTGCAGGCTTTACAGCTTTTACTGCCTTTGTAGGCAGGTTTCTTTTGGGAGCAGGGCCACTTGAACCCACTGCCAAAAGTGGGGAGAGCCCTGGCAGCACGGGAGCTTCAGTGTGTGAAGCGTGGCTGAGAACCCCTGCTCTGGAGGATGACCCGTAAAGTGCCACCATGCTGCCTCACTGTACTCTTCCTATAGCAATAGGAGGGGTTTCCCCATCCCTCTAGTAAGTCTACCTCTGCGAGACGCAGTAGCTACAATGACAGACTTCTAGCAACCGAGGGCAATCTACACAGGGACTTACCCGTAGGTCAGCTAAACTACTTCAGTCAGGGGTGTGGATTTTTCACACTGCTGGGTCGATCTCATTTTCCACCGCAGATCAGCCCTGAGTCATAGAGACTTTTTACACCAAAGAACTCCCAAATTTCCTTCATCAATAATTTGTTGTGCCCATTTTGGTTCTTTGTCACACATAGACCCTTGTCTGGACTAAGAAACTAAAGTGTGTTTAAGAATCCCTTAACCAACATGTTTTCACTATCACATTGTTAAACACTTATTAAATTGTGGTGCCCATGTCCAGAATCCCCCAACTGTATTAAATGCACTTGAACTGCTGTGCCTCTCAGTCCTGACCTACAGAACTTCTTGCTTGGATCTACAAGGCTAAATGTTTTCAAATTGTTAACTGGTAACAAGCCTTTTGCTTCCAGGCCAAAGATGTGTGGTACGGGGAACCATGAGTAATATTCTTGGAAGTTAGCTCATGCCAGGAGCTGTTGCCTCAACGCAGGACCGCATGGGATTACTGGAGGTGAACAACCTTTCTGCTCATACTCAGTGGGGCTTGCTCTCTTTCCCAGGATGCAGCATTAGGAGGTGCTGGACACAGTTTTCAAAGCAGCTTTTATTCACAAGCACAAAACCCAAAGATGCACAAAGAAGCCAACTGCTATGGCACTTCCGGGAAGCAGGCGGCTCTTCTGACCACCTGCAGTACATGGATGATGACGGTGGAGAATATAGCTAGTCAATGCTCTCACACACACGGATTGTGCCATGCAACCTGGAACAAGAAGGCCAGCAGAGGTCAATCTCAGGAGGCTGCCACGCCCCCTGACCCTGTCCCAGGCCCGTGTGGGGGCAGCGTCATTGGGGGCAAGAACATGGCTTTTAGCTTCCCGGACATGTTTGCAATCTCTGGGTCCTGGGACTCATACGATTTTATCAGTCGTGCAAATTTCAGGACCCCTACGAGAGAAAAGAGAAAGCTCAGAATGTAGCCAGTGACACCGTTTTCTTTCCCAGATCTGCCAACGGGCAGGTGTACCAAGGAAACCATCCCGTGGCCAACCCAAGCAGCTGCAGCCACTCGTGGAGTCGAGGACCAACAGCTTCAACTGGCATTTTGGTAGCACAACTCCTAGGCCAGGGGTCTCAAACTCAAATCACCACGAGGGCTGCATGAGGAACAGTACCGTAGCCTGAAGGCCGCGCCACCGAAACCTTTTCATGCAACGATGTCGCAAATGTCGGTAAGGACAGCGTCACTGTGGGCGGCAAGAAGTAGCATGCGGCCTGCGGCTTTGAGACCCCCGCTGGAGATGCAGGAACCAGCGGCTGCCCAGAAGGGAACCTACCTTCCCCATCACTGCTGAAGCCGTAGGCTTTGATCACCTCCTGCTGGATCTGGGTGGCCACGGGCAGCAGGAACTGCAGCATCTTGCCCATGTCGTTGCAGGCGTTATCCCGGGCCTCCTCCATGCGCTGGGCGTTCTCCGGGGCGCCGAACGCCTTGATCACCTCGGCCAGCACCACTGGGGACGGGACGGACAGACACTGAGCCAGGCCCGGGGGAGGCGGCAGGCCGCGCGGACAGGGCTGGCGCACACTCACCTTTGGCCTGCTCGGCGCTCAGCGAGGCCGGCGGCGCCTGGCCCGGGGCTGCCATGGGGCGCTGCAGGCTGGCCATGGGGCGGGGGCGCCGGCTACAGCCCCCGGCCGCAAGGACCCAAACGAGTCTGCGCCGCCGCCCTTCCCAGGCAGAGCCGCAAACCCCGCCCTAGCCGGAAGTGACGGCAGCAGCTCCGCCCCTCTGTCATTAACCGCACTGGGAGGCTCCAGCCGCAGCGGCCAGAGCCTGCTGGACAAATACTAAAAGAGCTGAAATCACTAGAGAACAGCTTCGCGGGCGGGACCCAGCCCGGCCAGAGTGCGCTGTAGGTGAGGGTGAGTTTTCAGTGAGGGGCGGGGTGCCACCCAGCCGCATCGCCCAGCTGGTCCCTAAAGTCTCCAGTCCCGCAGCGCCCTTTGTTTATCCCGGGAGCCCGCGCAAATTTGCGATTTGGGAAGCAAGCCGCGCTATGTAGATGAGATACCTTTCTATTGGCACAAACGAGAAAAGCCACGCCCACAGCCGCGCCGGGGGCGAAAGAACGGAAGAGCAGAAAGGCGGGTGGTTCGGAAAGGAGAGGGGCGGAGTCCGAAGGTGATGACGCAGGCAAGGAGCGTGCCCCGCGCGTTACGTTTGGCTCCTTGGGCTGGGCGGGCGGGGCCTCATTCGGGCTCACCCAGCCTGGCCACGCCCACCTCCTCCAGGCTTGGTCGGAGCAGTGCGGCGGGAAGTACTGCGCATGCCCCAACCCCAGCAAGTGGGAGGTGCTGTGCGATTGGGTAGAGCCCTGCGGATAGAAATAAGTGGATCCAGAGCCAACCTGCATGGTCTGCAGATATCTGTGTTGTATCCGCAGGTGCAGATATAATGCTTATATCCACATAGTTGCAGGGCTCTAGCCCTGTGCAGATAAAAATACATGTATCCGTATCCAATCTGCATCCACAAGAAATGGTCCGCGAATATCCATGTTGTATACACAGATGCGGATATAAGGCAGATATCTGCAGATATCCACAGATTTGCAGGGCTCTACTATGGGGCGCTGCTAGGCAGCGGGCCCAAGCCAGTCTCTGCCCCCTCCCCATTGTGACTGGAGGGGTGAGCTCCTGTGGTGTTAGAGACATCGCCCTTCAAAGTCTGGCTCACTTGCAGTTTCCAAAGTACAAGGGCACTGACCATTGGTCCCCAGCTGCTTCTCATCCACCCTGCAACCTGCCACCAATTGTTGCTGAACCTGGCACCCTCTTCTCATATCCCATGCAGCCCCCAGTCTCTACACTCACATCTCCAAGGGCCGCATGAGGACAAGTACAGGGCCACGTGAGGGCTAGTACATTGGCCTAACGGCCACACCACTGAAAGCTTTTCATACGACAATATTGCAAATATCAGTAACAATACTGTCATTGTGGGCCGCAGGAAAGAGCTTTAGGGGCTGCATGTGGCCCACAGGCCACATATTTGAGACCCCTGTTCTACATAGCAGCCTGGCCCTCCACTTGCCGTGTTGAAACAAGAGAGAAGCTGCTCTTCACTGCACATGTGCCATCTCTCTACACCCCAATTTGCCCTGGAAGGAAATGTCATCAGAAATGTCACCCTTCTAGCCCTGGCCACCCCCCCCCCAGGGATGGCAGTAGGCCAGGGCCACGGGGCAGTTGTGGCAGCATCCTACATTTCCACACACTGCCATGCTGTTTTTCATGTTCCCTTTCCCTGCTCCTTTGAAATAAACACAAGAGAGTCAGTTTCTGGAAGGGTTTTTTGTTTGTTTGCTTTTCTTTTTTAAGAGCTTCATATATATTTATATATATAAATTATTAGAATGTGTGGTGGGGGGTGGGAATGTGGGGGACATTTGGGTGTTTCTCCATAGTTTTCTTTTTAATGTTTCAAGTAAATATATATGGGGACAGATCGAGATATACAACTGTGAGATCAGACACGCACACACACACGCACGCACACGCAGATCAGAGTCACAAATTGCTACGCAAAACTGCCACATCTAATGGGATGTGCATGAGTTAAAGTACATCAATTTGGAATAAGTGAAGGGAAAGGGGCAGCCACCATCTGGAAAACAGTCCTAGGATATCTTGTGTCCCTTGACCACATCAGCCCTCCCCAATGGACTGGGAAGGATAGGGGCAATCTTTAAACTAGTCCTGTGGTGCTTTGCACCTTCTGGCAACATCTGTTCCCTCAAGGTGGGCAAAAACACAGCCACCTTCTCGAAAACAGTCCTGTGGTGCTCTGCACCTCATGGCCAGACTCAGTCCCTCAAGAGTTGCATGGGAAAGTCCATTTTGAAGCGTTCCAATGGTGCTCACGTCTCTTTGCCACATTCATTCCTGAACGGATTTGCCATGTGGGAAGCAGCATTGCCCATTTTTTAAACGTCCCATGATGCCTTGCACTTCTAAGCTTTATATCAAATGAAGGTAGAGTAGGGGCCATTTGAAAAAGAAGTTCCGTCTGGATTTGAGTGCCACCTCTTCACCCAGTTTGCTCACTCAAAAAAGTAGAAGGGGCTGCCTCCCTCCCCTGTGGAGAAAAGTCACATGATGCTTCCCACCTTTTTATTATTATTAATAAACACAACCACTCCTTCAGAGAGAAGGAGCAGCAGCCATTCTGAATCCCTATGATTCTTTGTAGCTCCAGCTCTTTGCAACACCAGCTGTGTCTCTTTCAGTGCCCCTTTCAAAGTCAAACCTGTGCTCTCCAAGCTTTTTGTGGGTGTTTTGCTCCCTTCCCCCCTGCTCTCCCCTCCCCTTTGCTCCCAGGGTAGCCATCTTGTTTCCTCTACCCCTTCTTTTGCACAGTGCTGAGTAGGATCAGGACGTATCACTCTACAGCTTCCCCTCGCCCAGGATTTGGTTGGTTGGTTGGTTGGTTGGTTGGTTGCTCCTCTGGAGAGGGAGACATGATGATGTCATTGTGAGGGTTGGGGTCCATTTAAAGGGGTTTGTCACTTTCCTTCTTCAGGTGACTAGGGAGGCAACAGAAGAATGGAAGGGAATGGGGAGAGAGAGAATTTAATATTGTGAATTGTATTTATGAAAGTCAATTTAGTCCCTGGTAAAACTGCTGCCCCAAGACCTGAACCCTTTTTAAGTCCCCAGCACAGCATAAACCAGTGACTCTCAAACAACTCGTGCCACTGTGCTCCCCAGCCCCGGAGAAGACCCCTCACAGAGCACAGGGGGAATCTGGTCACTGTAGTCC
The DNA here is from genome assembly GCA_007922195.1 of Podocnemis expansa. Classification (NCBI taxonomy): domain Eukaryota; kingdom Metazoa; phylum Chordata; order Testudines; family Podocnemididae; genus Podocnemis; species Podocnemis expansa. The sequence goes on from ML682084.1 coordinate 2,934,630, forward strand.
TTCCAGTCCTCTAACAAAAAGATCAGTTAGAGCCAATTGCAATGCCAGCTGCTGTGAAGTAGGCATTTGCCCATGACAGGAACAGGGCTGAGACCTCACACACTCATTGGGCCACTGGACTGTCACTGGCGTGAATGACTTTCAGTCACTACCAGCCTGGGGCCATATTGGAACTGGTGCCCCTAGAAGTGAAAGCCTGTATATCCCACTCCCACCAGACCTTAAGTCTGACTGGAATCAGCCCTTTGAGAAGAAAGACCTCCTGCCCCACTCCTTGTTCCTGCTAGTTCCCCCAGCTAGGCCAGATTTGAACCAGTACCCTAGAAGCAAAAGGTTTTATATCCCACTCCTCCCACCAATGGGTTCTACACACCTGTAGTAATCTTCCTGTGTAGGGAGTGGCACTCCATGCAGGGGGTGATGGGCGTGCAGCCATTGCTGCTGCTCCAGAGCCAGACGCTGCAGCTCTGCTGACTGTGCATGCATGGCCTGCAACTGATGAGCTGCGGACATGGGAGCAGAGAGAGATGCCGGCAGGTCCCTGTAGGGGGCAGCTTCATCCAAAGAGAAGCAGGAAAAACATACAGGTAAGTCAAGATTATCTGCCCCATTATCATACACTCCCTGACTCAGCCACACCCCCCTAATAGAGCTCCATCAATGCTGCTCAATCCATTCATTGCACACCCAAAATTCCAGTTTCGGTTTCCCCCTTCACAGCTCTGCCAGCGGCTTTCAATCCTGACCTGTTGGCCCCTAATTCTGTTACACCACCACCCAATGATTCATGCACTTCACTGTCCTGCAGGTCACACTGTTACCCCACTTCTGATCCTCCTAGCTGTGTTGACACCCCAGCCCTGACCCACACCTCCCACTTTTTTTCTTACCAAAAAGTTGGTGGCGCAAAACCTCATTTTCATGTAGTGGGTGAGGAAGGAGTGGGTTGGGAATGGTACCAGCCGGGTATGGGATCCGAGTGAGATGCGATCCAGAGGCCAACGGATCAATAAGGGGGTGAACAGAGGCTGAGGCTGAGGAGAAAAGAGATCAATAGGTAACTCTGTGCAGTGCTATCTCAGAGAGGAAATGGGGGACTAAAGTGAGGAATGGGAGGGGCAGGGGGACACAGACACGCACACCCATAGCTAGGCTGCTCTGAACTAGAGGAAGAACTGCTTCAAGTTCAGATAATGCAGTTAATCACTTTTTCTATCATTTGTTTCTGCATTTGCTCCTTGTACCCCCACACTACTCATAGAAATTGTTCTCCAAGTCGAGACGCAGCACCCCTTCTCTGCAACCTTCAGCGTTTGGGAGCCTCCAGTACTCCCTGCTTCCAGGCACACACTCTGGAGCAGCTGCACAGCAGGGGTAGGAGTGTACATATTTCATGTAAAACAAAAGGCTCATACGCTGCATAGGCTACATTGCAAAAAATGTCCAAACATTTTGGGTGCCTCTATTTTTGGATGCCCAACATGCAACACGATTTAGGTGCCTAGATTTAGGCACTACAGCTTGCACACATTGTGTAGGGTGCATCACCACAGTACTATTTAGTATGGTAGCTGTCCCTGCAGGATGGACATACTATTGTCAGGGGTCAGCAACCCAAAAAATAAGAGCTGCCATTTTCAAAAATTCCTTCAATAACCAAGTTTTTTCAGGGCCACAATGGGTGGAGCCTCCCAGGGGGTGATGCAGGGAGCTAGGCCAGGGCACCTGCCTTAGGGCCCCCTGGTGGGGTGGTAAGGAGCCCAGAACCAGGAGCAGCCCCCCTAAAGGGTCACCTGCTGGTGGTAGGGAGCCCAGAGCCTGGTGTGGGCCAGCCACATGCAGCCCCAGAGCCACAGGTCACAGACCCCTGGTTCTACGTGATGCCAGATGTTGGAATGCTGGTCGGAGATGCACCAGGATAAGGAGAAAAATGGACATTCAATAACAAACATTTTGATTGGTTTAATGGCTTGGAACGAGGCTTGCTGTGGACCTCTGCTGGGCACTGACTAGACAAGTGGTTTTCAAACCACAGGTCAGGACCCAGTACTGGATTGCAGAGCCCCCTGCTGCCACCACCAAAAGACCGGAATGCATTGCTCAAAGATGTAGTTTGTGAGCCACAGACATAAATGGTTTTTTTAATTGGGTCCTAAGGAAAAAAGTTTGAAAGCACTAGTCTACATGATACATCCAGGTTGGTGTCTATTATTCCCACTGAGGCAATACCCAACAGATCAGGACGGCAGGCAGCTCTCATGGGGATAAAGTGTTCCCTCTCTCTTGTGCCATTTTTTTTGGACTGTTGAGTAGCTGGAGGTTTTCTTGAGTTTGTCGTTGCTGACCTTCTCCTAGACAGAAATGCCCATGACCCAACTCAGCCATCCACCTTCCCCTACTTCCATGCTCAATCTCCTCTCTCAATTTAGGCAATTAAGAGAAACGGGGTGTGTCTGTATCTATAATTACTAGTGGCCCTGGTTTCACTTTTTCAGGCCAAGGAGTCTGGGAGCTGCAGCCAAGGCTCTGCCCACCTCAGCAGCCAGTAAGATAAGAGCAGCCATGTAGCACTGCATGTGCCCACACATGGGTGTAATTTGCTAGCCTCCCTCTGTTGTGCTTGTATTTTTTAAGGAGCTGAAACACATTGGTGCAAAGGTATAAACACCAAAAACTATACAGATAGTTTATGCTCTTAAAAAAAACCCAACAAAATACAATTGTAACTGGAACAGGCCTCTGTGCCTCAAGTAAGATGGAGGTACAGGGACTGGGCTGAGCCGAGACTAGCCACGGCTGCTTAGATCTATCCTGAATGAGGTGAAGGAGGTAGGCAGAGCTTGGACTACTTGAGTGAAGCCCAAGCAACTCTACCTGAGTTTAGTGGGTGGAGAGTTTCCCATGTGGTGGTGCCAGTGTTCAGGCATGTGCCTTACATGGGTATTGATGTTGTGGGACTGCACTGGGAGGACCAAGAGAGGCCATACCTTGATGCTGCCTGCGCCTTCCTTCTACTCTGGTGCTGAGCTGATTCTAAGGTGCTCTCAGAGCTAGAGCAGTTCTCAGGGCTCGAATCCCCATGTGTAATTGGAAAGAATTTTGCGTGCGGTTATAAGGGTGTCACCAATTACCCAGAAGCCAGAACCAGAGCTGGAAGCACCTGACTTTTCAGCTGTAGCTGAGAGGTACTGTACAAAAAGGAGCTAATGAGGCAACTGCAGGGGAGGAGAGCACTGGAGGTTGGGGATCCCGCCCGGAGCCCTCACACTCCCCTCACCTGCATGAATAGCATCCTGCTGGTGCAGGTGAAGATGGGAGTGGATGTGCGAGTGCTGGTGATGATGAGGCGTCACATTAAGCATCTGCAGTCGGGCCAGGGGGTCATTGCTCAGTGCAGCTACCCGCTCTGCGTGTTGCCGCTCAGCTGCCAGTCGCTCGGCGTAGGACATGTCAGGGCGCAGGGCTGGGCCGGTGGCAAGGGCCAGCCGCTCACGCTCCAGATGGCCCAGCCCTGGGTGGAAGGGGAAAGCAGGATGCAGGCCAGGGGCTGCTTGCAAAGCCAACCCTCCATGGCGTGGGAAAGGATCCATGGCAGCAGCAGGGACAGCATGGAGCTGCTCCAGCTCCGCTGGCTTGACTTCAAAGCCAGGCTTGAGGCGCTCGCGCAGGTCCCGGTCCCTCAGGTCTCGTTCACGAGCCTCACGCTCCCGCAGCTCCCGTTCCCGTGTGGCTGGATCACTGCTGTAGATGGCTGGCACATTGTAGCCCAGCAGCCCAGGGTCAACAGCACCCAGCGGCACATAAAAAGGGTGATTGCGGTTGCTAGGGGACATGACATGGGGCCGGGCATACTCGCTGAGTGTGCGCAGAGCTGGAGTGTCAGGGCCCAGGTATGGCGGGACGGTAGCCACAGCACTGCCTTGCTCGAAGGATGGACGGTGAGAGACAGGACCTAGAGATGAGCACTCCACTGGCCGGCCCTCCTGAGCTATCTTCTGCAAGAGAGCAGAGAAAGTTTGCCAGTGTTAGAGGCTAATAAGAGCCTCCCCAGCAGGGGGCTCTGTGACCCCTAAATATCACCCCCCTGCTCAGCCTCATACTCCCCTATGGGGACACTGCAGCACCTACCACACTTCTCTCCAACTCTCTCTCCTTTTCTCTCTCTCTCTCCTTCTCCCGCTCCCGCTCCCTCTCTCGCTCCTTCTCCTCCCGGGCCTTCTGTTCAGCCTCCCGGCGGACCTTCTCTACTAGGTCCGCACGTTTCTTGGCAAGCTTGGAGCCGTCCAGGGGCACGAAGTAAAGGTCTGTACGGGAGCAGGAGTTGAAGCCACGATCTAGGTGTTTGTTGAACCTGTGGAGAAGAACAGAGGCATAAGTGTCAGAGTGCGAGAGAGACAGAGGACTAGGGGAATAGTCAGGGCTGGAACCACCTTGGAAATGTATGGTGGAAGGGCTGCAGGGATTCTGGGGACAGTGAGAGCAGCTTTCCTCTCACCCTTGACAGATTCCTTCCCTGGCTGTGCGTCCACCCCATCCCTCTTTGCAGGGTGACCACCATCCCTTATTTTAAGGAACGCACCTGGACTCCTTTATTTTACTGAATCAAACCTTTGCAGAGCAGCAGCAAAATAACTGTTGATTAGACCTGAAGAAACCTAGTCTTCTAGAAAAACTAATCACAAAGCTCAGAAAAAGACTTCGTCTTTGAGATGTTGCCATTAAAATACGATACTAAAAATTCAGAAGTTTCCTGCCACCAGTTCTGTTTCTGCACTTGTAACACAGGCAAGGAAATGCTAAGAAGAATTTAGAAAACTTCTGGAAAGTTCATTACTGGCTAAGTAAACAGCAAATACTTGCCACATATGGGCACTGGTACGTTTTCTAGCAAAGAAGGTTCATTGAATGCTGTGGAAAGGCTGTGAAATATGGTAGCCAGCTCCTCCTTCTCCCAAGAGCTTACAGAATGTATTATGTCCATTCCTACCTCAAATGAAGCAGTGGAAAGAATATTTTCCTTGTGTAAACAGACTTGGACAGATTGCAGAAACCTGCTAAATATTGATTCTGTTAAGGCTAAGCTTCAAATTAAAATTAATTTCAGTCATACATGCAAAGAGATTTATGAATTGATTTCAAAAAACAAAGATGTAGTGAGATGTATTAAAATGGATTATAAGTACCATCAAAGCTTAAGAAAACTGTATCGCTTTGTTGAGGACAGTACAAATGCACACTTGAGAGATAAATATATGATGTGCTAAGGGAAACGTCCCTTAAAATAAAGTAGTGTACCTTATTATTCTAGTGGTTTTCCCTTACTTCCATCCAAGCAAGGTGGTCACCCTTCCTCTTTGGCACAATCTCCCTCCCCAAGCACACAAAATAAGATTCTCACCCCCTTTCCCAACTCTGTACACCAGTGTGGCAGCTTATAGGCACTGTAAACCAAAAGGCAAGGGGGACATTCATTCCCCCAGTTTAGGCACCGAGTTGGGCAGCCATAATGTCCCCCAGCCCACACCAAGTTTAATAGGCAAGCCAGGGACAAGGACAGCAAAGGGCACAAGGAGAATCTCTATAGGGCATGGAACTAGTGAGACTTGGGGAAAACTGCTTCACTAGGAGGGTGTGAAGCACCAGAATAGGTTATCTAAGGCAGTGGTTCCCACCCTTTCAGTAACACAGCACACTTCAATGAGACAAACAATTCCACTAACTTAGAGATGTGGTGGAATCTCCACCCTTAGTGGTTTCTAGCATATGGCTTTGACAAAGCCCTGGCTGGGATGATTTAGTTGGGGTTGGTCCTCCTGTGAGCAGGCTGGTGGACTAGGTGACCTCCTGAGGTCTCCTCCAGCCCTGAACTTCCATGATTCGATGACCGTGAGCTGCTGCAGAGCGACACATAGGCAGCCATGGCTGAGATGGGGCTTCAAACTGGGTTGTTTTAATTTATGCCAGAGACTGCAGCAATTGAACCCTTCCTGGAGCCCAGCACAAAGGTCCACTCACAGGATTGTTCACTCTCAGACTCCAGTGAGGATTACTTGTTGCCACAGGCCCTGGAAAACTGCTCTCTCTTCCCCTACACATTCCTCCCTCTTATCCCCCCCAAACCTCATGTCTCCCTTCCCTGCTCACCTGGCTGACTGGCTGGCATGACTTGGAACATCCACAACCTTCGGGGCTGGTGAGGGACTCCGGGCTGGTGGCATTGGGCTCTCCGGGGGCTCATACTCCTCCGACGGCTCTTGCTTGATCTGTGCTGCACTCAGTGGTAGTTGTGGTAGTGGGGGCGCAGGGGCTCCCATGCCTCCCGGCAATGGCGGGACAGTGGGAGCAGGTGAGGGGGCCTTGTAGCTGCCAGCCGCTGGGGAAGAGGTCATCCTGTACCCAGGGGGTGTGGCTGCACGGAACGATGAAGCAGAGGATGACGGTGGAGAGCCTGGTTTGTAGGGAGCTGGGGGCTGGAATGTGGGGGCAGGTGAGCCCGCCCGCTTCCCATAGGGGGCCACAGTAGAGGAGGGTGCAGGGGGTGACACCGTCTTGTAGGGGGCAGAGGAGGAGGCCATGGTGGCTATGACAGTGGAGAGAGTGACAGAGGCAGAAGTGACTGGTGGTCCAGCTCCGTGTGCAGGTGAGGGTGGAGGTGGCGGGGGGAAGGTGTAGGCAGCAGGGCTCTGCCCTTGGGAGTGAGTGCAGACACCTGGGTATGTCCCTTGGGAAGAGGAAGAAGAGGAGGAGGAAGAGGAGGAGGAAGAGGCTGAGGAAGCCTGACTGAATGTGGCTTGGCTATGGGGTGGGTAGAGGCGCAGCCCATAGGCAACATGTGAAGGGTGATGACTGCCTGACTCAATGGGGTGTGAGTACCCTCCAGGTGGTTGGGGAGGAGCTGCTGTGGCTGGGGTGACCCCCCCTCCACTGCCATGGCCATGGTGGTGCTGCTGTGGGGGCTGCTGGTGATGGGAGGGCTGCCCAGGGAAGGAGGCAGTGGGGTGGGAGCTGTTGTTTCCCAGGGCACGGCCATAGGGTGGTGGACCTTGGCTCCACACAGGCTGGGAGGGCAAAGAGGGCTGAGTGTACTTGGGGGGCTGGCTGGAGACAGAGAGGCCACTGGGTGGGGGGAAGGAGTGGGCATAGGAGGCACTATAGCTGGGCAGGGCCTGGGCAGGGGAAGGTTGGGGGTACTGAGCAGAGGAGCTGGGTGGGGGCAGAGGGGCATAGGGGTAACGTGAGGGAGCTGGGGCAGGTGTCTTGTCCTGCCCCATCCCGTGGGGCGATGGGAGGTGCCCACTCAATGCCTGCCCCACCATCCCAGGTGAATTGGAGTTGCTGGACACATTATTCAGGGGGCGTAGGGCTGGTGGAGGAGGCAGGTTGGATGAGACATGGGGAAAGGAAGGGGCAGAAGCTGGGGGTATTGCTGGGGGGTTTCCTGGGGGAGTCTTCTGAGGGGGTAACCCCCCTGCCACAGAGGCCAGGGAGATGGGTGTAGTGGGTGGTGGGTTGTGCTTGGCACCAAGGGTCTGTTCACGCCCTCCTGGCACTGGGAGCCCCCCTCCTCCACTGGTAGCTTTGGGGCCCCCCTGGACCACACTGGCAGCGGGATAAAGCGGGGCATGCACAGCTGAGGAAGAGGAGGAGGAGGCAGGCGCTGGTGGTGCCTGGGCCTGGAAAATCCGTGATGCCTGGGTCTCAATTTGAGAGTGGTAGCCACCTGTGGGGGGCTGAGGGTGGACCTCGCCTGGGACGCTGAAGCCTGGCTCAGGTGGATGGGCTAGGCTGTCAGCTGGAGGGGCAGGTTGGGGACTCTGGGGAAAGAGTGGGGGGTGATGGTAGGAGTGGGGTGGCCCCTGGGACAACACAGAGGACGAGTCTGAGTCATTCTCCACGCTGCCTGGGCTGTAGACACTGGGCGAAGTGCTCCGATTATCCTGGTCAATGTCCCGTGGGTCACTGCTCATTTCATCGTTGAAGCTGTGGCCATCAAGGCTGTCAATATCCGAGGGAGACTGGGGACATGGAAGCTCCTGGAGTACAGAGAGAAGGGATATATAATACAGCCAACCAAACATGAGCAAAACTCAACCCATTCTGAGCCCAAAGAGATTCTCCTTTCTGCCATGATCACAGCTTCTCACTGCCAGAGCTGAGAAGGAAGGTCACCTTTTCAGACACTCCTCATAGGTAGTCCCCAGTGATGTTCTTCTTTGGAGCTCACTGGGTGGATCGAAAGAGATTCTGAGATGCTCCATCTCTCCTGGGCTTACTTTATTCACTTCCCAGAAAAGGAAAAGGAAACAGATTCACAGCAAATGGAAAGAAAGGTCCTTTGGCAGTGTATTTATACCAATCCTACCACCTTCCATCTGGGGATCTACGCATGTTGGACAGATATTCATGAATTAAGTCTCATGACCCCCAGAAGGCAGGTAAGTCCTATTAGCCCCTTATGACAGTGGTGGTACTCAAGGCACAGAGAACAGTTACAAAGGACAGGTATCAAATGAAATGAGGAAAGAGCCAAAATCCATGTTTAATTCAGGCATGCGGCCCAAGCAATAATTCAGGACTATTCATCTCCACCATTTCACACTGGAAATGTCACCTGACAGCAGTGTGCGGTTTGTACAGAAATCAAGGGGAAAATATGGGGAGAGATCTGCACAGAGACTAAGAGGAGTAGTAACTAAATATTAAGTGACTATTTATTATTTATTCAGTGCTTTTATTGTCATGTTCATCACTGGTAGGTCCACACGATGTTCGGTTATTTCGAAACGAGGAGCTCCCTCATTTTGATATTAGGAAAGTGATATCGATATAATAAAACCTAGTATTATATTGATATGACAGTTAAATCGAAATTGTTATTTTGAAATAACACAGCGCAGACATGTTATTTTGATTTAACTGTTAAATCAATTTCACACTTTTTGCCCTTCTCCTTCCTATGTGCTTTCCTTTTTCTATATATTGGGTGAGGGCATGGCCCTTTTAGGGGGCCATGTTGCCACACCTCCCATGGTGCCTCTCACCTAAATCGAAATAGCAAGTCATGTCCATGGACATGCTATTTTGATTAGGGTTTCTAGTGGGGACCTGTTAAATCGATTTAACTTAAATCGATTTAATGATTTTTATATCAATTTTATTAAATTGATGCAAGTTAAATAGATTTAACTGTGTGTGGACATAACCGAAGGAAGCTCATGAGGTCATCTAGCTGAACCTCCTGCTAAAAGCAGGACTACTCCCACTAAATCATACCACCCAAAGTTTTATCCAACCAGGTCTTAAAAGTTTCCAAAGATGAAGATTCCACTACCTCCCTAGGCAACCCATTCCAGTGCTTCACCACCTCCCTAGTAAAGAAGTTTTTCCTAATATCCAACCTAGCCCTCCCCAACTGCAACTTGAAACTATTGCTCCTTGTTCTGCCCTCTGTCACCACTAAGAATAGCCTAGCTTCCTCTTCTCTGGAGAATCCCTTCAAATAGTAGAAGGTTGCTATCACATCCCCCCCTCAGTCTTCTCTTCTGCGCACTAAATAGGCCTACTTCCTTCAGTCTCTCCCTGTAAGTCATGTGCCCCAAACCCCTAATCATTTTCATTGCCCTCTGCTGGACTCTTTCTAATTTGTCAACATCCTTTCTGTAGTGTGGACCCCAAAACCGGACACAATATTCCAGAAGGGGCCTCATCAGCACCGAATGGAGGGGGCGAAAAACATCCCTCCATCTGCTGGCAACAATCCTACTGATGCAGCCCAATATGCCGTTGGCCTTTCTGGCAACAAGAGCACACAGTTGATTCATATCCAGCTTCTCATCCACCATAACCCCCAGGTCCATTTCTGCAGCACTGCTACTTAGCCGATCAGTCCCCAGCCTGTAGCAATACATGGGACTTTTCCATCCTAAGTGCAGGATTCTGCACTTGTCTTTGTTGAACTTCATGAGATTTTGTTTGGCCCAAAGCTCCAATTTTGTCTAGGTCTCCCTGAATCCCACCCCTGCCCTCAAGTGTGTTTACCACTCCCCCCAGCTTGCTGTCATCTGGGAATTTACTGAGAGTACAATATATCCCATCATCCAAATCACTAATAAAGATGATGAACAGAACCAGCCCCAGGACCGACTCCTGGGGCACTCCACTAGTTCCTGGATGCCAGCTAGACATTGATCCCTTCCCACTAAGCCCAATGATCTAGCCAGCTTTCTATCCACCTTACAGTCAATTCATCCAAACCATACTTCCTTAACTTGCTGACAAGAATGCTGTGGGAAACCATATCAAAAGCTTTGCTAAAGTTGAGGTGTATCACATAGACAGCTATTCCCGCATCCACAAAGCCAGTCATCTCATCACAGAAGGCAATCAGGTTGGTCAGCCACAATTTGGCTTTGGTGAATCCAAACTGAGTGTTCCTGATCACCCTGTTTTCCTCCCAGTGTTTCAGAATGGATTCTTTGAGGACCTGCTCCATGATTTTTCCAGGGATTGAGGTGAGGCCGATTGGTTTGTAGTTCCCCGGATCCTCCTTTTCCCTCTTAAAGACAAGTACTATATTTGCCTTTTTCCAATCAGCTGGGACCTCCCCTGATCACCAGGAGTTTTCAAAGATAATGCTAGTGGCCAAGTCTTTCAGCACCCTCAGATGCAGTTCATCTGGCCCCACAGACTTGTGCACATCCAAATTCTCTAAGTAGTCCCTAACCTGATCTACTGTCACTGAGGGCCACTCTCCTCTCCATTCTGTGTTGCCCAGTACAGTAGCCTGGGAACTGACCCTGCCTGTGAAGACTGAAGTAAAAAAAGCATTGAGTACTTCAGCCTTTTCTGCATCATCCTCCATGACGATACCTGCCCCATTCAGTAAGGGATCTACACCATCCCTGATCCTCTTCTTGTTACTGACATACTTGAAGAACCCCTTCCAATTATCCTTCACATTCCTTGTTAGCTGCAACTTCAACTGCCCTTTGGCCTTTCTGATTTTATCCCTGCAGGCCCAAGCAATATCTTTGTACACCTCCCTAGTCATCTGTCCAAGCTTCCACTTCTTATAAGATCCCTTTTCTGTTTCGGCTCACCACAGAATTCTCTGCTGAGCCACACTGGGCACCTTCCATATTTACTGTTCTTTCTGCACATCGGAATGGTATCTTCTTGTGCCCTTAGTAGGGTTTCTTCAAAATACAGCCAGCTCTCTTGGACTCCTTTACCCTTCAGATTAGCCTCCCAGGGGATCCTGCCCATCAGTTCCCCGAGGGACCCAAAATCTGATTTTCTGAAGTTCAGGGTTTGTGTTCTGCTTCTTTCCTTTCTTCCTTTGATCAGGATCCTGAACTCTACCCATCTCACGGTCACTGCTGCCCACACAATGTTCCCTCCAAGGCCTGAACGCAGCTGAGCAACATAGGTTGCTCACTGCACCACCTACCCCCCCACGCGGACCCAATCCTGCCCTCCGCTTTCCCTGCTAAGTGGCAGCGGTGCACCACGGACCACCAGGGTCACAAGCTCTGCTGCCTATCTGGCCTCCCAACAGCGGGGCAGACCAACCAATCCAACCTACCCCCAGCCAGCTGCACCTCCCCGGGGACCAGAGGGGCCGGCGCTGAGCTCCAGCGTGCAGGGTTGGGGCCCTGAAGCAGCCCGCTCTCACAGAGTTTGAGCCGCTTTGCCCCCAGCCTCCCCAGGCCATGGATCAGGCCCTTTCAGGGGAACTCTTTGGGAGCAGGCCCCTCCAGGGCCCCGACCCTGCACACCAGAGCTCAGCACCAGCCCCCTCCACCCCCCCACCCCCAGGAGGCACGGCTGGCTGGGGGTAGGCTGGGCTTGCTGCTCCGCCCCACTGCGGTGAGGCCAGGCAGGCAGGCAGGCAGAGCAGCCTCCGGGCCCAACAGTCCACACACACCCCCATTCCCCACCCCCTGGGAGTTGGAAGGGGGACAATTAGGGCCCCCTTACCTGCCTGCCGGAGCAGCGCAGCCTGGCCCCCAGCCACTCCTCCAGCCGGAGGAGCTCTCACTGAGTATGTGCAGAGTCTGTGCATGCTCAGTGAGAGCTTACTCTGAGCAGGAGTTTTAAAAACTCCCAGCTCAGAGGAGCTCTCCGGGCAGGGACTACAGCTGCCAGCAGTGTGCAGCCAGCAGCGTTTCCTGTGCCAGGTAGCACTAGGGGCTGCATGGCCGCGCAGCTGCACAGCTTAGTGGGAACATCGCTGTGCAGGTTGCTGTTCACATCTACTTTCCCCAATCAGTTCTTCTCTTTTTGTGAGCAGCAGGTCAAGAAGTGCAAGACCTCTAGTTAGTTCCTCCAGAATTTGTACCAGGAAGTTGTCCTCAAAGCTGCCCAAAAACTTCCTAGATTGTCTGTGCACTGCTGTACTGTCCTCCCAGCAGAGATCAGGGTAACTGAAGTCCCCCATGAGAACCAGGGCCTGTGATCTGGAAACTTCTGCTAGCTGTCCATAGAGAGCCTCATCCCCCTCCTCCTTCTGGTCTGGTGGTCCAGCAGACAGCCAGGCAACCTGTGTGCTTTTGGAGCCACTATTTCTGCACCTTGTATATCTCTTCCTTCCCATCCCCCTTTCTTTATTTCTCCCCACCCTCCCTGTCTCTGTGAGTCTATACATTTCTTTCTGCTGCTGCTGCTCCAAGATCCTACCCCATGGTCTCCACTTCCATTGTAATCCTCAACCCAGACAATAAGATGATCAAGAATCAACTATTTAATGCTGCTGATGAAAAAATGTCACTGTTGGGCCTTAGACCTCATGACAGAAGCTAAAGTGAAAAAAAAAAAAGGCCATTGCTATGTCCAGAAAGAGGGTCCACATGGGGAGATATACTGCTGTAACAATGGTGGTATACTTAACGCGGATAAAATTTCCATGCGTAGATAAGCTTCTAGTGCTGATTCTCTAAACGGATTACCAGGGGACTGCAGGGCACAGTAACTGTGTCTTACCCCTTTAAATAGTTCCTGGGGCATTTAGAGCAGTGTTTCTCAACCTTTAATGGACCCAAGGAACACCTAAAGTTATTAATTTCTTAACGTGAAACACCTGATGAAAATGTTCTCAAAAAAGCTGGTAACACTGGCAAGAAATTTAAAATGCTCCAGCTACAGCAAAGTTTCCAGGTGTGCATCAATGTCCACTGCCACACACCTGGAATCTTTGTTGTGACTGGGGCATTTCAATTTGCTCCTTTGCCCCTCCAGCCCCTCTGACTGGAAGGAGATGGGTTGGGTCACAGAACATGTGCAATATGTCTGCAGAGCACCGGTGTTCCACAGAACACTCGTTGAGAAACACTGGTCTAGAGGCCCTTTTTGGTTTTTACATTTTAGAAGGCACCACAGCCAGTAGTGTGTATGCTCTATATCACTGGTAAATGGACCCACTGAGCCTATGAGGTCCCTTCATTTTATATTTGTATGAAAAGAGTGAAAGACCCAATGGGGACTGAAGACCCAGGCAGACATCCCTGTGTCAGTTACACTCTGGTCACATTTGGAAGGTCAGCTCTGCAGCCAGCAGGACAAGAAGCTCAGTTCTTCAAAACATAAAAGCTGAATTTCTGGAGAATGACAGTATGTCCTGCAGGCCACATGAATACATTGTGCAAGCCAGATGTCTGATACCCCCGCCACACAGCAAGCATGGTCATGTAGTTAACGTATTATACTGGGATGTGGGAGATCCAGTGATGCCCAGTGTGACACCAGGCCAGTCAGGCCACCTGTCTGCGCCTCAATGTCCTATCTGTAAAATGGTATTTATATCATGTGGATTGCAGTAGTGTGCAGGGGCTCCATTATGAATCACGGTCCCATTGTCCCATGCTCTGTGCTCAAACAGAACAAAAAGGTCCTGCTCCAAAGAGCTTTAAAGTCCTGTACCTATCTTGTCTATTTAAAGGTAAGCTCTTGGGAGCAGAGCTCTGTCTTATTGCATGTTTTTTACAGGACACACAGCAATGGACCCAGTCTCTTCTGGGTCTTTCAGACACCACTGAAAGGCAGGCAGTAATTAGGAGAAGGAAAAGGACTTGGCAAAGTGATTTGGGGCAGAGCTGAGAATACAGTCTAGGAGTCCTGACTCCCAGTGCCCTCTGCTGTAAACTCTTAGGCCCCACAGCCCTGTCAGAGCCAGGAAGAGAATTCATGAGTCCTTGTAAGGCAGTTCCAGACACACACACAATGTCCCCAAATTGACAAAGCATCAAGTTGATCCTATACAAGGCTGCTTGGAGGTCTCAGATTAGCTGGCTAAGCCAATCCTACGTCCCACAGGCGACAAGTTAGGACCAGCAAGGTCTCAACCCAAAAGACGAGCTGGACGGAAGGCATGCTAAACCACATAGGGAAATCCTGGGGAACTATGTGCTCCTGGGATTGCCCCAGAAAGGAAGGTGCTGAGACTGGGCCAAGCCCCTGAAATGTGGGTGGAGGCCTCTTCAGGGGTGAGGATTATCTCCTCATGCTTGGGAAAGACTGTCAACCTCACAGTCAACACACTGTTGTAATCCAGCACAGCGAGAGGAGTGGGTTGGATGGGCCCTTATCCTCACGAGCTGGGGGCTCTTTTTCTACACCAGACCATGGAGGTGTCTGTGGGCACAACGGAGAACTCACCTGAGTATGGGAAGGGAGCTCACCTCGGTTTTGGTTTTCTTGGGGGCACTGCCATCCTCCCCTTCACTCTCTGAAATCTCCTCCATCCGGCCCTGCTTGCTGCCCTTCGAGGTGCAGGACTCCTCCACCCGTCCTTTCTGCAAGGCAGAGAAAGGAGGGGTCATGCTGGGAGCTCCCACAGTGGGGGAAAGAATGCTGACAGAGGAGTGATCTGTACAAAGAATGACAGGCTCGATAGGCATAAGTATAGGACCCTACGGAATAAGCAGTCACAAACTGGCACAGACTAACACTGAATGGGGGGATAACACCTTGATAAAATGGTGTGGAGATAAGCAGGATCTTGAGAGCTGGGTGAAAGAACCAATCCCTGCTGAGTTCCTGGTGAACCTCACGGTATCACCCAGTATCACACCAATGTTTTGTACCTTAGTGGCTTGCCGGGATTTTTCTGTTTTGCCATCACTGCTAGAAGTACTGACGCCACCTGGGGAGGCTCGACCCCGTGACCTGAGCTCCTCTCGGGGTCCCGGAGTCTCCTTCTTCCGTCCACTCCGCATTGACATCTGAGAGGAGAAAAAGCACACAGAGTGCCCTGGCAGCTCCCCTGCTATGCAGTCGTGTCCCACCTCCCCGCTCTGCTGAAATGCTGACCCATGGCACTCCTGTCCTAACTTCACCATAGAGCTTCGCTGATGAACCTCAATCCCAACCCCACAGCAACTCTTCTTTCTCAGACCGTGGTTCCCAACCTCCTCCTCTCCTTCCACATACCGAGTCTTTGTTCTGTCGAGTCTTCATTCTTTTGGGTGTGGGACCCCCATTCTCCTTGGCCCAGCTGGATGGAAACATAAATTTGTGTCACTTTCCCAGCCCTCCACTGTTCCCTGAGAGACTGAGCGGATGGCCTCACAGAATAGAGCAGGCCACGTTGGCTCCTCCAGAAGAGGGGCTCACTCCAGATATACAACAGGTTTTTTGGTAGGTCCTGAAAGACAAAGAGGAAAACAAAGACAGAAAAAGGGGGAAAAGGGTGAGTTTATATGAGACCTCTTCACACTGAAATCACAGCTCATAATATTAGAGCCAAAAAATTACTACTTTTGTCCTATATTTTTTATTTATAAACCTAGGGATCTTTACTAATAAGAGAGAATAATCTTAACTAATTATCTGTGGACTTCCAGTGAGCAAAGTGAAGTTAGTTAAGATTATTATCCCTTACTCCCTCGGCAGTAGGGTGGTACCCATGTGAAGGAAGAAAACTGAGCCCCTCAGCATTTGGGGCATTCAATTATTACATTATCTCAAATTGTTTTTACATTTCATTTCCCTTGTTCCATTTTTTTTAAAGGGGGAATTAAAAGAAGAAAGAAGCTGCTTAAAAACATTAGCATTAAAGTTCCCAATTCTTACTTTAAAAGTACCTCTGCAGCTGGTCTCAGTGCACTACATTACAAGATGCTTGCTCAGTCACCTAACAATCTCCCAGAGAGATGGACTTTCCTGTGGGATAATACTATGCAAACCCTGCCCCCACAACACACACACCTCCCATGGACTGCAAGAAGCTTATTATACAGGGAGGTTTATAAGTCCTGGTCACACTGCACATCCTCAGAGCTGCCCTATATACGCAACCACATACACTTTAACTCAACCTGCAAGCCACAAACTGTAGCAGGTCCATTTAACTTTGAATTTCTCCTCAGAATTAGACTCCACTGTGACTGTGGCTCTTCTCTGAGCTCTTCCAACTTGTTGATAGCTTTCTGGGATTAAGGGGTTCATGGCTGAACATGCAATTCCCCCAACCCACACAAAAAGGGACATCTCTGCTCTGGGCCATGCACCCACACTCAGACTATCACTGGGGAGGAGAACTCCCAAAGAGAGAAAACAAGGTCTGGAGGATAAGGTTATCAGGGACAAGGAGTCAAAGCCTGCATTATACTTGAAATGACTAACTGCCAGAACTGGGAACAGGTTAGCATGGGGAGACGAGGAACCAGGATGACTCGCCTATATTCCAACTCTGGGAGGGAAGTGGGTCCTAGATGATGATGGGAAAGGAAATCAGGAAAGCCAGATTCTATTCCCTGCTCTAGTAGCAAAGGAGTTGAGTCTATGAGGCTAGAGCAAGAGAACTGAGAGTGAGGATTCCTGGATTGCATGCACAGTCCTCTTTGACTTGCTCACTGGTAATCTCCCTTTTCTGTATCTCAGTTTCCTCATGTATAAAATGGGATAATGATCCTGACCTACTTCTGGGGAGAGGGACATATGAGATCTCATTAATTAACATGTTCAGATTTCTTGAGGATCATCAGCTGGGAAGGTAGTTACGATTTCAAATGTCATTCATATTTTATCTGTCCCTCATGCTGCAGACCACCTGAGGCACATACAGTAATCATTCCCATACAAAACAATTAATTAACTTACCCCTTGTCTTTACTAGAAAAATGCACTGGTTTAACTAAAATTAATTTTAAATTGAAGTACTTAAACCAGTGCAAACCCCTCCATGTAAATATATTTGAATAAGCTTCAATATTGCTTATAGTGCTTTAGCTTTATTTGTTCATTGGTTTCTAAATCAATCTAGTTAAACTGATGAGATTTTATACTACAGGTAAGCCCTAAGAATTTACGTTTCTCAAGTGACTTTCCTTATAATCCAAAAATACCAAAAAAGCAAGAAAATTCTAACTTAAAGACAACATTCACAGTTCCCAAGCATTAGCCCAGTACCATCAGAACACACGACTGACATCAACACACTAAAAAACGCTAACACGCTCATCACTTTAAATTTACCAAACTGTCACCTTCAATTCACACATCAAAGAATGTATAATGGCACTAATGTACAACTTTAACTCTGACCTTCCAACGCTACATTATTTAATAGCTTAATAATAACAACTACTCTTATCTCCATGTACAACACTCATGCCAGAGGAAGAATACAAAGCTGAACACACTCAAAATTTCCTTTTTTCTTATCAGCTGTTTCCTGTAAAATGTGCAAAATGTAGACCAAGCATACAATAAAGTTCCAAACAGACACAAACATCATGCACATTTTTAAGAGGGGGTAATTAACCTCTGGAGCAGATTATTGAAGGCTGCGATGAAATCTCCATCACCTGGACTCATTACATTTTTTTAAATACATGTTGTAATTCAATCAGAAATTACTGGTCTCAGTGCAGAAATTACTGTGGCCTGTCATGTAAGCACTCTGAATGATCACAATGATGATTTCTGCCCTTTAAAGTTCATGCAACAGACACATGCTCAGCATTTCAGACCTACCTTCATAATCATAGGGAGAGTGCCAGTGACTTGGGTGCCTTACACTTCCCATGTTAAAAGAGATTCTTGTGACTGTTTACTGTTTAATTCCTACATGGTTTTGCAGCAGGACTTTAGGGAGAACCCTGTGGTTGGGGAGCTGACCTTTGCTGGCCTCATTAAAATCTTTCTAAACTTGACTGAGTTACAAGACATTGAAAATTGCCATTGTATGTCCATTTCGCAACAGAAACCTTGTTTCTGGCTTGCTGCCAAAACCTTTTAAGATTTCATCTACACTTGGCATGCACTGAGCCAGTGTCTCACTTCAGCAGCCCTGCTGCCCTCTGGGCAGAATGAAGACAAAATGGATCCTGCCCCTTTCCTAAATTGAAGTAGCAGATGCATTGCACTGGAACAAGGAGACCATGAGTTTCCAGCCTCACTTCTGCTAATGCCAATAACAGATGGAGCGAAGAGGGGGGAGTCCTCCTCCACACTAACTGCACAAGGCCTCTCAGGTTAAAAAAGATGGGGATAGATGCTGCCCTAATCCAGCAGGTTCAAGTCTCATCTACTTACTTCACTGCTTCTCAGAAAGAGCCTGGCAAATAACAGGTAGCTGGTTCAGCTGCCTGTAAATTGGGGGTACTCCTGAATGTTTCCAAAAGGGTAGCCATGTTAATCTAGTTCAACAAAACAAACAAGGGGTCTAATGGCACTTTTAAAGACTAACAAATTTATTTAACGCATGAGCTTGCATGGGAGAAAATCCCACTTCATCAGATGCCTGAAGATGAACTACAGATGAATGGGAGGAAAATAAATGAAGAGAAGTGTAAGTCAACAGATCAAGGCAGACGGTTACAGAATCTAAACAATTACATTGTGTAATGGTCTGTTTAACAGTCTGCGCTGATCCTATGATTTACACTTCCCTGCATTTATTTTCCTCCCATTCATCTGTACTTCGCCATCTTCATGCATCTGACAAAGCATGATTTTTTCTCGTGAAACCTTGTGTGATGAATAAATTTCTTAGTCTTTAAAAGTGCCACTAGAGTCCTTGTTTGTTTTCCTGAGCGTGTAACTCTCTCTGACAGCGTGTTACATGGGTAGCCAGTTTGGGAGACCTGAAAATACAGTTCGCACAGAGGAGCCTTAATTCGAACTAATTTGAACCCCGTCTAGACTAGGCTTTGCCTAGTTCAAACTAAAAACATTTTTAGTTGCTTAGTTTGAACTAGTTAGTTCGAACAGTTAGTTTGAACTAACTGCTTAGTTCAAACTAATTTGCATATTCAGTTTGAACTAGCACAATGTAGACACGCTAGTTCGAACTAGCGGTTAGTATGAACTAAGCACTTTTTTTAATTTGAACTAACTTTTAGTTCAAACTAACCACACTTTTTTAGTTTGAACTAAAAAGTTAGTTCAAACTAAAAAAAGCACTTAGTTCAAACTAACTTTTGAACTACTTAGTTCAGACTAACCAAGTCCGAACTAAGATTTTAGGTGTAGACATACCTTCCTTGTCCAGTATGTGCTTGAGACCAACCAACCTCGGGGGGCAAGGCCAGGAGCTCGACTGACAAACAAGGCAAACAGACTCATGTCCATCCCCAGGGCTGCAGCCTCAAAATTGCTTCCTTTTAGGCCTAGCCTACAGTGAAAAATTAGGCTTGCATAACTACATTGCTCAGGGTGTGAAAAATCCAACCCCCTGAACACACAGTAAAGCTGACGTAAACAGCCCAGTTTAGAAAGTGCAAGGTGAAGGGAAGATCCTTCCATTAACCTAGTTATAACCTCTCCAGGAGGTGAATCACTCACACGCATGGGAGAATCCCTCCCGTTGGGGTACGTAATGTCTACACTGAAACACTACCATGCTTCTGCTGCACTTTAAGTGTAGACAAGCCAAACGGCCTAAGACCAGAAAGGACAGAAGGAATCCCCACTGCTCCTGAGATGACTAACTACCACTGGGCCCCAGGAGACCTCCACAGCACTGCAGCTGGCAGAGGGGCAGGACCTGATGCATCCATCAGAGCCTTCCTCCACTCAAACTGGACCTCTATTGAGTTCCCAGCTGGGGACACCACTCCCTTCTTCAACCCCCAGCTCCAACTCCACCAACCACCTAAAACTATGGAGCATTTTTGTTGTTCTCTTAATGTGTGCATATTTAGGGCCTGATCCAGGTTCCACAGAAGTTAATGAAAGTCTCAATTATTGCTGTGTGGTTAATTATTCAGTTAATTGTAACCCCCAATTCCCCACCTTTCCTTCTTTTACTTTATCCCTGTCTTTACGTTTGCTTTATAATCTGTTGATCCTTGATTCTCTAACTATAATCTGTAACGCCTCAGGAGTCTCAGGGACTTTCTATTAAGTTATGCATCTAAGTGGAGGCAGAAGACGCAAAGAAGCCAGAGTCAACTGGTCCTTAAATAGATAGGTCACAAAGCCCCAGACGACAGAGTAATGAGAGACTCTCTGAACCAGTCCCTACAACAGGCAGGTCCAGAGAGGAAAACAGAGAAGTTCCCTTAACTCTAGGCAAGTGGTAAGGGTCTGTGTTCCAATACTGAAGGTTCAGACTTCCAACTCTGATGCAGGTGAAGGCTGTAACAGATGCACACAACAAAAACTTGTTTTGTCTTCATTTAAAATATTAAAAATCATTACCAAAAATACTGTGCTAACAAAGTAATATGATTTACAAAGATCCAGTGCTCAAAAGTTGGTAAACTATGGGTTGAGTTAAAAGTTTGTTCAATTGATGTGCGAGTGAGTCCCCTATTTAAGGCTGATATAAAAAAAGAGCAGCGGCTCTCGACCTTTCTAGACAATGGTACTCCTTTCAGAAGTCTGATTTGTATTGCAGCTCTCCCCCCCCCCAGTTTCAACCCACTTTAAAAACCATTTGCTTACTAAATCAGACATCAAAAATACACAAGTGTCACAGCACACTGTTACTGAAAAACAGCTTACTTCCTTTTTTACCACATAATCATAAAACGAATGAATTGGAATGTAAATATTGTATTAACATTTCAGTGTATAGTAGATAGAGCAGTATAAACCAGTCATTGTCTCTATGAAGTTTTACTTTCTACTGAATTTGCTACTGCGTTTTATGTAGCCTGTTGTAAAACTAAGCAAATGTCTAGATGAGCCAATATAGACTCTGGGGTATATATGCCTGAGGATTGAGAGTCAGAGTTAGAAGGCCATACCCAAAACAAGATCTAATAAAGTGTGTCCAAAAACTAATTGCAGGTGACCAGAAGATTCAACCTAGTATTGTGAGATGGAGGGGAGGAGGCAGAACACATACTAAACTGGAAAACACTAAACTTGGTATACAGTAGGAATTTACTTTGGTAGAGCCATGACTCCCAGCAGTATGAACAAGCCACACCCATGAAAGATTAAGTTAAACCATCCAAGCCACTGGTGAAACTTCCTTGGACCTAGCTACTGCCTCTCCAGGACATGGTGGACCTGTGCTGACAGGAGAACCCTTCCCACTCCACAGTACACTGAAGTGCCACAGAAGTGCAGCATTTTAAGTGTCAGATCCTGAGAAGCATACAGCCTGAAAGAGCTGCTGAAAGAATGGTAGCTGACTCTGGAAGAAACCCAGGGAGAGGTCTGTGGGTCAGAAGTATAGGCTGAAGAGTGTTCTTGGTGCTGTGAGCAAAGAAAGCCATTTCCTGCTATTTGAATCCTTCTAAGACACACGACTTCACATTTTTTGTCAAAAAATAAAATAGCTACCTATCACCTAGTTCTACTCCCAGCACATGCAGGGCCCCAAACTTTGACTAGCCACTCAGATCAAAAAGTGACAACAATACAATCATTCTTTTCCTCCCCATAGGACCCCTGCCTCCTTTAGTGCATCGGAGACATTGGGAGGGGGAACCTCTCCAGGGATCAGTTATGTAGTAAATGATGTGGAGAATCCTTGTCTCACTTGTTGCAAAACTTGCTAAGTGAGAATGAATGAGGCAGGGAACTGCAGGAAGAGAAAGTCAGATGAATACTACCCAGGTGTACCCAGGGCACCTGACTTAAGGCACCAGAGGCCTAATCTGAGGAAGCGCTGATGGCGCACACTGCATCTGAAGTCAATGACAACTGGGTATGCTCTGCTCTTTAAGCACAGTACACCGTGCCTGAAGGTATGAGCACAGGGCTGGGAACCAGCTGATAAGCAATTCTAATCCTTTGTCAGCCAGTGAGTGGCTCTGAGCAAGTCACTTTGCTTTTCCCTTTGTGTCTCTGTCCACAATAATACTGAAAGATGTTATTAGAGGTAATATCTATAGAGTGGTTTGAACATATGAAGTACTATCAAAATATTATATACGTACAATCTAAATTATGGCACTTCCTAACTTTTGAGAACTTGATTCTGCAACCTTCACAACAGTAAATATAGGGTGGGAGATGTGTGCACACACCCAAACACACACTATGTCAAACACCAAATTAATGGGTCTAAGGTCAGCTCATATGTTGCAGCGACTGTCAGTTCTTTGATGTGTGCACTGCGGGTGCCTGTTAAAATGAAAGATAGTTGCACGTGGAAATAACACAACACATGTAGATAGCTATACATTGTATTCACTTATATTTACCAGTAGAAAATGGTATGAGGCAACGCAAATGGTATAGCATAGGAGAGGGGATGGAGGGACAAGCGGGGAGCACACTGTGCTAGTGGAAGCACCAGCTGGGGGGTGGATAACGAGAGAACTTCCCTCAAGTCCTGAAGAATGGCCAGGTGAGGAGCTCTTCAGAAGTCCAAAGGACAGGAGCTACTCTCCCTCCTGAAGGCTTCCCAGGAGACAAGCCTGAACCATGAGTCCTTGTTTGCAGCTTAGCTTGCACAGTGCTGAATTTTGCAACTAGCTGAGCTACGGATGAAGAACATGCTTGCTGCTGGCTTTTCAGATGACTTCACGTGCAATGATACAGAGTATCGCCCATTGTCAATTGAAAAAAATTGATACAAACTCAATAATCCACTACAATATTCATTATAAGATACAAGTAATCAAAGAAATATTATAGGATCACCCATGCAGCATAAACAGAAACCATTATGATTGTTAATAAATCCAATATTAACATACTACTAAGCTTCATAGCTTATGTATGCCAACCACACTGCACACTCCTGGGGCTCTTTGCACCCCTCCTTTTTCCTCCCCAAGCTCCCTGTGTCACCCTTCCACCCTCTTCAAGGGCTTCCTACAACTGCCCACCCCACCAGGGCTCTGTGGCTGTGTTCACACACAGGGGGTTATTTCAACATGGTTGTTTCGAAACAACTTGTATCGAAATAACACTTTATTTCGAAATAACTTAATTTGAATTAACAGTTTGTTAACTCGAATTAAGGAAAAAAGCTCAAAGCGAAATAGCAGGTTCAGGCAACAGTTATTTCGAAAGTCAGCGTTGTTTCGAAACATGTTCACACGACATTGTTTCGAAACAATCATTTCAAAACAACGTTGTTTCGTCCCCGCATGGGGTTTAACTTGTTTCGAAACAACACCGTTGTTTCGAAACAACGGTTCCCGTTGTTTCAAAACAACTATGCGTCATGTAAACACGGTATTTATTTCAAAACAACCTCTGTTGTTTCGAAATAAGAGTGCTGTGTGAACACAGCCTGTGAGTCCTCACCCTTTCCTCTCATACCTACATTCCTTGCCTATGCCAGTAGCTCTGTGTGCCCTTCTTTCATTTCCCCAAAGCCCTCCATTCCTACCCCATGGCTAGGACTCCACATGCCCCCCATTCCTCCACACCAGATTCTACCAATCTCTCTCAATTCTCAGGGGTACCGGGAGCCCTCCCACATCTTCCTTCTCCATACTGGGGTCCTCCATTCTTCCCCATGGCAGGGGCTCAGTGAGTGCCCCCATTTTTTTCTCTCCCCCATCAGTGTTTCAGAGCGCCCTCTTCCACTATCCCAGGTTCCCCCATTTTCCCTACTGCCATGGATGCTGCACGCACTCCTTTCCCCCCATGCAAGGAGTTCTGAGTTGTCCCCCACAACTGTCCCCCTCTGGTGTTCTGTACGTCACTATTTATCATTCCACCTCATACCAATCTCCCATTCTCCTCCCATTGACAGGGCTATATGCACAGCCCCTCCCCTCCTTTTTTTTTTTTTTTGTAGTGGGGGGATAAATCATTTATAGTCTGAAAACATTAAACTCTACTGGGAAAAGGGAAGTTGATGAGCTGAGGTATTGCTGGAGGGTGTCAGTGGCTGCCATCAGCCAGTTCCCTGATCAGTAGAAAATGGCAGAGGTGCTAGATTTTGTACTAGGCAGAGGGTAGGGGCTCCATGGTCACCCCACCCCCATTCTTCTGTCTTGGATTTTCAGATTTTCCCGAAAGTCAATAGGCAGCTGGCCACTGATGCCTTGTGCATTCCTAAAGGTTTAGGAACTGACTGGATGTGGTATTTAAAAGTTACTGCATTGAGAAAACACAGAGAAAGACAAAGGTTATGTCTACATTTAAACCACTACAGCACTTCAGTGTAGATCAGTGTTTCTCCACCTCTTTACCACAGTGGGGCACATACATGGATCGGAGGGTTACTCACCAGTAAACGTCCTTCCTCGAGATGGGCTGCTCACACACATTCTGTTACAGGTGTCTATGTGCTGCAGCACACAGTTGCCCAGAAGCTTTTTTGCCCTAGCCTGTCCCTGTAGGGTCAGTGCCCAACACCCCTTCTGTCCAGCACACCTGCATGGTATATAGGTGGCCCTAATCCTGTCCCCCCTTCAGTCCCTTCTTTCTGTTAACTCCGAAAAGCAGGGACAGAGGGAGGGCATGGAACGTATGTGAACAACCCATCTCGAAGGAGGACACTTACTGGTAAGTAACCCTCCATCCTTCTTTGAGCACTGCTCACATCCACTCTGATACAGATAACTACAAGCTGTACCTAGGATGGTGGGTGGAAGTAAGGTCTCCCTACTCTAAGGACAGCTCTGCCCAGGGCAGCATCATTTCTTGCCAGCTGGACAATTGCACAGTGTGACATGAAGGTGTACACTGAGGACCAGGATGCCACTCTGCAAATTTCCTGGCTCAAGACCTGGGTGAGGATTGCCATGGAGGAAGCTTGTGCTCTAGTTGAATGTGTCCTGATTTTCCCTGGAAGAGGAATGATTGCTCTGTGGTAGCAGTCTTTGATACAGTCTGCTATCCAGGATGAAATGCATTGGGTCATTACTGATTGACCCTTCATGCACTCGGCGACTGCCACAAACAGTTCGATCATTCTATGGAAGGGCCTGGTTCGCTTGATGTAAGTTTCTAGTGCCCTTCTAACATCCAGAGTGTGCCACTGCCTCTGGTTCTCCATGACCTGTGCATCTGGGAAGAACACCGAGAGGCAGCTGTCTTGATTTTTGTGGAAGGGGGACACTACCTTAGGCAGGAATGCTAGGTGTGAGTGAAGCTAGACCTTGTCCATGTGGAAGACCATGTTTGGAGGTTCTGAGGAGAGAACTCTTAACTATGAGACTCGTCTGGCCGAGGTGATAGCCACCAAGAAGGCCACCTTCCGTGATAAAACTAGGAAAGTACAAGAGTGGAGGGGCTTGTATGGGGTTTCGTGAGTCCCTTGAGCACCCGGTTCAGGTTCCATTGGGTGACGAAGTCTTGAGCCCGGGAACAGAGTCACTCCATGTCCTTCAGGAACCTCGAGGTCATGGGGTGGAAGAAAGGGGTTACCCTGTCAAAAGTATTGTGCAGAGTTGAGGTTGCTGCCAGGTGCACCCTGAGAGAAGGAAGTGCGAGACCATTCTCTTTGAGCTCTAGTAGGTAGTCCAGAATGGTTTGAAACATGGCAGACTCTTGGGGTATCCCTTCTTCCTGAGCCCAGAGGGAGAAACATTTCCACTTAGCGCTGTAAGTGGCTCTTGTGGAAGTTTTCCAACTCTCAATCAGGACTTTCTGGACCTGTTCTGAGCACATACTCTTGCTGGACTTCAGCCATATAACCTCCATGCAGTCAGGCGCAGTACCCCCAGGTTTGGATGGCACAAACGGCCAGAGTCCTGCATGAGCAGGTCCTCCTTGAGTTGGAACATCATGGGTGCAGCTACCAAGAGAGGTCTAGAAGAGTGGTGTACCACAGTCAATGGGGCCAGGCCAGGGCTACCAGAATTATGTCTGCTCTGTCCCTCTTTATCTTTGACAGGACCCTCTAGATCAGTGGAATGGGGAGGAAGACACAGAGTAGTGGGCCTCCCCAGTCGGCACCAAGGTGGGTCATAAAGCCTCTTCCAATGCATGGAGCGGGGGCAGTATTCAAGTTCCTTTTGGGTCCTTGGCTTGAAGAACTAACAAATTTGGCATCTGTCACTCCTATGAGTCTCTCCGAGGCACTTTAAGCACTTTTCATGCAGGTCACTGAGTGGTAAGGCCTTAATGCATCCCACACACGACCTGAAGCCCAGCATGGCTGCTTCCGGGCCAGCACATGTGGAATCTCCAGAGCACAACTGTGATGTTGGTTCACACGTGCGTGTCTGGAGCCCGGTCGAGAAATTGACACAAATAAGTTTTCCCAACTAAGCATCAAAGATTAGGATGAAAGAACAGGTACTTGCAAAGGTGCAAGAATGGGTAGTTCCAGGACCATCACAAACAGTGGAAAGAAGGGACTGAAGGAGGTGCAGGGCCAGGGCCACCTATATAACACGCAAGTGCGCAGGACAGAGGGGGTGTTGGCTGCTGACCCTACAGGGACAGGCTATGGCAAAAAAAGCTTCTGGACATCCGTGCACTGCAGCACGTAGACACCTGTACCAGAATGGATGCGAGCAGTGCTCAAAGAACTCTGTGTTATGTGGATGCAGTCCACATAAAAGATATACCACCTGTATCACCCTGAGGATTTCTCCTGGACTGCAGATGTATCTGGCTTACACTGGAAGGCGAGAACCACTAATGTAGATGATACCTATGTCACCAGAAGAGGTTCTCCCGGTGGCATAGGTAATCCCACCTTCCCGAGAGGTGGTAGCTAGGACAAAGGAAGAATTCTTCTGTTGACCTACTGCTGTCTATACCAGCGGTTAGGTCAGCATAGGTACTCTCGGTGGTATATCCCATATATAGACATGGTTACACCAAAGTAAATTCCCAGTGCAGACAAACCAAAACACAGGAATGACATTGATTTGTGTACAGGAACACCTACACTTCAGAGGCTATCCTTTCCTAGCACTGAACGTCCCATATTGTAGATAACATAGTCCTATCTTACAGAAAAAATAGTCTATGCCAACAGAAGGGTTTTTTCTGTCCAGCGTCTTCCCAAATAAAACTAGCTATGCTAACAGAAACTCTCTCTCACTGGCATAACACCCAGTGTGGATGTAGCTATGTCTACAGAGCTACATCAATCAGAGGTGTGTTTTTCCACACCCCAGACAGATGTAGCTATAGTCATTTAACTTTTCAGTGTAGATTGCTCCCAAGGCCTTTGCAAGATCAGATAAGTTATAAAATAACCCATATTTTCAATGCTGGAATACTCCATAAATAAATCATCTACTCTTAGTCTACAGAAGTTTCTTTGCTGGAAGAATCCAAATAAACCTGGGCCACCAAAAACATTTCTAAAAATTAGTCATTTTAAAATCCTTTCAGCTCAAACTTACTAACTAGTTTACTTGTATAGCTTCAGAAATTCCTTTTATACTCAGAAAGTAAATTATATAAATGTGGGGACAATACGCTACATTATCTATATATAACTAAGGCTTGGTCTAAACTAGAGAATTAGATCAACACAACAATGTCCGTCAGGATGTGAAAAATCCACCTCCCTGAACACTGTAGTTAAGCTGACCTAAGCCCCCATGACAAGCAAGGAGTCTTGTGATATTTAAAGACGAACAAATGTATTTATCACATGCGCTTTCTCCCACAAAAGCTCATGCGATAAATAAATCTTCTTGTCTTTAAAAGTGCCACAGGACTCCTTGCTTGTTTTGCTGAACCAGACTAACACACCTATCCCTTTGGAACTAAGTCCCCATGTGAGCAGTGTTAGGTCAATGGAAGAATTCTGTCCATCTTCCTACGGTCTTCCAGAGAGATGGATTACCCCACACTCACACTAATGCAAGACACTCTCCTGCTGGTGCGGGTAGCGTCTACACTGAAGTGCTGCAGCTACACCATTGTAACATTTTTACCTTGTACAAACCTGAGAGGTTTAATCCCTGCTTTACATGCAACTCTCAAAACAACCGTTTTTATTATCAAATCCACTCATTACATTACCTGGGTGTTTCTACTTAAATGACCATCACTAAAATAATTAACAGCATTTCTATTTAAACGGTCAACATCCAGTTTCAAAGTTAACAATCTCTCTGAGGTGAGAAAGGCTAATCACACCACTAAAAGCCAATGATTCAAGCCGCCTGCAGACTCAACAGATAACACTGCACCATTTACACTCAGGTCATGGGGTCTGTTCTTTTAAGATCATCTTCACACTCAGGACTAGAAACAAGATTTTTAAAGGAAAGCTGTGATTCAATGAGAAACATATCTGAAAGCAAAAATGTTTGCTGATGATTACTGTGAAGTAGAAAAAATGTGTGTTCATAAATACAAAACCCACATTATCAATAAACTGTGACAGTAGCCTATGCCACAGTTACTTGGTAAAAGAAATTAATTTACTAGAGGGATCCTATAGAAAATTAGATTCACCATAAACTAATTCCAAAGGGCATATTTTAAAATGATTCTACCTAACAGATTTACTTGAAAATATCAGAAGAAGCATTTTGTGCTCACAGAGGAAGGCCTTTTCTAAGAACAGGTGTACAGACACCAGTGGAAATCTGCATGGATGCAGCAATCCACCAATCCTCTTCTCCGTGCAGGACTAGGGCCTAAATGCTCCACTGAGGATTCTGTAACTGCACCACTCAACCAAATCTTAACCATAGAGCTGCAGTGATGCCATATTATAATTAAAACCTCCGTGCTCTTTTATACACTCTTCTTTTAATTGACAGACCGTTCTTTATATTGCACTTTACTCAGGAAGGTCACTGCGCATCTTGCAGAAGCCATTCAAACATCAGAAGCGGGCACTACAGAAGTGATGCAGCTGAGCCACCCCTGTCTGTTCTTCTATCCCAGCTGTGGCCTTGGGATGCGTCTTGTCATTGACCACAGGATGGGCGGCTGCTAGGAAATCCACAGCTACGTGTCACATGTGGTATACACGCACCTAAAACCCACTCCTGGGCCAAAGTGAAGCCACAATGCTCTATCCTTGCCCTTCACATCAGCAGGATCAGCAGTCAGTATGGTCATTCCCTTCTGACCTTCAAAAAAAGCACTGAAGGTTACTTCAAGATTCATAAAGCCAGAAGGAATCATGGTGATCATCTAGTCTGATTTCTTGTAGAACACAAGCCAGGGAACTTCCCCAAAATAATTCCCAGTGCACATCTTCTATTAAAAAAAAAAAATTCAATCTTGTTTTAAAAATTGTCAGAGCTGGAGAATCCAACATGAACCTTGCTAAAGTGTTCCAATAAATAATTAACACTCACTGTTAAAAATGTACGTCTTATTTCCATTCTGAATTTGTCTAGCTTCAACGTCAAGTTACTGAGTTGCGTGATACCTTCCTCTGTTATACTGAAGAGCCCCTTACTAAATATTTGTTCCCATGTACTTTCACTGTAATCAGGTCACTCCATAACCTTTTCTTTGTCAAGCTAAACACATGGAGCTCCTTGAATCCATCACTGTAAGGCACATTTTCTAACATTTTAATAATTTTTGTGGCTCTTCTCTGAACCCTTTCCAACTAATCAACATCCTTCTTGAATTGTGAACACCAGAACTGAACACAGAATTCCAGCAACGGTCACACCAAGGCCAAATACAGAGGTAAAATAACCTCTCCGCAACAAGTCAAGATTCCCATGTACGCATCCAAACAGTGCATTAGCCCTTTTGGCCACAGCATCACACTGGCCATGCTCATGTTCATTGTGATCTCAAAATCTTATTCTGAGCCATTGCTTTCCAACACAGAGTCCCACATCATAAGTACAGCCTGCAGTCTTTGTTCCTAGATGTACACATTTATTCATATTAAAAAGAATATTATTTGCTTGCACCCAGCTTACCAAGCAATCTTAATTGTTCTGTATCAGTGATGACTTCTTTGCATGATTTATGACACCCACAATTTGTGCATCATCTGCAAACCTTTATCAGTGATGATTTTTTGTTTTTTCCCAGATCATTAATAAAAATGTTAAATAATGTGGGATCAGGAACCAATTCCTGTGGAATCCTACCAGAAACATGCCCACTGAATGATACTTCCCTATTTACGATTATATTTTGAGATCTATCAGTTAGCCAGCTTTTAATCCATGTAATGTGCACCATGTTAATTTTATACTATTTGAGCATTTCTTAGTATCCAAATGTTGTAGTACCACACCAGTGCTGCACAAACGTCTATGTACATTACATCAACACTATTACCTTTATCAAACAAACTTGTAATCTCATCAAAAAATATTAAGTTAGTTTGACAGATCTAATTCTCCATAAATCCATGTTGATTGGTGCTATTTATAATACCCTCCTTCAATTCTTTATTAACTGAGTCCTGAATCAGCCACTCCCTTATCTTGCCTGGGATGGATGTCAGGCTCACAGACCTATAATTATTCAGGTCACCCTATTTATTCTTTTTAAATGCTGTCACAGCATTAGCTCCTCCAATTCTCTAACTTCCCCATTTTCCCATGACTTAATGAAAAAAATCAACATTTATGTACCAGCAAGTCCCTAAGTCAACTCTTTAAAAACTTTTAGATGCAGGTTTTTCAGAAGTGGTAATTTTTAAATGTTTAACTTTAGTAGCTGCCTTTTACCAGCCTTCAGACCTACTAGTGGAATGGGAAGTGTTTTATCAAAATGGACATGAACATCTTTTTTCCCAAACACAGAACAGAAATATTTATTGACCACTTCGTCTTTTTCTGCATATCCTTCATTGTATGGTTCTAGGGGGAGATCCCATGTGGCAGACTGTACTCATTTCTGGACTCCACTATCTCAGAAACCAGTGACAAACTACAGAGAGCTCTAAGAATAGGCATAGAGAATCTTAGAATGATAGGGTTGGAAGGGACCTCATAGGTCATCTAGTCCAACCCTCTGCCAGAGGCAGGACCACTCCCACTAAACCATCCCAATCATGGTTTTGTCCAGCTGGGTCTTAAACACCTCCAAAGATGGAGATTCCACCACCTCCCTCATCAGCTCATTCCAACGCTTCACCACTCACCTAGTAAAACAATTTTTTCTAATATCCAGCCTTGACCTCTCTAACCATAACTTGAGACCACTGCTCCTCATTCTGTCCTCTGTTACTAACGAGAGCAGTCGAGCTCCATCTTCCTTAGAGCATCCCTTCAAGTAGTTGAAGGTTGCTATCAAATCCCCCCTCAATCTTCTCTTCCGCAGACTAAATAAACCTAATGCTTCCAGTCTTTCCTCATAGGGCTTGTGCTCTGGCCCTTTAATCATTTTGGTTGCCCTCCTCTGAACTCTCTCTAGCATGTCCCTGTCCTTTTTGTAGTGGGGAGCCCAAAACTGAACACAATATTCTAGATGTGGCCTCACCAGTGCAGAATAGAGGGGAAGGATCACATCCCTTGATCTGCTGGTAACACTTTTTTTGATGCAGCCCAGTATGCCATTGGCCTTTCTGGCCGCAAGAGCACACTGCTGACTCAGAATGATGGAGGGGTTTGATTCAGAAAGGAAAGTCTACTGGGCTCTCTGAAGCCATGAGTGAGGGGAGTACTTACAAACTTTCTGCAAATGCATGAGAGGCAAAAACCCCAACAGGAAAAAGATTTGCTGGGGGGTTAAGTGGAGAGGACTAGAGGGAAGGAGAGAAATGAGCCACAGAAAAGCAGCACAGGAACTATCCTGCAGCATGTTAACAAGTTCCAAAGGGGTAGCTGTGTTAGTCCAGTTCAGTAAAACAACCAAGGAGAGTCTTGTGGAATTTTTAAATAAATTTGTTAGTGCCACAGGACTCCTTGTTTGTAGAGCCCTGAAAATATGCAGATACCCATGGATATCCGCATTATATCCGCATCCGCAGATACAACATGGATATGCGTGGACCATTTCTTGTGGATGCAGATCAGATACAGGTCCACATATTTTTATGTTCACAGAGCTAGAGCCCTGCAAATATGCAGATATATGTGAATATCCACATTATATCCACATCAGCGGATACAACATGAATATACGCGGACCATTTCTTGCAGATGCAGATCGGATACAGATCCACGTATTTGTATCCATGCAGGGTTCTACTTGTTTGTTATCCCACAGCACTGAGGCATCTGAGCACTGGCAGAATCATCTCCACAGCAGAATAGACAATAGCCCCATTTGACTGGAAGACTGAGAAAAAGGAAGATTGAGAAAAAGATTAAATGAATGTGGAGAATGATCCTACCCTGGTCCCTAATCTTCAGGTGGGGGGAACCTGACGGAATGTTCCTACACTAAGTTCCATGGGTGCGTCTACCCTGGCAAGTTAGTTTGAATTAAGGAGCCTTAATTCAGAATAACTTAGTCCCCGTCCATCATAGACTTTCACTAGTTTGAATTAAGGAATTCCTTAATTCAAACTAATGAAAGCTTAGAATTAGTAACACCTACATTTAGTTTGAACTAAGCGCTTCATTCAATTCTTAGTTTGAACTAAGGGCAGTGTAGACCAGGATTAAGCCTTAATTTGAAGTAAATAAATTTGAATTAGTGCAGTTAGTTGGAATTAATAAAGTGCACTAATTGGACACAATAGTTAAGTCAAATTAGTGAATTTTGTTAATTCAACTTACTAAGGTCAGGTTTAGTTTGAATTAGGGTCGAACTTATTAGTTTGACTTTGTTAATTCAAACTAACTTTTGTAGTATAGACATAGCCTATCCTTCTAGGCTTTCATGGCCTTCCTAATCATAGCACAGTCAATGTCTGAAGTTCCCACCAATTCTACATAACCCCAACACAGGGTATGCCTCCACTGATGGCGGAAATTTCACCACCATCAGTTCGTCCTTCCGGGAGCAGTCCGTGTTGAGTATGAACTTGCCGCACCGCTACCGGAAATGGGCCCCAGAAGTCCCTGGGGTCAGGGGGAGTAAGGGAAAGCCAACCGCAGGCGATTTACAGTTGGCTTTTCCCTAATGTGTAGCGGTGGCATTAAAAGTCGCCACTACTTAGGCAAGGAATTTTGCGTTCATTTCACAACTGGCGGTCAACTTCTGCCGAATTTGCCCTCAGTATAGACTAGGGCAGAGATTCTGCTAGCTGCCACAGACTCCCCACCCACCCCACCTCCCAGGCTAAGGCAAAAAAAAGACCCAGCTTTGCCTGCCTAAAACGGTATCTGAGCCTGAAGATGAGCACCAAAGCAAAGCTCAAATGTGAGTTGCTGAGGTCCCTCAAATCTCTGCCAACTTAGAGCTGGATGGCAACTAGCCAGGACTCAATGACCAGAAACATGGAGCCTAGTATCAGCCCTTGTTAACCAGGAGCAGGCCACTGCCAGACTATCATCAAAAGCTGGAGAAGGACAATACGTTAGATCTAAACTGGAATGATCTCACTAGCGATCTTACGAACAAGGTACAAGCACAGCTCTCTCTTGTAGGGCACACAGCACATCCATGGTTTAAAAAGAAACAAAACACACTTTCTCCTCTGAGCCCCTGGGAACCCAAATCCCACTCAAGAGGGACCTTGAGACTCAACATACGAACTTCTGTCGTTCGGCAGTGTCCATGCAGTGAATGACTGCAATCAAAGACAGGCCTCAAGAAGGGTCTTTAAAGGTGAGAGTTCCAGTTCCAGTTCCGATTTGCTATGCATGTGTGTCTGTGGAGGCCTTCTCTGGGCAGCGCAGTAACTGTCCACAATCACTATGTAATAGAAGAGCAATACTGTTTTAAGTCTTGATTGCCCTTTGGGAAATATCCCCTCGTAATGAGTTATCCTGGTCAGGTTCCAGTGGTCCATCGTTGGTAATGGGCATCACTTAGCATTAGGTCGCCACTGCCTATCAGGCAGAAAGGAAGCTCTATGGAAGATAGTGTGCAAAGAGCTCAAATTATTGGGCAACATTCTTTGAGCAACCATGTCCTAACCCTGAGTGAAACCATAAGTCATAAAGAGACTACATGGTACACAATCATGTTCTACACCTGGGAGTAACTATCACTTTTAGACAGGTTGCCTAATGAAAAACTGATTTATCTCTGGATGATACCATCTTCCCTAGAGGCACTTGAGATGGTAACAGCCGATGCAAGAGATAAAGCATTTCCAGACTTGCTACTGTGATATAACTTTGAATAACCATCATCCACAAGAAGCGCCGTTTGACAACCTATAGGCAACACCACCTCACATAACTAAAGTGCTCATGGCACATACGTGGCCTGCCCCTGAACCCAGTGGAAACACTCACAAATGAAACCAGTGTCAGAAGAATACCAAGTGTATTCCCCTTGTTAGTATGTGGGTAGCTAAACAGTTTATGAGCGCTTCTACGAGGGACGACTGTGGCCTATTTCAGGGTGAAACTTACTGGAGGCACTGTCAAATCTCTAATGGACAATCCTGGAAAAGTATGCATGCAACTTATAGATTGGTGGAGTAATAAATAAGGATAAGGCCAGATAGATCAGATTCAGAGCAATATGGATTACTAGGTAAAATGGGTTCATTCAACTTATGTGCATTTTACTACAGATAACCTGAAGGTCATACATCAAGGGACAAAGAACGCAGGTTACACACACAAGAAGGAAGCAGTGACTCTGAAAAGGCCTTGTAACAGTGGATAACAAACTGAACTTGAGCTCCCCATGCAATGCTATGGCTAAGACAGCTAATCAAATCCACGGATATATGAACACAAGAATATTGAGTACCTGTAGGGAAATGGTATTATCTCTGTATACAGAATTGGTGGGATCACTAGTGCAATGGTTCACAACCTTTTGCAGGTCCCAACACACTCAGCGGTGTATTGCAATCTTACAGGACACGCCAGGACACCCCCCGAGGCTGAATCCAGCCATCTTGCCAACTCTCTGTGACACATGTGTCCTGACACAGTGGTGGAGAACCGTTGCACTAGTGGAATACTGTGTTCAGTTCTCATGTCCACACTTCAAAAAGGATGTTGAGACACTAGAAAGGAAATCATGAAGAAGATTTTAGGTCTGGAAAACCTGCCTTGTAAAGACAGACTTAAGAAGCTCAATCTATTAAGCTCATCAAAGAGAAGGTGAAGAAATGCCCTGATCATAGTCTGTTAGTAACAATATGGCAAGAAGATTTTTGATAGCAAAGGGATCTTTAGCAAATTGGATCCAACAGCTGGAAGCTGAATCTTTAAACAAAAAATAAGATGCAAATTTAATTACCCCACCGATTAGCTCAACCGGAAGTTACAAATGAATCACTAGGTTAGTTATGTGCCCTGAACTCTGCAAAGGAGGACCGGGGGGGGGTTACTGTATGGTCATAATGGTCCACCCAGGCTTTAAAACATACACGTTAGCATCCGGGTAGCCATCAGTCAGATGCTGGTCAATGACTGTGTGTTAGTCCTGAGAGAAATCACTTTGTAGGGACATGGTCTGGTAGACGACCATGGGCTAACCCACAGCACCATCCAACACGAAAACACTGATGAACAATCATGGCCTAACTGTAGCTAAAACTATCATTCATAGAAGTGGGACAACCACAGAATGTCTCTAATTAAAGCCACTTCCCGTATCAACCCCACTGCAGAAAGAACCATAGCCAGAAAGGCAATGGATGTCTAGTAAGGGTAATTACTCACTGACTGATTAATCCTATCCTGATCCACAACACAGAGGCTACGTTCACACACAGGGGGTTATTTCGATACAAGTTGTTTCGAAACAACTTGTATCGAAATAACGCCTTATTTCGAAATAAGTTAATTCAAATTAAGAAAATGTTCATTCGAATTAAGGAAAAAAGCTCAAAGTGAAATAGCACGTTCGGACAACAGTTATTTCGAAACGAGTCGCCGTTGTTTCGAAACTACATGTTCTGACGGGATTGTTTCATCACCAAATGGGGTTTAAGTTGTTTCGAAACAATGGAACCCGTTGTTTCGAAACAACGGTACGTCGTGTGAACGTGGCGTTTCTTATTTTGAAACAACCTCTTGTTGTTTTTTAAAATAAGACTGCCGTGTGAACACACCCAGAGAGAAGGGGGAAAAATAAATCAAGTGGCATCCTGGCATAAAATCCCGATTCTCAAAGGCAGCTCGTAGGGCAAAAATCATGGTAGCCTGAAATTCCCCAGCTAGACTGACCCTTGATGAATGACATTGCCTGGGCAGTGGGTGTGAGCAGATGCCTGGCACCACTTGCCTGCCCCTCCTCAGCAAAACCCAGCTAGTGTATTATTACTGGCTAAACTGCCCAAAGACAACACAGTAGTTACCCCCTTACGTTTTCAGGGAGGAAACATGGTCCCATTCCAATACATCAAAAAACTGTTGTTACTCCCCAAGAGAGAACAGACAGTTGAATGCGAGACCCTACCCACAAATTACTGTAGTCAGAGGAAACGCGTTACAGACTGCGTGCAAGAAGAGAACGTCTTCACTGTGAAATTAAGCTAGCCTCTTACTTGGCTGTTCCCCCTAAGTCCCCTCTTGCCCTCTCACCCAAGGGCAATGGTGCTTTCAGCCTAAGCTATCTGGCCCAGTTGGGGTGCAGGTTAAGACCTAAGTGAGGAACTCACTGGGCTAGTAACCTGCCCACTTTGCAGTGAGGATGCAGGCCACTTCGCTCAAGGGCTTATAGTCCTCCAATGCCTTTCCAAAATTCTGCCTGTATCTAAAGGGCCAGTGATTTCTCCCACAATTGAGGAGGAAAGACTCCTCGAGCAGTTCAGCTTACTGCAGCACAAGAACATCCTAGGCTGTGCTGGTCCCCAAAAGGCCTAGCAACACAAATGGGTGAATGCACTGCCAGAGAGCAAGCAAACAAACAAGGAGTCCTGTGGCACTTAAAGACTAACCAATTTATTTTTTGCATGAGCTTTTGTGGGAGAAAATGCCACCTCGTCAGATGCTTTGAAGATGGGGGAATTCTCCCACGAAAGTGCATGCAAAATAAACAAACAAACAAACAAATAAATAAAGCTGTTAGTCTTTTAAGTGCCACAGGACTTCTTGTTTGTTTGTTTTACCGAACTAGACTAACAGGGCTACCCCTTTGGATCTAGAGAGCACACAGGCAAGTAACACAGGTATGGTTTGGCAGCGTAGCCAGGCTAGCTAAGCTAGGTGAGATCACCCACATTAACTCTGCAGCGAAGACACACCCGGAGAGTGCTGAAGAATTTAAATTGGCCAAGGAGGTTTTTAAGAACACTTCTGTTTCAGAGGCACTTTCTGTTTTAATCACACGCAAGAGAGTTTGACTTTCCCTGCAGGCTCTTGGCCTTTAAGAATCTTATAAAGGGTTGGTATTTCGTACTTATTTTTTGGCTATTCTAAAGGTAAAGCTAAGTTAATGCTTCTCTAGTAAAATTCCACCTTAAGACAGTGCAGCAAGGATGAACTGATCAAAGCATGAAAATTATTTTGCACTTCTTCTTGTGGCTGAGGACCTGATGACACTAAATTGAAAGGGTTACAAAACCAGCAGAGGACAATAAAGTAGTTCATGTGACCAAGAGAGATTAGAGACATGGAGATGCGCAGGAAATAACAAAACCTGGACAAATACAGCTAACATGTTGAGAGGAAATAATCTAAAACCCAGATTCCTAATGGCAAGGAGACACCTAGGGTGTGTTCACACAGCAGTCTTGTTTCGAAACAACG
Organism: Podocnemis expansa; assembly: GCA_007922195.1. Classification (NCBI taxonomy): domain Eukaryota; kingdom Metazoa; phylum Chordata; order Testudines; family Podocnemididae; genus Podocnemis; species Podocnemis expansa. Next base: position 2,972,618 of record ML682084.1, read on the forward strand.
GAAGATGTTTCGAAATAAGAAACGCCATGTTCACACGACGTACCGTTGTTTCGAAATAACGGGTTCTGTTGTTTCGAAACAACGGCGTTGTTTTGAAACAACTTAAACCCCATTTGGTGACGAAACAACGTTGTTTCGGAACGATTGTTTCGGAACGATCCAGTCTGAACATGTTATTTCGAAACGACGGCGACTCGTTTCGAAATAACAGTTGTCCGAACATGCTATTTCGCTTTGAGCTTTTTTCCTTAATTCGAATTAACATTTTCTTAATTTGAATTAACTTAATTCGAATGAACGCCTTATTTCGATACAAGTTGTTTCGAAACAACTTGTATCGAAATAACCCCCTGTGCATGAACATAGCCCTAGAGAGCAGGAGCAACAGAAAGAAAGCCAAGAAGAGGAATAACACAGGACCTGGCAATGGGACAGAACTGAAAAAGTGATCCGTGCAATTCTGAGGACTGCTTGTTACACTACCGTACTTATGCTGGTATAATTCCACATATTCCAGAATAAAAGTCTCTGCATGGGGCGTTATAACTACAGCGGTACAGTTATGCCACTAAATGTCCAGCGTAATTCTGTATAGGCAAGGCCTAAGGCGAGGGCATGAGAAATACTTGCCACCAGCTGAGGGCTGCAAACCCCAGGGAGAGGGATTACGACAGTAGAAGAGGACCAGCAAGTTTTGCCGTTAGGATTCACGACATATAACGTGCAAACATCTGGGTGAGTTTTATTGCTGCTGGTGACAGCCTTAGCATCGGATGGCCCTTCACAGCCATATTGAAAAGCTCGATCAAGAATTCAAAGAATTTCCCAGAGACCACAAACGGAGAGGGGGTCCCCCAGCTGTGAAACACCAGACCATCCAAGTTCCAAAGGAGTAGCCATGTTAGCCTGGTTCAGCCAAAGAAGCAAAGAGTCCTGGGGCACTTTTAAAGACTAATTTATTTATCGCCTGAGCTTTCACTGGAGAACATCCCACTTTGTCAGACTCCTGAAGAAGGGGAACTTAGCAGATCTTCCACGGAGGGAAGAGAAGCTGTCATTAACAACCAACGGCTGGCACGTCTTTACACAAATGAGTCGTTCAAGAACCACGAGCAACCGATGGAAGTAATGATTTGGGCAAGGAATATTCATGGGGAAAGAAGAGAGCGAAGGTCCTCAAACAAATTAATCTCAATGAATAATCCGAGCACCTCAATCCACCACCCCCCTGTGAGAGGGGTAGGAATTTTGCAGGTATGGCTTCACCCGCTTGCTGAAATGCACGTGCTTGCTCCATGGGCATGGAAGAACGATCTGGATCAGGATAAACTGTTGCGTAACCGGGCGACAGCAAAGCCTTTATTCGGCACGAAGCTGCGCCCAATCTCACCGTAACAGGCACCTCACCAGCAAGCACATAGACCACACCAGCCACCGCACAAAGAGAACGGTTAAGAAACTGGCCACCACGACAGCGACTGAGTGGCCACCGGGACGCCACGAAAGAGAAGGCGAACGCTCTCGAGCCGGCCAGCGAGGATAACACCCGTGCTTATGAAATGCTGACCCAGGGCTCTTCACGACAGCAGCCCCATACTCACCCTGCACACCGGGCAACAATAGTCCAGGCAACCTCAAATTAATGGCCGACAGAACGTACCAGAGAACATGGTGGCCGGCCTGCAGACGAGGACACCACGGGAAACCCAGCTGCATCCCCGGAGCGACGGGAGAGCCCAGGTGACAAGCGGTGGCCGGCCAGGCTCCTCTCCCCCACAGGCCGGCCCGCTGAGGAGCCACCGGCCCGGCGGCGCCCTGGCAGCGAGCTAGCGGTTCTGCCGGCAGAGCAGAGGGCGGCTGGCGGCTCCCCCAACGGTGGCGAGGCTGTGCCACCTGCCCGGGCCGGGGGGGGGGGAGCCAACCTTCCCGCCCCGCCTGACGGACCCCCCCCCGGGCCGCCCCCCCCCCCCCCGCGGCTTGGTGCCTCCCGCCGCCCCCGCCGTGACGTCACAGCGAGCCCCCCGCTTCCCGCCGCGAGACAATGGCAGCGCCGAGGGCAGGCGCGGCCGACTCACCGCAGGCTCCCGGGAGGAGTCACCGGCCCCTCCGCCCGCTCCGCGGCCGAGCCCCCGGCTGGCGAGGCGGCCGCGGCAGCGCAGTCCCCCAACGCCGCCCAGCGCTCCGGCCGCGGCCGCCCTTAGCCGCCTCCCATTTCCGAGGCGCCCCCCGCCGCGCTGTCACCCCCGCCCGCCCGCTCGCTCGCTCCCGCCCAGGCAGTCGCCGCCCGCCAGACAAAATGTTTCTCTTCCGAGCCCAGAAAGGGGAGGGGCCCTCGCTGCCCCCCAAAACAGCCGGGAGAAGGGCGCGACCTACCAACGGGCCGGGGCACAGCGGTGGTGTGAATGGCTTTGTCTTCCAGCCACTGCAGCCTGCCCTCCCAAGCCAGGGCCAGGCTGCTGGCCCACTTTCCCGGCTCCCGCCTCCCCAAAGCTGGCTCTCCCTGCAGTTTCTCCTCCCTCCTCACTCAGGGCCCAATACAAAGGAGCGGGAGAAGCCTGGAGCTTTTTTGGCAAGACGGATCCGGGAGCAACTGAATCCCAGAGAAAAGCGAGGGAAGAAACGGATCGGATTGCGCAGGAACCGGAGTGCTGAGCCCAGCTCCAGCTTTCAAATCAAATCACAGGGCTGGAAGGGACCTCGTGAGATCATCGAGTTGAATTGAATTGAACCCAGGACCTTCTGCATGTTAAGCAGAGGTGCTAGCCACTTTCCTGAAGGGGGGAAGAGAGAGGCCTTCCTCTTGCACCCTCAGCACAAGGGTGGTGCAGACAGAGGGGGGCTGGAAGGCAGATTTCCAAAGGGGCGGCCGTCTTAGCCTAGTCCAGCAAAAATGAAGAAGAATGAAAAAAACAAGTGGCACTTAAAGACTAACAGATTTATTCTTCACATGAGCTTTCGTGGGAGAAAAAAAGCCCACTTCAGAGCATCCGACAAAGTGGGATTTTCTCCCACGAAAGCTCATGCGAAAAATCAATCTCTTCGTGTTTTAAGTGCCACTGGAAAGCTCATGCAAAAATAAATCTGTTAGTCTTAAAGTGCCACACAACTGCTTGTTGTTTTTTTTACTGGACTAGACTAACACGGCTATCCCTTTGGAAATTGGAAAGCAAAGACACACTCACTCCATCCCCAATGTCCCTGTAACGGGGAGTCAGGGAGTCATGGGACTGGAGTTGCTACGGCCTGGGCTTCTCAAACGGGGTCAGGACCCCGCAAGGGGTCCCATGGTTATCATGGGGATCCCAAGCTGTCGGCCCCCTCACGTGCCACGCTGACACTGCCAGCCTGGTGCACGGCCCGCAGCCGGAGCCATTCACAGCTTGGCTGGAGAGCTGCGCCTGCTGATCATGTCACAGCTAGAGGCTTGTCACTTTGGGGGGGTCATCACAGTTGAAATATTTTCAAAAGGGGTCCCTGCAAATGAAGTTGGAGAGCCTGCGTACTAAAGGGATCTTCTCAAAACTGATGCTAATATCTCTTCCATTCTTTAGACCCCCCAAAGACATCTTAAATCATTCAGCTGCCTCCAAAGTGCAGCTGCAGGCCTCCCAGAGGCCTCTCTGCTCAGTCATCTTCCCTGGCTCTTACTGAAGCAAAGGAAAGCGCCCCCTACTGATGATGCATGGACACCATCCCCTGGAGCAGAGCATCACCCAGCAGCCTGCTGGTGCATCCTGGTCAGCACTGACTGGGGCAGGGGTCTTCTGTCCCCTGTTGGGCTACTCGCTCCCTGGAGCCTGAGGTGTGCCCGGAGTGCGGATCCTTTCCGACTGCCTTAGCCCTCTGCCTCTGTGAACCAGCCAGGGCTCCATGCCTGGCCTTTGCTTTCGCCAGCCTGGATCTAATCAGCATGCAGAGTCTGCCTGAAGGATTACACAAGCCGCACACACTTCAATTGCTCACACAACTCCCCCCTTCTCTCCCTCCTGTAGCCTGTCCCATCCCCCTTTCCCAGTTACCAAGCAACGGCACAAAGGGAGAGTCTAGCGTGGAGGCCAAGAGAGGGCCCTGAGCCCTGCAAGAATGGATGAGATTGTAACCCAATCGGAGGCTTTCCACCTGAGAGGGAGAGAGATGGAGAGCAAGAGAGGCAGAGAAACACATAGATAGGGCGTAACAAAAATACTGAACAAAACGGACCCAAAAAGCCGGATGCCCTAGGAAATAGGAGACAACTGACCCAAAATTACAAACTCACACAGTGAACCGGCATGACAATACACTGGGGACATCCACAATAGACCTATTATACAAGCCTTATTTTAGCCTCCTAATCTTAGCATTTTGGCTTCGGGCTTTCTGCAGGCCTCAGAAATTGCCAAATTTATTCAGATTGCAAAGAAAAAAAGTTTCTGTAAGGTCTGAAGAAAAGATTTTTGACTTACAAGGAATTAAAGCATTACCCTGAATTTTAAAAACTTGGAATTTTGTCTCTCTTTGTATCCCTCTAGCTCAGAAATGGGCAGATGACTGCCCCTGCAAAATATTCACAGAGTTCAGTGTCAAGGCAAACACAGTCACTGGCTACATTTGTAGATAAAAAAGTCGTCATTAATGAAGTAGCTAATGAATTTTAGTTTGACAGATAGAGGTTTGATTCTGCTCACATCGGTGTCACTTAGTGATTTCGGTCCCTGTTTAGATTGGAAGAGGCTAGGGTATTGTGTGCGTGTACGTGCATGCATGTATGTGTCCAAGAGAGTGTGCAAGGGATACAGCATACAGTGCCCTCAGCTGGTTGGTTTAAGAACTTTTGAAGTTAAGGATGTCCCTGTATTCAGCATCTAACAGCAGCTTTAGCTCACGTGTAGGAGCCTTTATTTACAGAGCTGCATCAATCAATCAATCAATCAAATCATAGGGCTGGAAGGGAGAATTCTAGTCCTGTTACATTTATTTAGTTAGTTTATTCCATTTAAAAATTATGTTACAAGAACATTAAGGCGGCAGGGTCAAAAGCGCAACCATTAAGAAGTGCTAAAATTAAATTTGCCTGTAACGTTGTCAGCCCTGTTGTTTGTATACATTATGATACAGTCTTTAACTACATGATCGCAAACTATTTTTCCACAGGCTGGGAAGCTATTCGATATTTCTTTTTATCTGCATCATTCCCAAGGTGGTCCCAAACCTTATTTACTGCCCATCATACCCAAATGCCCCAAACACCAAATTACTCAGGCTCAGAGAGCTAAGGCCATAAGTGCCCTGTAATTTTGGATGAACACATAGGACCTAATTTTTCAGAGTACTTAGCATTTTTATAACATTGTGCAGAGCTCAGCTCCCTGATCTCAGTTTCAGCTTGGATTGGCTAACACTTTCGCAAAACAGACCCCCACGTTTCCAGTTAGGCAGGCAGAACAACTGGTGACCACCTGAGAAAAGTTTGGTTGAGGTGACTAGTCCAGCATCACAGCTCTGTGGCATCCAATTCTGCAGGCTGTCAAGCATCTGCCTAAGGCCTGTATTATGCTAGAAATTTACTTCAGGTATAGTTATGTACCTCAAAAATGTGAAAAATCCTGAGAGAGATGTACCATAATGAGCTACCTCCCCCTGGCCTGATGTAGACCAACACTAGGAAAAATTCTTCCGTCAACCTAGCTACTGCCACTGAAGGGAAAACCTTCCTGTTGGATGAGTAATTTCTATGCCAAAGCGCTACCATAGTGCAGTGGTTCCCAACCTTTTCTCTACTGCGGCACACCTTGAGGCCTTCAGTTATGCCACGGCACACTGGCATGACAAAATCATGAATATTCAAATTAATATATGAATACTCATGAGCCACGGCACTGTTTGGGGCCGCAGCCTGGGGCTCCAGCTCAGGGAACCCCCCCGGCCAGGCCACATGGGGCCACTGTCCAAGGCCGCCCCCGCGTTTGGGGCTGCCACCTGCGGCTTTGGGGAACCCACCAGCCCGGTGTTGCATGGTGCTTCCCCCAACAGCACCGGCTCTGGCTCCAGGCAACCCCCAGGCTCGGGCCACATGGGGCCTCCGCTGCAGCTCCAGGCAACTCCCCCTCCTGCCCCCTGGCCGGCAGGGCCGTCCTTAAGGTAGGGTTACCAGATTCCAAAGCCTGGAAAGGAGGACAGGGAAGTGTGAAAAGGAGGACGTTGGAGGACACTTGGCAAAAATGTAGTATTATGTAATATTCTTCTGTTTTTAGGGGGCCTGGAACACCGCCCCCTAAAAATAGGCTGTTCTGGGGCATCCAGCATACTTTAACTTTTAACTTTAAAATCATGGGTTTTTAGAATGCCTGTTGGACGGAGGATGTGAAGGTAAGAAGGAGGACACGTCCTCCTTTTGCCTGACATCTGGTAACGCTAGCCTAAGAGGGTGCAGGGCCCCAGGCAAATCGCCCTCTGCGGGACCCCCGCACCATCCGGCATTGTGGGGTGGAGCCAGCCGGCCCAGTGGAGGGGCAGACCCCTGTGCTGCCCCCCATGCTGGGGACGGGGCGAGCGGCCAAAAGGGTGGCCGGTGCAGCACTTGCCAGGCTCCCCCCCCATGAATGCTGCTCTGGGCTCCCTGCTGGAGCAGCGGGGCAGGTGGCAGCGATACCGGCTCCATGCTGCCTCCTGCCCCCTCCCCACTGCTCCGGCACACAGCCCAGAGCAGCACGCATGGCGGGGAGGGGCGGACCGGCAGCGCTGCACCAGGCCGCCCTTTTGACCGCTCGCCCAGTCCCTGGGGAGGGGGGCAGCGGTGTGGCTGTGTGGTGTCCCGGGACGGCCATGCCGGCTGGGACCACGTGGGGCCTCCGCCGCAGCTCTGGCTCCACGGCACACTGGTAGAGTTTCCGTGGCACAGTGGTTGGGAACCACTGCCATGGTGTATGTGCAGGGCTGTCCCTGGGACTGGGCAGAGCCAATCGGCCTGTGGGTATCCCACCCCCTCCTTGTTGCTGGGGGGTAGTGGGGCCGCCCTGGGTCAGAAGGCAAGCTCCAAGCTCCTGCCACACCCCTGGCCAGGTGGTCCACCCTCAGGGGTGGGGCAGGATAGGCTGGCCTAGAAGCCAGGCCCTGTACTGGGACTTGTTACTGAAGGCAGCAGGGGGGCAGCACGGGGCCCACTGAACTGCGGGACCAAAGGCAGTTGCCCCACTCATCTCCCCCCAGGAATGACCCGGTGTATCTGTGCCGCTGCAGTGTTTTTGGTGTCCATAAGCCCTATGCCACAAGGCCACCCTTTTTCCTCTGCTGTCTCCTGCCTCATTTACTTCCAACTTCTGCAACAAATGAGGCAGGGTGCCTATAGATAGTCATCTCCTTCTCTATAAATCCCCAGTTAATTCTCTGAACACCACCATAGGCACTGAATGAGACAGAGGACCTATAGAAAACAGAATGTGATTCTCTTATTATAGACTGTATAATAATGTATAAACACAAGGGGACTGAATGCAACCCTAATTCGGGCATAGTCTAACTTTTGAATGCTTGACTTTGAAATCCTAACTTTTTCTTATCATAGGTTTTTTAAATGTAAGATATTACTCATATTGTGGGAGCACCTAGATGTCTCAAATCCATTTAATTAAGGATTAGGCAAACAAATAAAATCCATGTCCCAGAAACCTCACTATCTATATTTATGACAAGATGCAATAGATGGTTAAGCAGACAAATGGGGTGGGGACAAGATAATAGTAAAGATGCATTTGCATAATTCATTAGCCCTGACTTTGCAGTTTTATGTGGTTTATGGAGAAGCAGTTGTTTCTCCAAGTAAAGCTGATTTTCGATCAGAGGAGAGGGAATTACAATAGCTATGTCTACATTACTAAAGTTAGTTTGAATTAACAAAGTCAAACTACTAAGTTTGGCCTTAATTTGAAGTAAACCTAACCTTAGTAAATAGAATTAACAAAGCACACTAATTCTATTAAAACTTTAAGTCGAATTAGTACACTTTGTGAATTCGAACTAACTGCCCTAATTCAAATGTATTTTGTTCGAATTAAGGCTTAAACCTGGTCAACACTGCCCTTAGTTCGAACTAAGAATTGAACTAAGTGATCAGTTCAAACTAAATGCAGGTGTTACTAATTCCAACTAAGCTTTCACTAGTTCAGCTTAAGGAATTCCTTGATTTGAACTAGTGAAAGTCTAAGCTGAATGGAGACTAAGTTAGCTCAGAGTAAGGCTCCTTAATTTGAACTAACTTGCCAGTGTAGGCGCACCCACGAGGTGAGGACATGGCAAGGAGTTGAAGGCTAGAAAGGGCCTTTACAGTGGTTTAGTTCTGCGGTGGAGAAACCACGGGCAGCATAACTGAAGGGGACATGATGAGAGATAAAGAGGGAACTCTCAGTCTGCAAACTATGGCGTTTCACTGGGTAATGTTACCGCATCTTTTCCAATGATGCCAGCCCCCACCCTCCACCCAAACTGGTGTTGGACAGTCCTGCTCTGGAAACAAAGGCACTCATACAGAATGACTTGTGTGGATGTCAAACCAACCAACTGAAGCCAAACCGGTTGAGTACTCTAGTGTAGACAAGGCCTGAGTCTGACCTGTTGTAAAGTGGGGGTAATGACACTAGCTCATCTTTGGGAAGAGCTCTGATGTCTCCAGGTAAGTGAAAACCATTATTAGATACATTTTTTCAAGGTGTGAAATAACCCAGAGACATGGTAAGCGACTCAGTGGGGGGAGGAGGGTACTGAGGCCTAGTAGATCAGATAGTAGTGACAGAACCAAATGCTTTGTGTTGGAGTATGGGTCTGATATTTAACATGCTATAATTTTCTCACACTTGTTTATACATAATTTTCTGACATTCTAAGGGAAGGCATCTCATGCTGTACTTCCACGTACATTCATGGCTAACTACTGTAGAGAGAACGTGTGCCTTTGTTGCCAGTGCATGGGAAAATACTTTCTGAGGGATAGCAGCTTAGCCAATATGTTCCAGATTTGGAAATATTTATTCTCTCCTTTTTCCTAGAAAAATTAATCATCAAAACGACCTAGGAGGTTGCTAAACCTGTCCAGCAAAGCACTAAAAAATTAGGAAATGTAAAGTTCATTCTCCCCCATGTATCTTGATTCACAATGCCATCTTTAACTGTATGGTCATAGACAACTTCTGAAATAATAATAATGCCTCTTGTGCTGAGTGAAAGGCTGAAATACAAGGCCTTGTGGAGTGACTCCATTTGGATGAGAACAGAAGGCAGTAGTGATCCTTGGTGAATCTGTTTATTTACAGAAATATACATAAAGCCCTGTTTGCCTGAGGAGCAGACTCAACATAGAGCACACAGACAGTTCCCTTGCATGAGAAATCCTCCAGCGTGCCCCCCCTGTCAGAGATGGCCAGTGGCTGCATCGCTGTGTCTCCTTCCTCAGATTCAAACCTATTTTTCCTGGCTTACTTTAACTCTTCCTGGAACCAGCCCTTAGCTTCTGTATTTGGAGTCACACTGTAGCAACTCTAGGTTACATGCACTGGCCAAGGGACTTGAGCCATTTGGCTCATAATTAGAGCCCTGCAAATCTGCGGCTATCCGCATTATATCCACAGATATCTGCATCCGCGGATATAATGCTGATATCTGCACACCATGTCTTGTGGATGCAGATCGGATACAGGTCCACATATTTTTACCTACATAGAGCTAGAGCCTTGCAAACATGTGGCTATCTGTGGATATCCGCATTATATCCGCATCCACGAATACAACACGGATATCCATGGACCATTTCTTGCAGATGCAGATCGGATATGGATCCACATATTTGTATCCGTGCACAGCTCTACTCATAATACCTTTAACAAGTTATCTGCCTCTCTCCACCCTTTCAAAAGATTAAATTCCTACCTTGACAACTCAAAATAGTGGCCCATTACAATATAATATGGGGGGTGGGGGGGGGTTACGATCTTTGGCCTTCAGCTCCAAACCATACTCTCCTACACCTTATAGTATCCAGTACTTCACAGAAGTTGCTCAGCAACCAGAACTGTTGGGGACCTTGTCAGTACCTCTCTTGTGTATATCCCAAAGGCAGTAGGAAGATTAGAAGAGCTTCTCCTCTTCTTTGGTCATGTTCCACTGCTCTCCAACCCCTTATGTGTGAGAAAAAAAGAAAGTATGGTATTGTAGAAAGGCAGTAGCTCTCCATCATTAAGGCTTCAATAAGTGCTCTGTTACAATACTGAGTCTGGGAAACCCAACCTCATCCTTACCCTCCCAACACACAAGCACAGATACACACTCGGGAGTGAGAAAATTAAAAGTCTTCATGCTTTCAGTTTTCGAATTACATTTTGTTCTGAAATGTCAGTTAAACAGAGTGAATACATTTTGACATTAAGAAATTTACAAATGTTTCCTTTCTGGAAATGTTGTGAAGTGTCTACCATCTCTTTGTATGCCTCAATCTGGAAATGAATGAACATTAGATGATGGTATTCTGATATAAACATTTTGATATTGTCTTGTTTAACTGGCAATTTTCAAGGGCTGAAACAATAAATAATTTAGGATATTACTATTAAGTGTAAACTAGAAATGAATCTATTGCAGTATGGCTGACAGCAAAAGAAAAAAAAACAGATGAAGAATATCACCTAGGATGCACTTGGCAGTGAGAAATTATTTCAGTGACCAAAGCAAAGCCACTGGAGGAACGTATTTTTGTATATATTGTGTTCTCATTCACAGATCCTTGCATAAAATATCAAAGATGTGAAGGTGATGTATTATTTGTGTGTAGTATGTTCCCATCAACAAGTGTTTTCCAGAACCTTCATTGGCATACTGGGATGATGTTCTGCTTGCTGACCATGAATCTTCACTAACACATTCTTCCTACAATAATTTCAGTGCTACTTGGGGAATATAAATAGTGGTTTCCTGCTGGTATTTTCTTGACCAGCATGGACCACTTCTCTGATTCAGCAATTTGGTGACATAACTCATTGCATGGAGTTAGGGTTTTTTTCCCCCCAAAAAACATATCTTCATTTACATATACAAAAGAGAAATAGGAAAACAAATAACAGGAGAAGAAAATGAAACAAAACCCAGGAAATTAAAAACTAAGAAACTGTAAAAAACAGCAAGTAAATGAGTAATTGAGTGCCCAAAAAAATAAGTAATATGTCTATTGATATCTGATCCAAAGAAATGCATATTTAATCACAAAACAACATTAACTATTGTGCTAAATAATTATAATTTTCATTGGTTAGCCAGCAGTATAAACACAATACAAAACTTCTGAAAGACACATAATTTATATGTATATACAGTACGGATATCCTGACCTGCTTACTAGCAAGCTTGCACACAAACATAATTTTATCATATATCAAAATGTTGTATATTTGCCCTGTTAAATGACATAGAAAACATCATTATCAAGCCCCAGAACACACACCTGTGGCAATGTACCAGTCTAGCAGTCTTCTGATATTCCAGTCCTACCCAAACGGTTTGTCAATGTATTTTGGTCCAGACCTGCAACCCTCTCAATTCCAGCCCCTCATACGCACACACCCCAGCTCTGCTGTTACCTCTCATTTCTGACCAGTAAGCCCACCCCCTCACATACATTAGTACTTCAGTCCTCAGCAACTATGCTCACCCTGCCAAACTCACTGTCAGATAGACCAAATAAAGCTATTTAGCAATTCTGCCTTATGAGAGATCACTTCTGTCAGCTCTGTCCTTGGACGCTACTGCCCTCTCATGGGTGATCCACAATCCAACAGCCTTCTCGTCAACTGCCTCTTCCCTACCTGCTGACGAGATTGCATTTTGAGAAGAGGAGAGGAAAGAGAGATGGAAAATGGAGCTTTAACCAAGGTGATTTCTGAACTACAGTTCCCAGAATGCTTTTTGTAATCCCCCAATATGGCCCCACAAATAGTGTCATATTGCAGATTTCCATATCAGCAGGTGGTGCTCAACCCTCTAAGACAGTGTGGATTGTGTACTTTGGTGGTCAGGCTATGTCTACACCAGAAGCATTATAAGGACACAGCCACAACACTGTTGTCTCTGGAACCTGCTATTAAACCTAGACCCGCTGCGTATCGAGATAGCTTCCCTAGTCTTCCTGCCATAGCAGCTATTGACCGGCACTCTTAGTGCTAACAGCCTATCAGCCCCACAGAAACCACATTTCAGGCAGGCCCCTGATTGGCTGGACAGACAGCAATCTTACTGGATACCTGCCTGGCCTATATAAAGACCCCAGCAGGAAGCTGTGTGAGTGATAGGCTCTGTGTAGACCAGCTGGTCTTAAACAGTGGTTGTGCCCCCAAAAAGGGTGTGTCATCAACAGATGGGGCTGCAATGAATGCTAGTGTGCAGTGTTATGTTTTAGGTGAATTAATCCTGTAATGAAAGGCAGCATATTCAGAGCTGTGTAGGCAATCTTTATTGAACAAGAACTGAGAACTGGACACAACATCCTGTCTGGTACCAGTGGTCACACCTCCATCAATACCACCTTCTGGTGTGGGCACACTGGAAACTCACCATAATCCATCTAGAGACAGAAGGCCTCATAATTGGCTGGATCTTTAGCTAGTGGAGACCCTCTCGTCACGAGGCAGAATAATTTCCCAGGGGGTCACTGGAGATGGGGCGGTCTACCCTCATCTCTTAGTTTAGTGTTCATTCTTTCCAGTGGGGGAGAGCTTTTTCATTAGCGGGAGATGAATGTATGGTGTATCTGTTAGTCTTAAAGTGCCACACAACTCCTTGTTTTTTTGTTGGGCTACCTACAGTCATGGGGGTTGTCATAAGGATAAATGGGAGGGTTGTTTTAATGTTAGGAAACCTGTCTGTCTGTTTCTCTCTTCTCATCAGCTGTATCATTTGCTGTTATAAAATTTTGCAATCGAGTGGTATGTTTCCCACAAATTCGACAACTCATCAAATGCTATTGTTTATCTCTTCAATTGTACTTAGCAAGCAGATCAGCTTTCAGAATAGCCCGCTAGCCCCAAACAGATCAGCTTTCAGAGTTACAACCCAACCCCCGGGCAAGCAGTAAATAAAGGTTTTGTTTCTTACACTGCATTCTGGTTTACCCTAATTGCCAGGATTGTTGAGAATAGCAAACTCCATCTCATATCCCATCCTCCATCACCAATTGTTATGTTTTAGGTGAATTATAATCCAATAATGGTAGGCAGCATATTCAGAATTTCCAAAAGGGGCAGCCGTGTTAGTCTAGTCCAGCAAAAAAACAAAAACCAAAAAAAAAAAAAAACCCACAAAAAACAAAAAACAAAAAAACCCACCACCACCAACAACAACAACAGCAAGGAGTTGTGTGGCACTTAAAAAACTAACAGATTTATTTTTCGCATGAGCTTTCATGTGAGAAAATCCCACTTCGTCAGGTGCTTCGAAGATGAGGGATCTTACAGAATCCATTTGATGAATTGGGACAGAGTACCCAAGAGCAGCCAGTGATGGATGTGCTGTGTGGGGCAGGTGGAAGGTGGCCCCCAGCAGCCCTGCTCCTTGGGCAGCTCTTACTACTGCTCAGTTTTGGCTTCTGGCCTGGCCAGGGGCAGGGCCTCAGGCAAGAGAGGAGAAGACCAAGAAGCCTTCACAGCTGAAGATGACATTCACCTCTGTGTTCATCCTCACACGTACCCCAGCTCAAACTGGCCACTTGTCCTAGAAGCTGATGCCCCCAACATCACCAAAGGGGAGTGCTGTCCCAGACACAAAGTCTTAGCCAAGAATTTCATCCCTGTGAGCACTAGTCCCACAATGTTTCTCCTGCTAAGCACAATTTTGAACAAAAAATTAGAAGTCTAAATACTAAGCTAGGTGAATTTGAGTGCCTCATATTAAATGAAGACATTGACATAATAGGCATCAGAGAAACTTGGTGGAATGAGAATAATCAATGAGTCACGGTAATACCAGGGTATAAAATATAATGGAAGGACAGAATAGATCGTACTGATGGGGGAGTGGCACTATGTGTGAAAGAAGGCATAGTGTCAAATGAAATAAAATCTTAAATGGCCCAAACTGTGCCATAAACTCTCTATGGATAGTAATTCCATGCTTGAATAATAAAAATATAGCATTAGGGATATAGTAGTGACCACCTGACAAGAATGGTGATATGGTGACTGTGAAATGCTCAGGGAGATTAGAGAGGCTGTAATAATAAAAAACTCATTAATAATAATAATAATGGGAACATGACAGACCATTGGTCTGACCCAATATAGCTGTTCTTATGAGCTACTTGCCACCCAAGTGATTTTGAAGACCTAGTGGCATTACCTAGGAAGAGCCAGACACTGTATTCAGGTGTTCACTTAAGACTTGTGCTCTGCTAATCCAACAACAGATACCCTGGATCTTTTCAAAGTTTGATTTTACTATCACATACTGCTCTGGATCCTGTAATGTGCAGGCAGACTCTATTGCACAGAGAGATCTGATGAAGAGCCTCCCTGCATCTGGAAACCATATAATGTCCTTATCACAAATTCCAGTTGGTCTGAGTGGTAAGATTGGCTGGAAAGCACAAGGTGAATGTCTGGAGCTCTATGGTAAGACTAATATAGTGATCTAAGAGGCCACATATAGTACGGCTTTGGTGAAATCTAATTACAGAATATATCACCAGTTGGGGAGGGTCTCCCTGGAGACCAGCGGTTCTAAACCACTGGGTCAGGACACATTACTGTGTTGCCACAGTGGTAAGCGTGGCATGGAAAGCCAGGGCAATGGCTGGATTTGGCCTGGGAGGGGTGGGCTGGTGTGTCCTGCAGGATCACAATATGCCACCAAGCGTGTTGTGACCGACCCACAAAAGGTTGAGACCCATTGTTCTAGACAATCTGACACAAGGCAGCATGACAGGCGCACTTTGTACCCTACACACCTCTTCCCACCGCTGAAGCGCTGTTCAACTCCTCACACCCATTCATGCCATCTCTCTGGCCTCCTGGGCCACATTATCTCAGACTTGCTGTCCCAGTCTGCATCTCAGTTTTGGCAGGAATTTGGTAGGTGTTTGGTCTGCTAGCAGCATATCTCTATGCATCAGCCAGCTGCTATCCCTAAACTGATGGCCAATCAGTCAAAGAGAACTGCTAGTAGAACTACATGTGTGATAGACTGCCACCAAAATGAGTGGGCCTCACTGATTTCACACATGGAATTTGCATATAACAATGCAGCCCATGCAGCTACCAAGATAAGCCCATTATTTGCTAATTATGGTTTCCATTTCTATTTCCAGCTCACACTACTCACACAGAGGCGACTTTTAGAGTAAGCAAAGCAGGCGGCCGCCTAGTGCCCCCAGCAGCAAGGGGCCCCGTAGCGGTTGCCTGCTCCACCTACCCTTCCCCCACAGGGGACTGTGAACCAGCAGGGCAACAAGCTACACGGCCTGCCTGGCCTCCCTGCAGCGAGTGCTGAGCAACAAACCCAGCCTACCCCCGGTCGCGCATCCCCAGGGGGTGTGGAGGGCCGGCACTGAGCTATGGGTGGGCCACTCCAGGCCCCTGTCCCCACAAGCCATAGCTCAGCATTGGCCCTGTACACCCCCTGGGGAGGTGTGGCCAGCTGGAGGTAGGCTGGGCTTGTTGCTTCACCCCCACTGGGGGGAGGCAGGGGAGCAGAGCAGCCTTTGGCCCCAATGGTCCATGGCCCCCCTGCTCTCCATCCCCCCCGTGGGAGTTGGGTTGGGGGCATGGTTAGGGTGGTAGTGGGGACTGGGGCTGCAGTGGGGGCCTATCAGGGGCCCCATAAAAGGACCCCCTGGGGTCCCCAATTGCCAAAGGCCGCCTCTGTACCCACATCCCCCATACTCCCTGGAGTCTCAGACCTGATTCACTAAAACTGAGGAACATAGGAAGGGTTGGAGAAAGCCCTAGAGGTGGACACGGCAGCATTCGAACATCTTGCTGACCGGCACCTTCATGGGATGGGGATGGGGGCGGGGGCGGAGGCAGGGGCAGGGGAATCTATATTTGCAGTAGGACAGGCTATCAGTTAAATAACACCAGGCTTCTAGATCCCATAAACTGGATCTCCACTACACCGAGAACTCTACCAGTTCTACAGATAAACCAACTTCCTACTTCAACTTCTCTGTTCCCTTAAGGAGCACTTTGGATTCCCTATCTTCTTTCTTAAACTTGTAAAAATAACTGGTGCAAGTCCAAGTCCAAGTCCAAGGTGAGTACCTTGTCCACAAGATCCTAGATTCCCAGATGTGAAGAGGGAAGGTAAGTTACCTGATTAACTGGGTAGGGTAAAGACCAAAAAAGTATCCAGAAAACCAGCTGAGTATGGCCATGCTCTTGAAGAGGTCAGAGCTTTCCATGTCAGAGATGTGGCTGGGACATCAAGACTTCAAAGAGAAACAGCTGAACTCGAATTAATATGCAAGCTAAATTCTGTGAAAGCAGCACTGAATCGAGACTATGGGTTCTCTTCCCATTACAAAAGGTAATTTGACTTCAGGCTTCCCATGGTTTGAACCTAACAAATGCTCTGGTTTGCTGTTACTGTATGACCTGATCCTATGTTTTACGCCCCCTTGCATTTATTTTCATTCCATTCTGTAAGTTCACCCATCTTCGACGCATCTGACGAAGTGGGATTTTCTCCCACGAAAGCTCATGCGAAAAATAAATCTGTTAGTCTTAAAGTGCCACACGACTCCTTGTTTTTTTTGCTGGACTAGACTAACATGGCTATCCCTTTGGAAACTGACAGTCCAGATAAGCCCAGTATTTTGGCACCATGAAATCACTCTAAGGAGAGGTGATGTTGGGACCCTAGTATTGAATCCAGACCTGCTGAGTCCTTTGGTGCCATAAGTAACTGCCACAGCACTAAAATTGTGTGCTGAGCCATCACCCAAACCAATAGCCACAACTCAGGCCTCGATAGGCTGGACAGACAGCATTCCTGTTACAGAGTGAGATCAGGCACCAAAACATCCCTCCAACAAGAGGAGGCTGTCTGAGCAATGGCTTGTTGCTGCCTATACCCTGCCCTGATGTGTCAAATCAAATCAAATCATATCATAGGGCTGGAAGGGACCTCATAAGATCATCAAGTCCAACCCCCTGGGAATTGAACCCAGGACCTGCTGCATGTTAAGCAGTGTCAGCCAACCCTGCCTCGCTGTCCTCCTGTTTCCCCCAACCTCATCTCCCTATCATGCTGACCCAGCCCCTTGGAGTGTATCTTGCAACAACTGATCCTGTGAGAACTTCAACCATAGTCTCAGACTGCCTCTAATACCAACTGACACGCCACCACCTGACCACTGCTGTGGCCTGCCCGCTTAGTCAGCCTTGGACACTGGCCATTACAGCTGAAACTATGTGGGGTAGCGTAGACAGCTCCTATGGCAGGGTTCTCCAACATGTGGCTCACAGGCCACATGCAGCCCCTAAAGCTACTTCCTGCAGCCCTCAATGCCACTATTGTTGCTGATATTTGCAATATCATTGTATGAAAATGGTGCGGCCCTCAGGCTAATGTACTAATCCTCATGCGGCCCTCATGGTGATTTGACTTTGAGACCCCTGTCCTATGGTGACTGAAAGAGGTTTTCCATCCCTTTAGTGAGCTTTCCTCTGAGAGACATAGCTAGGGTGACCTAGGTGTGGATCAGACCTTCCCACTGTGTCATTCGTGGTTCCAAAGCCTCAGAACAGTGGGTCTCGGGTTTGTTGTGTGGCTGGATGACCCTGACCTGTTGAGTCCACTGCTGATCTGGTACATTCCCTGAAAGATGGGTTTGTTAGCTTGCTATCATGGCACAATTCACCTCAGATTATACAACCTCACAGCTTCCATAGGCTACAACTTTTCCTTTATTTGTTAACATAAATGGTTGTATAAAAGTACAATGTAGCTATAAGGAGCTGTTGTGCTTCACTCCAGAGATGGCTGTGCTACCTATGTCAGCCTTAGTTAAGTGCTTTTGATCTGCAGAGGAGAGAGGTGCTGGAGCAGGGATATCAAACTCAGTCCATGATGCAGGCTCACTTCCATTTTTTTGTATTGTAATCTACAGGTTCTCTTATAAATTTAGGCTTATACTGTTTGCCATCCACAGTAGGACTTGGCAATGATGTCAGCGGAATTTTGTACACAGATTACAGGTAGATTATTGCCTTTATGGAGGACCTACATTACCGGTTATCATTATTTTTTCTGTGCCTATTTTCATACTCAATATCACTCAGCAGGAGAGTCTGCTTTATAGCACCTTATCTGCCTTTTTATTGCTCTTCCTGCACCATTCTCATTTCTTCCTTCCCATCTCTGTGTATCTTTTCTTCCCTCCCTGCAGCAATTTCAAGCTCCTCTATGAACTTTATTCCCACCTTTCCATGTACTATCTGCTAAAGGATCAGCAATTAATTGGTTAATGCTGCCATATAAAGTGTCGTAATTAGGCAAGTTTAGTGCCTCCCTTGTTATAAGAGCAATGGGCAGCCAGGCGTTTACACCTCTCATTGTTTCCCTCCCAGGAAGACAATGAGGCACTCACTTCACATTTGGAAAGTTAACTCCATAACCATGAGGGCTGGAAACTTATATCATTAAAAAATGAAGGAGCTTCAAACATCTGACAAAATGGGATTTTTTCCCATGAAAGCTCATGTGATAAATAAATGTGTTAGTCTTTAAAGGTGCCACAGGAGTCCTTGTTTGTTTTGCTGAACTAGACTAACATGGCTATTCCTTTGGAATTTGTTAAAAGCAGAGACTCAGCATCAGGAGAAGAAGAACATGCTCTGAGGTTGCATAAATATGCCAAGTGGGCGTCATGTCTAGCGGGGGGAGGAGGGATGAAGACTCAGTCCCCATCTTCATTCCATCCTGGCTTTCCTCCACTAGACAAATGATTACCCTCCTTAGACCCTATTCCTAGGAAAGCCCTTCTGTTGGGCTACTTCAGCTCTGCTGAGGCGGGCATCAAGAGATCAGCTAGGCCACAGCGTGTTCCCCTGGAAGGCTGTCACCTTGTCCCCTTTGAACTGGATACAGATGAAGGAAATGTCTCCTCCTGGCCCCACAGTGGCTTTGGATGCCTGTTTTCAGCCACTGCCATTTCATCTTGCCACACAAATAGCTGCAGTTTCATCCTATCACCAGAAGATGTCATCCAGCTAACCAGTTTGAGGCTTGCTCATGCCTCTTACCCATGTTATCCTGACAGGGTAGAGTGACTAAAGTTAATGGCACAGCTGCTCCTTATGGGAGCAAGTATGGATGGCACAAGGTTTGGGGTGAGACTCAACACCCTAGCACTGACTCTTGCCGCAGATATTCTTCAGACAGAGAGCATTCTGGGTATACAAACACATGCACAAGGAAAGAGCTACAGTCTGCAGTGACCTTTCATAGTGCCATGTGGAAGTCTTATTGGGAAAGAGTTGTGATGTGGGAGGGGGGCATGAACCACTTCTCCCCACCTCACTAATTTCTTCTTACCCTTTGCTTGCTGCTTGTCCAGATAGTCTTTCCTTCACTTTCCCAAATCCCATGCAGGATAGATTTGAAGGACTAGAAGGTACCTCAAAAGGTCATTTAGTCCAGTCCCTGCACTGAGGCAGACTACATCTTATCTAATATTCCTGTTCTTAAAAACTTCCAAAGACAGCGATTCCACAACTTCCCTACATAATTTTTTCCAGAGTTTTACTACCCTAACAGTTAAGAAGTTTTTCCTAATATCAAACCTAAAATCGCCCTTCTTACAATTTAAGCCAAATACAATTTAAGCCTGTCCTCAGTAGGTAAGAACAATTTATCACCCTCCTCCTTATAACAACCTTTCACATACTTGAAGATTGTTATCATGTCCCCCGTATGTTCCTGCCTCCCAGGAAGTAACACACAGAAATTTCAGGCCAAGCCAGGAGACTCATGTGTGAAATAGATTTTAATTTAGTTCAGTTAGGGTTTTGTTTTTGTCTCTTTTGCTCATTTGAGGTGGACTGTCCGGAGGACAAAGCAGATGTGGTGAGTGTGACCAGGGGGTGAAGGAGAGAGAGCTACAGAGAAAGAGACAGCGAGAATGAGGTAAAGGGAGGCAGCCAAGAATATAATGTGTGTAGAATATAATGTGTGTGTATGTGTGTTTTTCCACACTCACATACCACAATGCACTGACCCACAACACCCCATGGAGTAAATGGCCCAGAGAGCCATAACATGCACACACAAACCAAGTGGCACATAGCCATTAACCTCAATAGGAAGCTGCTGACAAACACAGCTCAACACAAAACTTAAGAGTCTATCGCATAGATTCCAGCACACTTCAGCACAGACACACCTGGGGCCCACCTGGAGATCAGCAGAGACACATACTCACACTGACATAAGGACACACACACAGAGCAAACAGCCACTGATAACACACAGTCAAACAAATATCACTATACATGCGCGCACACACTAACCAGGAGAGCACGCAAGAGAAATGCACACACCTGCCCTCTCCACACACACACACACACACACACACACACCGTAAACACCAGCAAATATGCTTAGCGTATGCAACCTAATACTCAAACAGAATGACTCAAACAGACCCATACACTGACAAAAAATACACACAACACACATAGTCAGACACACTCACAACACCCCACAACAAGAGACAGAGGGAAGCCTCATTGTTATCTTTCACTTGGGTAATTCCAGCTAGGGAGAGCTGCACTCAGGGGTTTGAGGAGAAAGATGTGGAGTGGAAAAAGGTGAGAGAGAAGAGGGGCATAGTTCAGAGAAAGGGGCTCTGGAGTCTGTGCACTGGGAATTAGCTAGGAGTTGGGTGCACTATGGGCAGTGTTCAAAGGACACTTGGGTTGCGAAAGTTGTGTCCAGCGAAGCGAGCTTCATCCCCAAGCTCTTCTTCAATCCTGACAGAGAGAAAGAGAAGTACTGTGAGTCAGAGCCTCCACATGAGGACATGTCCTGGGCATGAGCAGCAAGTTCGACACAGCCAGTCTTACAGAAGCATGGAATGGGCAGGGTGGGAAAACAGGCCACTGTAAGTGTCGAGACGGCATTGACCCAGGCCAGATTAATGCAGGGGCTTTATGGGCTGCAGCCCAGAGTCCGGGCTAAGGGAGGCCCACAAAAATCCAGCCCTGACTAGCCAGCCCCTGCTCCCAGGGACGTTTTGCTTGGAGGGAATGTAGAAGAGACCTTCCCCCAAGCCCCTGCTCCAGGGAGAACAGCCACATAGTCACTCTGTCGCACCCTCTGCAGGAGAAAGTTTAGGTCCAGGCTGGGCTGGCTGTGATCCTCCCCCTGCCCCATGCAGGAAAGCTTGCCTCTGCTTGCAGAGGGGAGGGGCAGGCCTGGGCCAGCAGGGGACGGGGAACAGGGATGTGAGAGGCTGGAGGAGGAGACGGCTGATGGAGGGGACAGGATGGGAGGGAGGTGGGAGGATGCGGAGATGCTGGAGAATCAGGGGGCAGATGGGGCTGGGAAGCTGAAGCAGAGGGGTTGTGAGTAGGGGGGACACTGAGGGAAGGGGGTATGTGGAGAGAGGAGGCTGGAAGGAGAATGTGAAAGCTAGAGCCCCACTGCCCAGGCTGTCGCAACTCATTGGCAGCCAGGGTGCCTTCCAAGCCCTCCATTCTTGTCCTGGGTATGTGGAGGGAGCCACAGACAGCCTGTCACAGCTGCCATACTACCTCTAAAGCAGAGAAAGAGTGAGACGCAGGCCCACAGATTCTCCCCAACCCTCTGGGTTCTGCTGCTGCTGAGAGGGAGAATGAGGGAGTGCAGGATGGGGCCCACAGACCCTCTCTTCAGTGTGCTGCCGGCTAGGGGGCACCAACATAAGTATGGCCCCTCAGATGCCAGAGACCCTCTGTCCTGTCCTCAGGCTAGCCAGTAACTGGCCAGGAGCCCCACAAAATCTTATAGCCCTGGGCCCATGGGGTCACATGTCTTGCAACAAGGAGAGAAATGTCAGTATGGCGTGACCATCCCTGGGGCACTGCACTCAGCTCTAGGATCCCTCTTAGTACCAAAAAGGCATTCCCATGCTGGCATCCTCAGTCCTGGAGACCCCTTTCTTCTTACAGTCAGTTCCTCCCAGCTGTCCCAATTTTATAGGGATAGTCCCCAAAATGAAGGCTTTTTCTATTACCATCCACCCCCTATCCTGAATTCACACATGCTGTTTGGTTACCCTACCCCAGCCCCAATGAGCCTGTCCATTAGTGGAGCCAGAGACACATTCTGACCTCTGCATTCTCAACCCCAAGCCTCTCACCTCATGAGCTGGTTGTATTTGGCCAGTCGCTCAGACCTGCAGGGGGCTCCAGTCTTTATCTGTAAAGCATTCATCAAAAAGAAAAGTGAGACACACAGACACCAACACCTGGCTGCAGAGACCCTGAGTTTGGTTTGAGAGGTAGGAAGGGGATTCATTCTCTGTCTGAATTCAGTTCCAATCTTCACCTCCCCTCTTTCTCCCAAAGGCTCTTCAGGCCTGGATTTCAGCTTAGCTGACACATACCTGCCCAGTACACAGACCCACAACCAGGTCAGCAATGAAGGTGTCTTCAGTCTCCCCAGATCGGTGACTCACCATCACTCCCCAGCCATTCTCCTGGGCCAACTTACAGCTGCAGAGAGACACAATGAGGTAAATGGATCTTCTACCTGGTGGGGATGTGACCCTGACACCCCCACTGCCCAGAAACAGTCCTGAGGGCTTCTACCAAGGCCCTGTCTATACACAAAAGCTGTACTGCTGTAACTAATCAGCACAGAAAGTGCTGTCATTAGATTGGTGTTGGGAGCAGGTGGTTGTTTGGACTCACGCTTGAATGGCTTCGGTAACTGATCCAATCTGGTTGACTTTGAGCAGGAGGCAGTTGCAGGCCTTTTCCTCAACAGCTCGCTTGATGCGTTTGGGGTTTGTCACTGTCAGATCATCCCCTACAATCTGAATCCCCACATTAGCTGTGAACTTGGACCAGGCCTCCCAGTCATCCTGATCAAAGGGATCCTCAATGGAAACCACTGCAGAGACAGGGGAAGGTGAGTGAGTTAAGGCTGCATTGTAGGGCCCACACCCCTAGATGCTGAGCACTAAGATTCACCAACCACAGCAGCTCACCTGGGTAATCACGGACAAAGCTTTGATAGAGGTCGCCCAGCTCGTCCGCAGAGATGTAGCGGCTGGGGTCATCAGGGGATTTGAAGTCCAGGTCATATTTGCCATCGCGATAGAATTCAGATGCTGCCACATCCATGCCAATGACAATCTTCTCAGTGTAGCCAGCTTTGTCAATGGCTTCCTTGAGGAGCTCCAGAGCTGGAATGGGAAGAGAGACAGAAGGAGATTCAGCTGCCACGACTCCATTTTGGAATAACACCAGAACCCCAGAGGCCTGAGGGGCAGGAAGAGCTGAGAGGCCAAGAAGCAACGAGAGTACAGCAAACCACTCAAGAGTTTTTTGCAGTGGGACAGACCATGGGAGGAATGGATAAGTAAGTTGGGGCTGACTATCTCAAGGACACCTGTTCCAAAGTAAAGAAGGCCAGTCCCTCTCTGTGTGGCTCTGGAGATGCCCACCTGGCATGCTGAGCCCAGCTATGGGCTCCTCAAACCCACAAAGAGACTGACAAGCTCTGGGAGCTCAAAGAAAAGCTGCAGACACCCTCCAGGCTCTGGAGGGGGGAAGTTCTGCGGACTGATTTGAAGAGCAAACCCAGCTGAGTGCAGCCATGAGCAAGGGGGAAGGACGTGAGGGTTGTCTGCAAGTGTGTGAGGGAAGGCATTGTGCATGGGAACTGGGAATGGGGTGAGACTAAGCCAAGGGAAAGAAACTCAGAAGCTGTCCTCAAAGGCTGAGGGATCCATGAGCCTTTGGCGCTGCTGCGCTAACAGACAGGCAGGGGGCCCCAGCATCTGGGAAACTAGGAACTGGGTGTCCTGTGAAATGGATGAGGTGGGGTACTGTGGGTATGGCTGTTCCAGCTCTATCCCTTTGCTCTCTTCTCTTGATGTCTCTCACCTTCGCTGTTCTCCAAGATGTTGGGGGCAAAGCCACCCTCATCACCCACATTAGTGGCATCCTTCCCATACTTCTCCTTGATGACACTCTTGAGGTTGTGATAGACCTCAGCCCCAATGCGCATGGCATCCCGGAAGCTTTCAGCCCCTACAGGCAAGATCATGAATTCCTGCATGGCCAGCTTGTTCCCTGCATGGGAGCCTCCATTGATCACATTGAAGGCCTGGAAAAGTCCAGAAAGAAGCAAGGAGTGAACCTGTCAATACCTGAGGGGGCCTCTGCTGAGTGGGTGCATAAGTCCCCAGGTGCTCCAACCCACAAGCTCTTTAAGTCTGTTTGCCAGTGGACTTTGAAACCAGGGACAGAAAATTCTTACAGGCACTGGCAGGATGAGGTCAGCGTTCCCAGCCAAGTCAGCAATGTGTCTATATAGGGGCACATCCTTCTCTGCGGCGCCTGCCTTGCACACAGCCAGGGAGACTCCTAGGATGGCGTTGGCTCCAAACTTAGCTGTGGATGTTCCAAAAGCAGAGAGGAATGAACCCTTCAAACATCCTCAATCCTGCTCCAAAACTACCCCTCCCCACCTATCAGCTATCCCAGTCTGAGCTCCCCATGCACTCTGCTAGTGCCCCTCAATCCCACCCTGCAGCTCCCCAGATAGCCCAGCCCTGGGCCTCCCACACAGCCCTGTTAATGCCCCTGTCTTGTCCTCCCACTCCTCTATGATTCTATTTCCCATGCCAAAGGAGAGTGGAATTACATTTGTTTTCTGTCCCATCCATTTCCAGCATGAGATTGTCTATCTTCTCCTGATCCACAACAGAGAGGCCCTGCAAAAAGACACAGCTGCTAAGAAGGGGAGGTCTGGGAAGAAGTGCAGCTGATGGAGAGCTGTGTGTGTAACCGTGCAACACTTGTTCTGTTGTGTGCCACACATGGACATTACACCCGCCCTAGCTGTGAGGACCTGGCTCTGCGGCTGGACACACACCCATTGAACTGACCAGCTGGCTGTGTGTATTGAGCACCCTTATGGCTTTCTCAGGCTGGCTACATTAAAAAAGGGATGATCCTGGGTAAAGTTGGACAGTAGCCACATGGTCATAATGCATTTTCAGTCCCCGAGGAGGCCACAGATTATGTCATGGGAAATTGCAGATCGTGCACAAATCAAATCCATGGGCCAGAGTTCTGTGAATGCCTGATGGAGTGGGAATGGAGCTTCTGGATCAGGGAGTGTGGTGCTCCAAGAAGCGTGTGTGAAAGAGACAGAGAGCCTTACCATGAGGAGCAGCTGAAGAGGTGCCAGATCAGATGGTAACTGGAGCATGGGGAAGGGCCTTATGGAATAAAACCCAACCCACCCAGTGGTGGCCAGCCATGCACACACACATACACACATACAGAGGGGCCTACGAGAGTGTGTGCCTGAAATCCCAGCAACAGCAAGGTGCCAGTTGAGCTAATGAAATGAAGAAAGGGACAGAGAGGCAGGCAAAGATCAGAAATGAGAGTAAAATGACCCCCCAAGAAAGGAGAATAAAGGGATATCCTTACAGAGCCCACGAGAGCTGGGGCGATAGTGCTGTTGATATGATCCACGGCCTGCAGGACCCCTAGAGAAGGGAAGAGATTGAGAGCGAGTGAGACAAAGAGAGAGACAGAGACAGTTGAAGACTCAAGGCTTAATTCTTCACTCTGCGCTCGTGTGACCCCACTGAGATCAGTGCAGTTACACCAGCCTGAAACTGGGCATGCTGAGTGGAGAATCAGCACTGAGCAG
Organism: Podocnemis expansa; assembly: GCA_007922195.1. Lineage (NCBI taxonomy): Eukaryota > Metazoa > Chordata > Testudines > Podocnemididae > Podocnemis > Podocnemis expansa. Next base: position 2,998,505 of record ML682084.1, read on the forward strand.
GATGGACAAGCACACATACATGCGCACACACACAGAAATGGGGCTAGAAAGTTGCCTGTTGCTGTTCAGTGAGGGTGGGCGGGAGCTGAACTTTCCCTACCTTTTCCAAGGAATCGGGATTTGTCATTGTCTCGCAGCTCCAGAGCTTCGTAAATACCCGTGGAAGCACCGCTGGGAACCGCAGCGCGGAACATGCCTGAGATAGAGCAAAACAGGTGCGAAAAGAGAGGAAAGATGCAAGAAAAAAGCAAGTTTCTAAGCCCTTGTGCATCTCATGCTTTGCCTAACCTCAGTGCAAACCTGCAGGCCTTAGGCTGTTTGGACAGTAACATTATAGGTGGGGAGACTGGGCACAAGGAGAAGAAAGGACCCACCCAAGTCACACAGTGAGAGATTCGCAGAGCAAGGTAGAGAACCCTGGCGTCTGACTCCCAGCTCCTCCCTGGGGTGCAGCCACTAGATCCTACCACTAGATCTAGACTGGGTCCCACTCCACTAGATCCTACCCTATCTCAGAACTAGAATCCCGGGCTCCAGCTCCTCAGCCTCCTACTCAAACAACCTTCATCTCCACCCTTTCTAGGGTAGTCTAAGTTTGGAGAGTGGCTGATGGATAACTCCTCCTTTTTTGGTATTTCATTGACCAAACCAGGGCATGAAACATGCAACCCTAGAAGCAGAAGCAGACTGAAACCTGTCACAAACACACATGAATCATAGAATCATAGGAACTGGAAGGGACCATAAGAGGTCATCAAGTCCAGTCCCCTGCACTCATGGCAGGACAAAGTACCCTCTTTAACCATCCCTGACAGGTGCTTGTCTAACCTGCTCTTAAAACCTTCCAGTGATGGAGATTCCACAACCTGCCTAGGGAATACATGCCCAGATACGAGCACATGGGGTACCTGCACATGTATGCATATAAATCTACATTATACATCTATAGATGTGCAAGTCGCATAACCAGGCACTGGCAGCCACATACGGCACAAACAGCTCTGTGACACTGCACAGACACAGGCTAACACAGAGGCTTACATGTGTGCACTGATATCATCACAGACATATATTTGTTACTGTATGTACAGACACACCCACCACACACAAAAAAACAGCCACGACTTGTCAGTTTCCAGTTAATACCTCACCCTGGCACTCATGTCTAACACAGCCCTTTTTGACTGTAAACCCACCCACGTGCACACACACACACACACACCTAGGGATCCAGCCACAAACCCTGATCTTTCAGCTCCCAAACCCATGGGCCTCCCCTGCCCAAGTTAACAGCAGATATCTCTCAGAGGACCTGAATTATATGGGAGGTCCCTTGTCCTCACTAGCAGCCGCAGTGACAGACACACCTAGGAACACAAACTCATGCACACGCATTCAGTCCTCGATAAGGTTACAGTTTTGGGGCCCCATTTCTCTTTGATGTCAATTCACCTAAAGGAATTAAATGGTCATGATCAAGGGGCTGGGTGTTTCAAGAAGGTGCCTGGCTCCTGAGGAGACACAGCTTTCCCAAACTGTGGGTGCTACAGTACTTCCTAGCTGGCTGTCACAGGTCTGAACTAATTCCATTGCTTTCAAGTGCTGGACAGGCCAGACACATGTCGTCTCCTCCCATCTTTTCATACATACCTTTTTCTGTGTACAAATCCACCTCAACGGTGGGATTCCCGCGGGAATCCAGAATCTCCCGAGCATGGATCTTTTCAATGGACATGGTGATCCTGGACTTTCCTGCAAAAGAGAGTAGATGGGCAGGGGAAGAAGCAAGGTAAGAGGTTCAGTTCCAGGTTTCTCCATCCAAAGGCCTCACATCCTAGCTGGGAGCTGGCATTCAGCTCTGGGCGCTTCATTCCCAGAACGACAGTGACAGGCTGGAGGGAACTCAGGCTACAGCTACCCTTGGAGCTAGGGCAGGGGTCTCAAACTCAAATCACCACGAGGGCCACATGAGGACTAGTAGAGGGCTGCATGAGGATGAGTACGTTAACCTGAGGGCCGCACCACTGAAACCTTTCCATACAATGATATTGCAAATATTGGTACTGATTGTGTCACTGTGATCCACAGGAAATAGCATCAGGGGTTGCATGTGACCCATAGGCCATGTGTTTGAGACCCCTGAGCTAGGGGATGTGAATCCTCATTCACAAGGACAGGCTCCAGCAAGGGTGCTAAAGACAGTTGTGTAGAAGCAGCACAAGTTAACTGCTCTCTGTACATCTTCCAGGGTCCAAATGGGTTTGTACTCAGGATGGTTAGTAAATGCTTGTGCTACTCTGGCTACCCTACTGTTTTTGGCACACTAGCTCAAGCAGAGCAAGCAGGTTTATGTCTACACTCGGAATCACCAGCTGTGCCCCAGAGGTAGATGCATCTTTGGAGACAAGCTAGAGAAACACTTCTGGCCTAAACCCACCTGGCTCAAGGCAGCGATGGCTAAGGGAAGGACATGAGAACTACCGGCCAATATGTGAGGCTGTGATTCCTGAGAGAAGGGGGATTGGTTAGGGAAGTCTCATCCAACCTTATCAGCCTGGAGGCTGACTACATTATCGAAAAAAGGGTGCTCAGCAGCACCCCTGATCCAGCAGGTGTAGAACTGGTATAGCTGATTCCTATCTCCTCTCCCAGAGGGCCATGGCACTGGGGGGAGACACATCAGGATTGAGGTGGGGGGCATGGCTCAAGTTGTCCTCAGCTGGTATATGGTTCCTTGGGAGCTGTCCTGCTGGTTCACGTTAGAGCAGCCTAAGGGTTGCTCTATTTAAAACTGGGGAAGAGACCCAAGGTACTGTCATTAGTTGGTAGTTTTCAGCTTCTCCTTTTCCCCGCCCTGGGTGCCCAGGGTGGCTTTGGGGATGGGAGCAACCCATCACTGTTGTGCTCTCCCTGGGGCTCCCACAGTCTGGCGAGAAAGCTGGAAGGACAGCAACCAGAGCTCCCCTTCACTGCAAGCAGCCCAGTAGGGCCAGCAGTGCAGAGCATAGCTGCTAATGGAGCTGCAGGGGAAGCAGCTCTCCCTTCCTCCTGGCTTGTCAAACATAAATCGCAGCGTGGCTCAAGGAGAACCTTTTGCATTGGAGCACCAATTCACCCTTCTGTCCTAGTGCCCAGACGTCCCAGCATTAGGGGTTCTCTATGCAAAGCATGAAAGAGTATGGAGGTCTCTTGTATTGACCGATATGGGAGGCGAGGAATTTGAAGATTCAGTCACAGTTAAAGTCGGGGGGTTGAGCAGCAGTGTGGCTTTGAAGGGCCCTCACATGCCAGATATACTTTTTGGGTGGCCAAAGCAGCCCTGCCCCCATCCCAGTTCTCCTCTCCAAAAATTTGAGGCTTACTCGTTTTCTCAGCCAACTGCCACCCAAACATGGCACTTAGCGTGACTTTAGGGAGTGGAACCCTGGGCTGGGGATGGGGGATTCAATGCAACACCCCCCCCATACACACAGCCCAGGGTCCCTGGAGTCCCCCCCAAGCTCCCATCCCTTCTCTTCTCTGCCCTTTCTTCTTGCTTCCTCTCCCCTCTCTCATTCCTTCATCATCCTTCCCCTCCTCTCTTGCTCACACAGGTACAGTCCCTCACCCCTACCTCCACCCCACAGCAGTAACCAGTTCTGCGTGTAGATAGTAAACCTAACCCAGAGCTGAGACCAGGGAAAATTCAATTCGCAGTTGGCGAGCCCTGCAGAGACTCTACCCAGGGAACAAATACCGAGTACAAAGGACAGCAAGCAGAGGGCAGGGAGAAAGCATCCCCAGGGTCTGTGTGCAGCAGAGAGCGGCAGGAAGGCCAGGAACAGCTCATGCTGGTGCAGGATCTGGTCTCAAGCCCACTCCTCTGGTGTCTGGAAATCACAGTGTTGTCTCAGGAAAAGGCCCCAGTGCTCAGAAAACTCAGCCAGTGAAGCTGCGAGTCTCTAGAGCCCACGCAGGGCTTCTCCCCCTCGCGACTCCCTTCACAGCCACGCCACCATCTGGGCTGGCTTCCACATCAGCTTCCCTAGCAGCTGCTCTGCAAGCAAAATTCCTCACACAGTCTGGGAGCCCCCACAGGTGCTCCACCATGGCAGTGTCCCACGGCTGCTTCCTCCCCTCGTGGCAGTGCCTAGGCAGTGCCCTAGCAGGCAGTGTAAAGGAGGGAAACGGGCAAGGGACAGACCCCACAGCTTCTCCACAGTACAGGCCTCTCAGTGATTCATGAATTGGATGAAACTTGTCCCAATTTCTTTGCAGTAGTGCCGCCGGCTCCGTTCCAGACTGTCCACCTTCCTCTTCTAGCCAGTCCTGCCAAAGGCCAAGGAGCCCCTGGCTCAAGGACAGTGGAGAAACTAGCCTTCAGCCATACTACAGCCCCCTGCCCCATCATTCTCGCTGTCCCTTTCCTCTTCCCCCTCTCGATCCCCTTCCTACCTCGCTTCTGTCTCCCTCTTCCCAGTTCTCCACCCCTGCCAGTGCACAGATGGAGGAAAAGCGATGCTGGAAATCACTGGCTGTCCTGAAAGCAGGTCAGGGGTGGATAAGCTGGGATAAGGGATTGGAACGGAGCCACAGCTCGCAGCTGAAGAAAGGGGAGGTCATCGGGCTGAAGGGTGCTCAGGCCCTTGGGAGAGGCAGGCTGGCTAGCTTTTGCCAGAAGTCACCACATGATGCTGGGACAAAGACAGGTGGCCAGTGCTGCTGGTGAGAGGCTTGCACTCCCGTTGTTCCCCCAGGTTGGCACTGCTTCAAGGAAGTTCCCACTGCCAGGACACGGTTTTGTAGATGCTAAGGTTGCTGCATTGCCACCCACCTGCCACACCAGGCAGTGGCAAGGACTGCCCAGCTCTCCTCCCCGGTCTTCCAGACTGCAGCAGTGCTCCACGAGTAAGTGGTGGGGCACCGCTCTAAGGCGGCTGGCACTGCTCCCAAGAAGCTCACGCTGCTGCAGTGCTGTGGCTGCTGTAGTTAGTGTTTGCTTGGCTGCCCTTGATTCACACCTCAGCCCCCCAACAGGGTGCGGGGTGCTGAATTACGAGGTGTAGCACAAGGCAATTCCCCACCCTTCCCTTGGGGGGCAGATGTGTGCTTCTGCCAACGCCCTGCCAGACAGACAGGGAAACTGTCTGATCCCAGGGTTCAGTAAAGCTGGGTCCCTCCTCACCACTGTCACCAGCACCTCAGTTTCATCCCCCTCCTAGCACCAAGCCGTTTCAAAGACATCAGGAACCAGCTTGTCACAGCCTCTCCCTTGGGCACCCTTGGGAACAGAAGCTACAGCTGTCAGGTGAGCCCGCCCCAGATAAATACCCTACGGAGAGGCACATCCGCTGTCCTGGGGTGTTGTGATGTAGCACAGCCAGGGGCAGGAAAGGGGGCATTGAATGGCATTAAAATAGGAAGGAAAGACGAAAGGCAGAATGCAGAATGCAGGAGACGGGGAGCAAAGGAGGAAGCGAGAAGAGTTCAGCTGCTGGATTAGCCTCTTAGCCTGCTCCCTCTCTCCAAGGACCCAAACAGCAGCTTCGCCAGGACTTGAAATTAGGGGGGGTGTAGGGAGGGCTGTTGGGGTGCTCACTAAATCGGTATAACTGTTACTGGCTGATAACTGGAGGGGTGTTGGGGGGAGGTATAAGGGGGTGTTGGGGTGCTCACTAAATTGATATAACACTGTTACTAGCTGACAATTGTGGTGGTGTAGGGAAATTCAGAAGGGGTGTAGGGGGGTGTTAGGAAAATTGTCGGGGCCCCAGCCAGGGTGGGGAGTGTAGAGATGCTCCAGGGGGCTGCTGGATGTGAGGGGGACACTTACCTTCCTAGGGCAGGTGTAAGCTGCAGACTGAGAGAGTGCTGCGAGGAGGAGGAGGAGGATGGAGCTGAGGAAGGATGCAGGACCTCAAGGGGAGATGCTGTGTCCTCTAAGCCAACGGAGGAGGCAGCAGCAGGATGGAGACGCCCCTGATAGGGCCGAGACAGCAGCATGTGACCCGGAGCTGCGATGAGTCAGGATTTAGAGGCAGCTTTGCAAACAGCACGTAGGGGATGGGGGAGAGAGCCAGAGCCCTGGAGAATCAACGTCACTCACGCCAAGTTCAGCCATGCTTTTTATTCAAAACAGCAAATATTGCAAGAGCCTCAGGCTCCCCAGTGCCCAGCCCCTCACCACCCCCAGTCCCTTGGGCCTGTGAGCAGCAGAGCCGAGCAGCCGTGCGCTGCCATTACAGCTGCAGTCCCGTGGGCAGCCTGTGGGCCCAAAGGGTCTCTAAAGGGCGGAGATCGGTGGGCCTGTTCCTGGCCCCCTTCCTCCTGCCCCACTACGTTCGGAGGGACGCTGGGGCAGCGGGAGGGTCACGCCGTCACTTCCCCTTGGGCCTTTTCCTCCATTTCCTGAGGGAAAAAAGAAAAGAGAGACGTCAAGGAGGGTGGCTCAGAGCCGTAGGTTGTCTTCTTCCCTCCTTGTGGGGTAGGCGCAGGGCTGCCCGTAACTATGGCGGGGCTGACGGGGCACAGCCCGGGGCGGCCCAGAGCGGCTCAACAGAGCCGTGCTGTTAAAAGGGTGGCTTTGTGGCACCAGCTCTGAGCGCTGCTAATGGGAAGGGGTGCGTTCTGGTTGGAACGTGCCCCGGGCAGCAAAACGCTGTGTTATGGCTTTGGGTAGGTGGCTCTCTAACGATGTGACTGTTTTCTCCTTTCATTAGCTGAAGGGTCACATGGCTCAGGCTGTTTTATATGGCAGGTGTGATGATGCAGCATGTTCCAGAGAAAGCAGCACACACGGGCCAGTTTAAAGTTAGCGTAAAGTAGACCTTATTAAGCCGGTTTAGAGTAGCCATGCTCAAAGCAGCACACAGGGCCAATTTTAAGCCAGTTTAAAGTAGACCTTATTAAGCCAGCTTAAAGTGGCCATACTCAAAATGCCAGGAGACTGCCCACGTCCAGACTGGCAGCTGCTAGGTCACCCTAGGAGTGGTGCATTGTGGGTAGTTGGCCCGCAGTGCACCACAGTGGAGGTGCCCCCTCACCCAACCGCACCTTTACTACAGGAAGTGAGTGACCACACTGCCCTTCATACTGTGCGTGGCGACCAGAAGGTCAGGGAGCCTGGTGTGGCCCCGCAATGTGCCAGCACAGCACTCCGCATCCTCCGCACATTGCCCAGACTCCTCCAGCTCTGGACCAGGTGCCGTGGGGCAACTGCCAGCACAGGGGCAGGGTGCAGCAGTTGTTAAGATTCAAACACCAGGAAACAGCACATAGAGGAAGGTGAAGTCAAATCACCTGTTATAATGGGGGAAAAAATCCATAGTCACAATTTAATCCTGCTTTCACACAATCTAATCTAAAATAAATAGCAAATTTCTTTTTCTTTCTTTCTTTTTTCTTTCTATGTGCTGTTTCTCTGTATTTGTATCTTAACAACTGCTTTGATTTGCTGTCACAGTGTGACCTGATCCTATGTCTTACACTCCCCTGTATTTATCTTCCTCCCACTCTGTAAGTTCCCCCATCTTCAAACCATCTGACAAAGTGCGATTTTCTCTCATGAAAGCTCACGGGATAAATAAATCTGTTAGTCTTAAACAGTGCCACAGGACTCCTTGTTTGTTTTACAACAATATCAGGGGGGGTCAGGCTGAGGAGGGGAGAGAGTATTCTCCCCGGGACTTGAAATTGGGGGGGGGTCTAGGGGGAGATGTAGGGGGGTGTTGGGGTGCTCACTAAATTGGTATAAGACGGTTACTAGCGGACAACTGGGGGGGGGAATTCACGGGTGTATGTTAGGGAAATCCTTGGGGGAGACATGCAGGATCAGGCTGAGAAGGGGAGAGAGATGCAGGGACAAGCTGAGAATGGGCAAAGATGCCAAATCAGGTCAGGGGAAGAGGAGAGATCCAGGCTTGGGCTGAGAAGGGGGGCAGACGTTGGATCAGGTCAGGGGAAGGCAACATGGGTTGTAGTGCTAGGATGCAGAACTGTTGGGCTGGGGCAACGACGGGGGGTGGTTTGATGTGTTGCACACAGCTGAGAATGCTCCCAACCATGTGGTGCCTTCTCTCCAGCCCCCAGCCCCATGTTTCAGATAGCTAGGAGGACAATTAAGTCAACTTAAGCCAACTCTTGAGCTACATTGGCTTAAGCTGATTTAGTAAAGTCGACTTAGCTGCTGCGTCTACCTTACAAGTGAGAGTTATTAAGTTGACTTAAGCATTTGCTTAAGTTGACTTAATAGCTTCTCAATGTGGCCAGGGCTTTAAGTTGACTTAAACCTGTAGCATAGACATACCCACTCTGATCTCTCCTGGGGCTTTACTTTAGGATTCCCCCCTCCCTTTAATCTAAAAGAAAAGACTCAGGTGGAAAATCACTAGTCTTTCTCCTTTCTGAGTCTCTTCTGCTCTCACCAGCTCCTCTTCCCAGCGTCGCTGCCGTGTCTCATCGGCCTCTGCCCGCTCATCTTCCTCGAAGAAATCCTTGTCAAGACGCTCGAGACGGGGAAGCAGCACCAGCACCTCGTGCCGGTATTCACCTTCATCAGCACAAGGGTTGTCCATCAGCACCAGTGCTCGCAGCATGGGCAGCACCTGCAGCTTTGCCATCTCCTGAAGGCTCAGAATCCCATTCCCGCTGCAGACAGGGAGCAAAACAGGGACAGAAGAACCCTATTTATGGAGATCCCCCAGCTAAAATAACAATAAAGTGACAGAACAGATATGACAGAAACACACTGAAAGAGAGTCATCAGCAAAACAGCACTGAGCACTTGGGGCTGATACCTGGGAATCCCCAAAGAGAAAGAGACCAAAAAAACCCTTCCCCTCTCCAGGTTTCCTTAGGCATCTCCTTTGTGCTCAGACAACCCATTGGATCAGCCAGTCTAACCATCTCCACTCTAAAGCAAACACCTAGGAGAAAAGGGTATTTGCAGTCATCAACATGGTACTAACTGGGGGCGGGGGGGGAGGACCAAAAAGGATTTTAGCAGCGGGTACAAGGCATGACGTGGGAGATCTGAAATGACTTCGGAGGGGCCAATCTCACCCAAGGAACACAGCGGCAGAGTGATTGAGGAATCAGAGCACTGGGGCCCGCTAAGGTGGCTAGGGCCCTAGAGACCAGTGGGCTGTGCAGACCAACCCAGCCCCACCTACGGGCAAAGACTGGTGTATCCAAAGCAGCCAATTTGACCTGCTTTGGAGAGCTAAGTCCCATTGTCCATGGGGCACTCCAGGAGGGTCTCCAGGGTCAAAGCTGGTCAAGGGAGGACCCACCGCAGATTGAGGTACTGCAGGCACTTCATGCTCTTAGAGAAGCCATCAAGGGTCTCAAGCTGATTATCACGCAGATGCAGAGTCGTGAGCTGCACCAGCACCTCCAGGCCCTCGAGGCGGGTAATGAAGTTCTGGGCCTTAGCACAGGGAAGGAAGGGGAGAGTTTGGGCCATGGGAAGGAAAAAAAATTGGAGAAAGGGAGGGAATCAGAATCAGTTATATTATTAACATCTCTTTCACTTTTCACATATTCATTACCCTCAGCCCACTCCTCAGAAGTGCATCCTCCTCTGGGCTGGAGCACAGGAGTTGTTTAACAATCCAACAATCCTAGGAATGGAAACTAAAATAATCTGAGTTGGGATCAGACTACAAGGCTTAACACTATGACCTGGGCAAAGGACCAAAGGATCTTTGACGCTTACGGGGTCAAAAAAAAAAAAAGGTTTTGTGAGAGACTTAGCTTTAAGCAGGATCATGCTGAGGCACTGGGCCAGCACTGACTCCAAGGGAAGAATATCTCCTATGCAGTAAGCCACACCACTCCGTGCAGCACCGTGACCACTAGAGATACGTGGGGGTGTTGAGATGGTTACTGATTAGAGAACAGCATGCCCTACTGAGTCGTCTGCAGCATGGTGGGGCCCCCAACGTCAGCACTGCCCCATCTATAGCCCCTGTGGTTCTAAATTATGGCCATACAGGGGGGCTGCGTTGAAAAGAAGATGACTTTATTATGAATTGAAAATGTGTTTACAGGCTCATAAAGCTTGCTAGATTGGATCAGCCCATGAGCCATCTAGTTCAGTTTCCCTGCCTCTCTGAGTGGCACAAACAGATCCTCCAGAGGAAAGGGTAAGAAATACTGCAGGGCACAGATGTGAAAAGATCTGCTCCCAGGTTTGTTTCCTCCTAGCCCCCAACAATTAGTGGTTGGTTTAAGCCCCAAAACAGGAGGTTTTATGTTCCTTCAAATATTTTTTAAGGCTTTACTAATGTAAATGTCTATTCTTGTTATCCATATAAATATCCAGTCTCTCTTTGAATTGTGCTTAGTGCTTGACTTCAGCAACCACCTGTGCCAATAAGTTCCACAGTCTAATCACATGTTGTGTGAAAAAACATGTCCTTGTATCAGTTTTTAATTGACCACCTTTCAATTTAATTGACTGTATCATTGTTCTTATGTTAGGTGACAAGGAGAACAGAAAATTTGGATTTATCTTGTCTAGGCCAGTCATTATTACAGTTATAGGTGGGGCTGAGACAGGTTGGAGAAGAGGGTCCAGCTTGGGGAGAAATGGGCAGAAGAGTCTGCGCCCACTAGAGCACACTTCCTCCCAGAGCCTGGAATGGAATTGAAGATACTTCACTTAACCATTCATTAGCTTCTCAGAAAATACTTGGCAAATCCACTGGCAAATATAACGAATGGCCACATAATCAGCCCTAAGATCCATCTAGCCCAATATCCTGTCTTCTGACAGCAACCACTGCCAGATGCTTCCCAGGGAATGAACGTAACAGGTAGTCATTGAGTGTCATCCACTCCCCGATTCTGGCAGTCAAAGGTCAAGGACACCCAGAACATGGAGCTGCAGCCCTGACCATCTTGGCTAATAGCCAATACGGGAATGATCCTCCATGACATAATCAAATTCTTTTTTGAACCAGAGCAGAGTTTTGGCCTTCACAATATCCCCTGGCAATGAGTTTCACAGGTTGACTGTGCATTGTGTGAATAAATACTTTCTTTTGTTTGTTTTAAACCTGCTGCTTATTAATTTTATTGGCTCTGTTTCTTGAGTTATGAGGAGTAAATAACAGATCCTTACTCACTTCTCTACATCATTCATGATTCTATAGACCTTTATCATATCTCCCCTTAGATGTCTCTTTTCCCAGTTGAACAGTTCCAGTCTTTTTAGTCTCTCCTCATGTGGAAGCTGTTCCATACTCTCAATAATTTTTATTGCCTTTTTCTGGACCCTTTCCAATTGTAATATATCTTTTTTGAGATGGATTAACATAGTGACATTATGATTTTTTTCTGCCTCATTATCTATCCTTTTTCCAGTGGTTCCTGACACACTGTTACCTTTTTTGACTTCCACTGCACATTGATGGATGTTTTCGGAGACCTATTCACAATGATTCCAAGAAATTTTTCTTGAGTGGTAACAGCTAATTTAGATCTCATCATTTTGTACATATAGTTGAGATTTTATGTTTCCCTTGTGCATTATTTTGCACTTATCAATGCTGAATTTCATCTGCCATGTTGTTTCCCAGTCACCCAGTTTTGTGAGATCTCTTTATAATTCTTCGCAGTCTGTTTTAGACTTAACTATCTTGAGTAATTGTGTATTGTCTGCAAATTTTGTCACTTCATGGTTTACCCTTTTTTCAGAATCATTTATGAACATGTTGAACAGCACTGATTCCAGTACAGATCCCTAGAAAACACCACTATTTACCTTTCCATTCTGAACACTGATACATGTATTCCTCCTCTTTCTTTTCTATCTTTTAAGTTCCCCATCTTCAAAGCATCTGACGAAGTGGGATTTTCTCCCATGAAAGCTCATGTGAGAAATAAATTTGTTAGTGTTTAAAAATGCCACAGGACTCCTTGTTTGTTTTGCTGCACTAGACTAATATGGCTACCCCTTGGGAACTTAATTTTTAATCAGTTATTAGTCCAGAAGAGGACCTTCTCTCTTATTTTGTGACAGCGTATTTTGCTTAAGAGCCTTTGGTGAGAGACATTATTAAAGGTTTTCTGAAAGTCTAAGTATACTATGTCCACTGGACAGAGCCCTAATTAGGCAGGTGAACTGGGCAAAGACCCAGGCAGGGAATTTTAAAGGGCAGCCCAGACCCTGCCTGGCCCAGAAGAGGAATGTGTCTTAGGCACAATCCTCCTGGAGCCAGGCAGGGGCTGGGAGAGTTTCTCCCACCCTGCCCCAAATGTCCCTGGCTGCTCTACCCCGGCGGTTGGGGAAGCACTCCCCTCTGTGTCTCTGGCAGCTCTGGCCCATTGTTGGGGGAGGCATCTCCCTGCTGTCAGGATGGATCAGGCCCCAGGCTGGATCAGGGCTGTGGGGGGAGCACCTTTCCGGCTTCCTGCCCCAGGCACCAGAAGCCGTTGTCATGGCTCTGCCACTGGATCACTCTTGACCACGTGAAGGGTACACAGAGGACTTAAGTTGACTTAAGGAGGCTTAAGCTGACTTAAACAAAGCCCTGGCCACATTTGGAGTTCATTAAGTTGACTTAGCCCTAGTCTATCCTTGGGTGATTTTCAGTGGCAGTCGACCACTGGTTATACAAGGAACATAAAGTTCCTTGGGTAACTCTTGGCAACTTTCTTAGCTGCTGGTACACATCAGGGAAAAGCCAACTGTAAATCCCTTGCAGTCGGTTTTCCCCTACACCCCTGGCCCCCAGGACTTCTGGGGCTAACTTCTGGAAGCAGTTCACAGTGAGTCTGAATTCACTGCACCGCTTCCAGAATGCCGAGCTGCCACCATCAGTGAAGACATACCCTTAAGGGCTTCCTTAAGTCAGCTTAATAACTCCTGCCCTTAAAATCAACTTTAAGAGTTAAGTCGACTTTATTAAGTCAACTTAACACAATGCGGCCGTTAAAGTTGACTTAATAGAGTCGCCTTAGAGCAGTGGAGCCATTTAAGTTGACTTTATAAAGTCAACTTAAGCCATAGGACCCATTTAAATTCGAAAGCTCATGCAAAAAAATAAATTTGTTAGTCTTTAAGTGCCACAGGACTCTCTGTTTGTTTGTTTTACAGGAGCGGAAGGACAGTTCACACCTCATTAAGGCTTGTATGGACAAAGGCAGCTCAGCTTTCCAGGAACAAAGGACTGGGCTAGGGCTCAACAAAGAAACAGTTGGACTCTGCCTTCCCTTAGCTCAGTGGTTTTCAGAGTTAGGGTTGAGACCCAGAACTGGGTCACAGACCCTCAGGTACTGCGTCGTGGAGTCCCCTGCTGCCACCACCAAAACACTGGAATGCATTGCTCAAAGATGTAATTGGTGGGTTGTGGGCATAAATGATTCTTTTCAACTGGGTCCTGAGAAAAAACGGAAAACCACTCCCCTAGCTCATTGACATGGATGAAGCCATACAAGGGCATTTTTTTGTCACCTGATCCTGACTGGGGGTGTGGGGGACAAAGCTCCAGAGCGGAGAAGTAACATTTTAAAAGGGAAGACATCTGTGACCCTCTCTTTCTCTTCTACCCCCCAGTTACAAAGACCACCAAAACCAACTAGAGTGCTATGCTGTACTATACAGCCTAACAGGGATGGCTACCCCTCTGAAACTACCCATCACCAAGCACCTGAAGTGCTGACCAAAGGGGAGTGCCTGGCAGAAGGGAAACCAGCAGGCCTGTGGTGAGAATCCCCTAAGTTGTAAGACGACTGAGAGGTACGTTGGCTGAGGTTACTCTGTTGTGTAAACCAAAGAGTGGATGCTGGAAATTCTCACTCACTAGGTCAGGTGCCACTTACACATGGGTTCTCACACCAAAGAAAGGTAAGATGGGCTCCAGGAGTGGGGAACTGGGGAGACAGAGAAATTCACCAGTCTAGATTGCATTAGGGAGATGTCATAGTGGGGTGTGGGGATCTCCCCCACAATCTCTACAGTGCAGACTAATGCAAAGAGTTAATTTAGTCTTTTTCACTACTGCCTTGTCTTCCTAGAGTGCTCCTTTAGTGCCTCAATAACTCGGTGGCCTCACTGATTGTTTGGCAGACTTCCTGCTTGCTTGTGACGTGATTTAAAAAAAAAATGCTATTAGTTTTTGTGTCTCTAGTTGCTGTGCTCCTTTATATTTTCCATAGTAGGATTTGATTTCCAATTTTAAAAGGGTGTCTTTCTGCTTCTAAGTGCCTCTTTTACTCTGCTGTTTAGCCATGGTGGCATTGTTTTGGTTGTCTTACCGTTTCTTTGGTCTGGGGTATACATTTAAGTTGAGCCTATGATGATGTTTATGAATAATTTCCATGAAGTTTGCAGCAATTTCACCCTTGCGATTATACCTTTGAATTTCCACTTAACTAGCTTCTGCATTTTTGTGCATTTCCCTTTTCTGAAGTTAAACACTACTGTGATAGCTTCCTTTGGCATTTTTCCCCCACAAAGATGTTAAATTTAAGTACGTTACGGTTGCTATTACCAAGTGATTCAGCTATATTCACCTCTTGGAGCCGTTCCTATCCTCCACTTAGGACTAAATCAAGCATTGCATTTCACCTTGCAGATTCTAGGACTAGCTGCTCTGAGGAGCATCATTAATGGCATCTAAAAAAAATTATCTCTTTATCCCTATTTTTGTGTCCTGTAGTCTTATTGTTCAAACACAGAACTTCTGTCCATAAAAACTTTATGATACTGTTTGATTCACAGAAGATTTTGCTGTATTTGACTCTGTCTTCTTTTACATGTGGTGCCACTTTCATGCTACTAGCCTGTAGCTGTGTATTTTGGAACTGGTGTTCCCGTGTGCCATTGATTATCTTCATTCCACCAACTTTCTGTGATGCCTGTTATATCAACGTCTTCATTTAATGCCTGGCACGCTTATTCACCTATGCTACTATTTAGACTTCTAGCATTTATGTATAAGCACTTGTACATTTTATCGATATTCAGTTACTTGTCTTCACAAGATATATGTAAATAGAACTCTTTTGTCTTTGCCTGTCCCTCAGTAGCTCCTATCTGAACCTCACTAATTTCTTTCCTATCCTCTCTGCTAGGATATAAAGTTTCCCTTTGAATAAACTCATCCTAAGGGATGTCTTGAGTCTGCACCTATTGGCTTTCTGCCAGCCTTTCGTTTAAAAAAAATCCTCTATGTACAACCTTTTAAAATTTTACATGCCAGCAGTCTGTTTCTCTTTTTCCTTCCTGTACAGCAGTGGTTCCCAACTGGGGTCTGTGGACCCCAGGGCCGGGGGGCAGAGTGCTCCAGGGGGCTGCGGACAGCCTGGGAGCTGGGGCCAGACGCCTCTGGGATCTCTGGATGCCACAGAGACCCAGGCTTCCCACCAGCAGGGAGCTTCCCCCAGGCTCGGAGTTTTAAAAACTCCTTCTCTGAGCATGCAGAGCACGCTCAGGGAGTATTGCCTGGAGAGTGGCCAGGTGACAACAGCTGCAGTGGCCAGGTAAGGGGGTGAAGGGGCTCTGGGGGGGGAACCAATGGAGGGGTGAAGAACAGGCCGGCAGGTGGGGTACGGGGGGGTCAGGGGACCATGGCCACAGCAGCCCCTGTTCCCTGGCAGGGGATGGGGCCATGGTGGCTCTCCAGGCAGTGGGGGGGCATAGCCGCTCCCAGCTCCCCGGGCAGGGGGAGGGGGCCATAGCCATGGTGACCCCTGTTCCCCGGCAGGCGAGCAGCACAGGCCAAATTCTGCCCCACGCAGGCCAAAGTCTGCCTGGGGCAGTGGTGCCAGACACCCTGAGGGGGCTGCAAAGTTTTTCTTTTGTTAGCAAGGGGTCTCCAGCCTTAAAAAGGTTGGGAACCCCTGCTGTATAGACTTCCTCTTTCCTAAAATGTTCCCTAGCTCCTAATAAATTTAAAACTCTTCCCTACATCATCTCACCTTAACATTGTTTTCTTATGTAGCATCCCTGCCAGATCTAAGCATTTTATATCTTATATTTTTAACAGAAGGTCTTTTTGACTACTCTTATTTTACTGAAATCCCCCTTTCTAAAGTTTAGTATCCTGGTGCCACTTTGTGCTAACCAGCCTGCCCCTTGGAGGTTGAATGTAATTATGCTGTCGTCACTAATAATAGTTCAGCACCTGTCAAATGTTACTTAGGAGTAAGTCAAGCGGAGAAATCTATGTTTCTGGTCGCTATGGTGACAAGGTTTAGTACCCTGTAGCCTAGCTCCACTGTAGAAATGTAACGGAAGAGCACCCTCTGGTGACCAAAAGTAAAATTGCTGGCACCTAGCTATGAGTCACTTTTGTCCACCCCTGGACTAAGCTGAGACTAGCTTCTCGTCCTGCCTAATTTAGGTCTAGCTATAGCAAGATGCAATCCTTTAAGGTGCTGACAAGCTACTTCTCTAACCTGTCCTCATTTTCAAAGATAATCTGCATGGCATTTTCAAAACTGGTGTTGGAATAAGCCCTGTCAGGGAGGAGAAAGAAATCACCCTCTCCCTGCCTCCCTTGTTGCACCACATCCTCTGCAGCTACAAGAGCTGGGAGTCTGCAGTCCTTTATCTGGTGCAATTACTCAGCAGCTACACTGCTGGCTACCTGCTGCATCACAAGGAGAAGAGAGTGGTTGTGGTTGTCCCGTTGCCTGCTTTCCCGCTGGGGTTTTAGGAATCCCAGGGAGTACAGGATTGGAACTTGACCTGCTTTACCTGAGCTCAGAAGGCCAGCTGACTGGCACAGGATGCTTTTCTCCCCTGCACTACTACCTACGTCAGCACTGGGTACAGGGAAGAAAGGAGAAGCTGAGGACCAGCAGGGCCTCTGAGGGAGGTTTTTTCTCTCAGTCATGCAATGAGACCACAATAGGTCACAGAATCTGCCCAAAGAATTGATTGTGGGCCCCTGACCTTTTCAAAACATGTTTTTCAGGCTGGCAAGGCTGGACAGTGCTAGCGTACCCCCAGTCTGCTGCATGAAGGTCTGTATGGATTTGAAGGGGACAGCAACTCCTCCCTGACACAATCTCCATGCAGCTCTCTGCAGCATAGTTCTCTTACCAGATAGAGGTTCTTGAGCTTGGGAAGGTGCAGCCCTGCTGTAGTCTCTAGCTTGTTTCCTCGCAGCTCTAGTGTGTGCAGGTTCAACAGCTTTCCCGGATCCAGACCCGTTATCATTTGGATTTCATTCCCTGAATAATGGGGAGAAGGAAGCAGTGAAACAGTTAATCCCTCCAGAGTTCTCTTCCCAGCACATTGCAAGGACACTTCTTTGTAGGTACACACCCACCTTTGAGGCTGAGGTTGCCCAGCCTCGGATGAGTAATGCCCTCTGTGTCCTTGATGCGGTTGTGGGCAAAGCTGGCAATCTGCAGGTAGGGCAGCTCTGGCAGGCGGGCACTGCTCAGACGATTCCCATCCACCTTCAGCCACAGCAGATGGGTGAGGCTGCCCAGGGGAGACAGATCTCGCAGCTGGTTCTCTGACAAGTCCACGTAACGCAAGTGAATGTAGTTCTGGAGAAGGCTGATATCTGTCAGATCCCTTCCACAAGATGAAGATGAGACATAAACATCCAGCCTCCTTTCTCCATTCCCGTTTCCTGCCCCTGGAGCTGGCCTGCACTCTGCTCCTCCTCTGCAGCCTACCTAGACCCTGTCTGGAGAAGCTGTTCTGGACATGAGAAGAAGGTAGACTAAGCAGAAGGACTGAAAACAGACCCCTGAGAGACCCCTAGGTGTAACTCCCTCCTTGGAATGGAGAAGAGGCCGTCAGGAGGAGGCAGAAGCTTAGCAGGGGAAACAAGAAATGCTATGAGGAGATGAGTCCACCAGACAGTGGTCCCAGTGTTGAGGGCTGGAATGGGGGAAGGAAGGAGACAAGGAAGGACCAGGCTGCAAACCCAGGAAGCTGGAATGCACAGATGGTGACAGGGCTGGTTCTAGGGGCAGGTGAGCAGGGCACTTGTCTTGGGTATCAATTTCCTAGGACCCCCAACCTCTCCTGATTGACTGTTCTTTGCTTTTCTTTTGCTGGGCTACTCAGGCATGGGGGTAGAAAACATTTTCCACCCTGGCCATCAGAACAGCTAGTGCTGTTCTTCACTAGTGCCTGGTGGACATGGCCAGAGTGGGGCTCAGCTCACAGGGATGCCAAGTTCCAAAGCAGTAGCTGTGTTAGTCTAGTCCAGCAAAACAAACAAGTAGAGATCCCACGAAAGCTCATGCAACAAATAATTTTTTTAATCTTTAAAAGTGCCAGCAGACTCCTTGCTTGTCTCACAGCAATATGTGCCCAGGACACCTGTAAGTACACGGATTACAGGTAACTGGTGAGGGAGAAAAGGAGACCCTTTGGGTGGATGCTGAGTTTGGGGTGGTGACAGTGCTTTCAACATGCCCAAGGGTCAGTGCAACGAGTGTATCTCCAGAGGACGTGCTCTCAGCCTCCCCCTCCTCACAAAGGGAGAACTGCTGAGGGTACTTCCTAGACCTTCCATCTAAATGTCCAGCTGACTTAACTGTCCCCTCAGTGTGTCTAGCTGGATGCTGATACTGATGTTCCCACTGACGTGCCTGGGCATTAATCTGACCCTGTTGATCAGAGTGATCTGAAGTGGCTAACTCTGGTGAGGGCTCCGTCAGGGCACGATATCTGCCATCTGCAACTTGAGAGTCCAACCAGAGAGACAAGGCTGCAGAAATGCTTTATTGGCCCAACAAGCTGAACTCCAGTTGGTCTGTCATCAGCTGGTGCCACTCCAGCTTTGACGTGAGTGAGCAGAAATAGACCTTTATAGATGTGAGGGGAGAAGCAGACACAAGGAAGGAGGGCCACTAACAAAGTGACAATCCCAAAGCCCTTCCCATCATCCCAAGCTAACGTCAGAGGTAACCCAGAGTATGCGCTATCCCAGTTATTGAGTGGGATGCCCCACCAACCATCATGGCAGCAGATAGAGAAAGCAGCCCACGCCACTGGGTAGGAAGTTCATTGTGGTCCTTTCCCTCATTAATCATGGTGCTGGGATTTCGCCTTCAACCACCCCCTACCCAGAAAGGGTCCGTGAGGGGTGTTGGTTTCCATCCTGCTGCCGATGGATGGATGGAAGGAGGAGGGTTCGACTGCATGTTTCCACACTCACTTTTCCTTTGCCTCTAGTTTCACATAGGCATGAGCCAAGCCACTGCCAATTTTACACAAGAGGGAGAGGCCTTCCTTCATGATCTCCTCTGTCAGAAGACGGGGGGACAAGCTCTGGGGGTCGAGGAGGAGAGAGACAGAAACAGAGTTGGAGACTTAGAGAAAACATCACGCAGCAATAATAAATAATAAATTCTGTGAGTTCCCCGTCTTCAAATGTCTGATGAAGTGGCATTTTCTCCCACAAAAGCTTGTGCGATAAATAAAAATGTTAGTCTTTAAAAGTTCCACCAGACTCTTTGTTTGCTTTACAGAAATAAGGGTCATTCTCCCTGCTCACCCCTAGCCCCAGCCATGTGCCCCTCTGGATACCCTCCCTTCACATTTTGGGTCCTTCCCTCCTTGTCAGCCTTCCTTACCTCCTCCTCCACCTCCTCCTCTGTTGGCTCCTTCTCTTCCTCCCCCTCCTCCCCTTCCTTTTCCTGTTCAGTGGCACTGTAGTCGTCATCAAACTCCTCATCGGACATCTTCAGAGACTAGAAAAAGCCCCATTAGAGGAGAATTTCATTCTGGACTGAGAGCCCTGATCAGCAGCCCCAGGGGGCCTGCCAGCCGCAGGGGAAGCTTGGCCCTACCTACGCCTGTGCCTCCAGCGGCTGGGCCCCTTTGGGTGCAGAGGAATTCGGCTCTACAGAGGCTCCCAGTCAGTCACACCAGTGCAGACCCACGGTCTGCTGAGAACCCACCCTCTCGGTGCACACAAAGGGCCCTGCAAAGCCACCAGCGGGTGGAAACAGGGCGTCAGCTGGGGGCTTGGTGGGAAGAAGCCCCGTGTCCCATTCAGGCCAACGGGTGCCCTGCCCTGGTGCAGGCTGGCACCCGGGCACCCCAGCTGCCCTCGGCCCTGAGCAGCTGCAGGAGCCGGGGCCTGCGGGGAAGGAGAGGGTTTGTTTACTGCTGCTATGGCAACCTGGCAGCCGAGTGGGAAGGTTGCTGGGTTCTGCTGCCTTGGCAACACTTGGGGATTGACACCTCCCCATGGGCCAGGTTCCCAGGAGATTGGCAGGAGCCAGGCGGAGGAGAGTCGCGGAAGCTGATTGGCTGCAGTTTGATGGGAGGCTGGTGATTTGCAGAAAGGCGGGGTCCTTTGAAACCCTTGGGGCGGCAAGGGAGGCGGCAGGGGTGGGCGAGGTTTCGAGGAGGGGGCTGCATGGGGGCTATGGGTGTCATCGCACTACAAAGGGCATGCAGCGTGCATTTGGTCTCCAATATAGCATGGCCAAAGGTAGGAGGGCCAGCTCTGGGGAGCCCTGGATGAGGGGGGCTGCTCTGGCCAGGCTGGCCTAGTTCTGTGCCAGCATGGTCCTGGGGTTGGCCTGGGCAGGCTGGGGCTGTGCTTTTTGCCTTAATGACGCGGGCTGGAGCAGGCCATGCTGAGACTGCGGCAGGGCTGTTCTGGCTGAACAGTGATCATGGATCCAGCCGTGGCATTTTTTGCTCTTTGTCAGTTAAGCTTTTTCCTGGAGCCAGCTCTTCTGGATCACTGTGAACCTCCAAGCGCCAAAGGGGTAGCTGTGCTAGTCTAGTTTAGCAAAAACAAACAAGGAGTCCAGTGGCACTAAATCTGTTAGTCTTCAAAAGTGCCACAGGACTCCTTGTTTGTTTTAAACCTATAGCGTATTTACCAGCATCACAGCTACCCCTTTGGAACTAAGCATCGGTTGGGACATGTTCAGGTCAAACCCATACCTCCCGGCTTCTGCTTGGTGTCAGTGCTCATCTAACCACTGCCACTGTACAGGTAGTACTAACCTCCGTGGTGCTATGTCTGGAGTCGCTAATGCACATGACTGTTTCCCAGCCCTAACTTTCCTGTTGCAGAAGCTGTGACTTACGTTCTGCTGTTCAGGCGACTGGGCTCATTCATGCCACTTGAGCCTTATTCCTCAGTTCAGCTGTCACGCAGGAATTGTTCTACAAACCCAATTTACTCTTGCAAGCACTCTGCACAGGATCACATGATTGTGCTGATCAAGATCTGCCATGTTCTCCTTCCTTTTCTCCCAGTTCTCGTGTCCCAAACTGTGGTTCTTTGTCACTGTCTGCTCTTCACTGCTAAGTTCTCCACCTATTTCATTGGCCTCATCTCTCTGTGGCTGCTGGTTTCCTTTGCCTTCAGTCTCATCCCTTCCTCCTTAACCTTTCTCTGTTCTTCTCAGGTATTTCCTTTCTTAATACAAGCCTATGTTGATTGTCCCCAATTTCAAACAGCAAATCCATCACCTCCCCTGCCAGGGATTTCCCTAAGAACCCCCTACGGGTCCCCCCCTGCACCTCACGTCCTGGGGAGAATACTGTCCCCTGCCATTCCAGGTACGCCCTCCGATTGTCTTTCCTTTGTTTACTTCATGCTGGTTCAGTCCCTCTTCTACTCTCAGGCTATCTGCCTGACCATGTTCTGTGTGGAAATGGATTAGATGCCGTCTGATGGAGTTTTCCATCTCTCGGCCAAACTCCTGGAGCAGCCTTTGAGACTAATCCTGCCTTGCGACCCTTCTCCTTGGTCTGACTTTGCCAGGCTGATTTCACACTATGTGGAGAGGGTGTTAATTCTGCATTCACCCTGTTATGCTCACCAGGGGATTTCTTCATAGCTCATTTCAGACCCTTTGTAATCTCTCACATGCTTTGCCCATCCACTCCAGCTCTAACTCCAGCAGCAATCCCTAGAAAGACCTTACTAGCCATAGCAGATATGATCTTATATTCAACTTTTAATGGTTTAAGGACCTAGTAAAGTAACTTATAAAGCTGGTGTTGGAGGACAAGCACCTATTTGTCTTTTCTTCCCCTCCCTTTTTTTCTGATGGATGAAAAGGTCCTGCAAGGCTTTAACTTGTCTTTAAATGTTTTCCAGTCTGACTTTTGCAATTAAAATTCTGGTTTTGGCTACGTTGTTTTTCTTGGAAGACTGGTATACTCTTATGAAATCAGATTAATTAAGAGGAGAAAGAATTATTTTATTCAAGCTGTATAAAACTCCTATGCTTTTTTTTTTTTTTATTAACATCTGATAATGTAAAATGCCTAGCACTGTTTGGAGAAAGTTAATGCTTGCTTTGTTAATGCGCCAATTACACTCTCCCCCAGGCTCAAAGAATTCTGGATTCTACATGCTAAGAAATTTATTTACTTCATCAACTTTCATGCTTTGAAAATGGGGGAACTTACAGCATGGGAGGAAATAAATTCATTTATTTCCCATTTATTTCCTTCAGCTCTGTAAGGTCCCTCATCTTCAAAGCATCTGATGAAGTGGGATGTTCTCCCACGAACGCTCGTGCAATAAATAAATGTGTTAGTTTTTAAGTGCCATAGGACTCCTTGTTTGTTTTACTGAACTAGACTAACACCGCTGCCCTTTTGGAACTTACTCTTCATGTGTCCCTGAGGAGCTGACCAGCAAAAACATGGAAAGCAAGATTTGCCATTCCTGATTACAGAAAGGTTAAAAATCAAGCAGTGCTCCCCGCTTACTCCCAGTTTAAAAAAATCTTTTCAGGACTCGCTATTCTCCATAAATAACGAAATAATGCACAAATTCCATTTGTTTTCCCTTTGCAGGTCACCTTCATGGGAGCTTGCCCAACTCCTCATCTAGCAGAGATGACTGATGAGCAAGCCAGAAAGAACAAAATACCATTAGACCAGAGCCACAAAGTACTTTAATTGTTGCATGAGATCTACCTTGTTTTAGGCATGGCAAAGAAATCAATAGGTCATCCCAGTACACACTTCCTCCTGAGTATCCAGGGTCTCTGCTCTTGCTCTGGTTGTTGGCATAGTCCCCCTCCCCTGCCCACTGCGTGGTGCCTGCTGGGGGTAAATCCCACAGTCCTGTCAGAGGTGGCATTATTCTGTTTTCCTCTTGTTGGAGAATGTGGAGCTCTTGCAGCTTGTATGGTTTTCCTTTGAAATGCCCCACTCCCTGCAAACACACCCCAAACATGTTCCCAGGGAAGATGGCTTTGGCCATAGTGAATTTTAATATTTTCTTATGATTAGTTCTTGCAGTTTCTATCATTATAAAATTGTGGCTAAATCACTTTAATCTGGAACCTGTGGGGGGAGTGTCTAAAGATGGAGTAAGTTTGGTCTGGAAGTTC